>JAVMKO010000001.1:290995040-291311646 GCA_032164245.1 Sternotherus odoratus | reverse complement strand
CTTCTTAAAGCTAGGCTATAAGACTTAATACTAGTCCAACTAATGTCTTATTTCTCTCTAATGAATGGAATCATAGTCAGTGGGCCAAAACCTGGCCCTACTGCCATCTTTGGGAGTTTTGGCATTGACCAGGGTGTTGGGATGTGGCCCAGGGTCTCAATGACCTTTTGTAGTCCCTTTGCGATACTGCTCCTGGAAGGTGCTGAGTGTCTTTCTTTGCCGTTGTACCAATAATTGCCCTGTGTTGACTTTGTATGAGGTGGCTCGGTGGATAGAGTACTCCTCTGGGAGTCCGAGGTTGTAGTCCCAAGTCTGACTAGCTATGTGACTCTGAGCACGTCACTTAACCTCCATGTGCCTATTTCTCCCTCCAGTAAAATGGGGATCATACCTCTTACCTGCTTTCTTAAAGTGCTTTGAGATCTCGGGATGGTAAGTGCTGTATAAGAAAATGTAATGGTCGTATCTACTAATGGAACCACTTGACGCCCATTTGAGATGTTAAACCAGTGTTTGAGGAACCCAGTGGATTGCTCTACAGGCTGAAAAAGTAACCTTCCCTAGTGACTGTCCCCTCTTGATTCTCCAAGTAATGCTCAGGAAATAATCCATATTAAATAGTAAATATGTCACAGAAAATCTGATGCGACGGTTGGATTAACAGTAAACCAATGGATTTTCACTCTGATTGTCAATAAACTGAAATACTCTTTGGGAGATCCTCATGGCCATAAGGCTTGTCCTTGCTGTAGAGTTTGGAAGAGCCTGCTAGCTCCATTTACATGGGTGTGGGCTTTTTTCAATGTTGACTCCACTTTGATTTCTAATGAACGGAGGAGAAACCATAAAAAGGTTTAAAAAAAACACCAGCACAGCCCTTTGTTGACAAACTAGATGGCCACAGCATTGGATTGATCTGAAGAGCAGGTGTCTGTAAATGTATATCCATCCCTATTTTCAATTTGACTAGGGTTTTTTTAATTAATGGGAGACAGTAAACAAATAAGACATCAGTAGAGTCCAGTTTGCCCACTGATGTCTGTCTATCTATATATATAAAAGTCAAGTGGTGTATGTATGTATGTATGTACGTATGACTGCGAAGTCCTCCCGCACCGTTTGAGCCAGAGACTTGAAATTTGGTACAGTGAGGGGTCTTGGGGTCTAGATGCTGGTAAGGGTCGAAAAATTTTCGGATCTCACCTCTGACGCCCCCCAGGGGTGAAAGTCTTTCAGGGCCAATCACATCAGCTGGGCGGTTAGGTGCTGATGATGTCATAATACCCCCTCCAACAGACACCGCACTCGCTCAGCTCGCCCCTCCCTCCTCCAACGGAACCCCGGAGATCCCTCAGCTCACTGCCCCTCCCTCCTCCAACGGAACCCCGGAGATCCCTCAGCTCACTGCCCCTCCCTCCTCCAACGGAACCCCGGAGATCACTCAGCTCACTGCCCCTCCCTCCTCCAACGGAACCCCGGAGATCACTCAGCTCACTGCCCCTCCCTCCTCCCAATGGAACCCCGGAGATCACTCAGCTCACTGCCCCTCCCTCCTCCCAACGGAACCCCGGAGATCACTCAGCTCACTGCCCCTCCCTCCTCCAACGGAACCCCGGAGATCATTCAGCTCACTGCCCCTCCCTCCTCCAACGGAACCCCGGAGATCACTCAGCTCACTGCCCCTCCCACCTCCCAATGGAACCCCGGAGATCACTCAGCTCACTGCCCCTCCCTCCTCCAACGGAACCCCGGAGATCACTCAGCTCACTGCCCCTCCCACCTCCCAACGGAACCCCGGAGATCACTCAGCTCACTGCCCCTCCCACCTCCCAACGGAACCCCGGAGATCACTCAGCTCACTGCCCCTCCCACCTCCCAACGGAACCCCGGAGATCACTCAGCTCACTGCCCCTCCCCCCTCCCAACGGAACCCCGGAGATCCCTCAGTTCTCTGCCCCTCCCACCTCCCAACGGAACCCCAGAATCCATCAGCCCTGTGCCCCCCCCCCACCTGCGAAGGTCCCCGGAATCCCTCGGCTCTGGGCCCCCTCCCCCCCTGCGACGGATCTGAGTTGGGTTTGGTGGGACGGTAAGTGAGGTGGGGGTGTTGGGTTTGGTCGGGGGGTGAGGTGGGGGTGTCGGGTTTGCTTGGGGGGGTCAGGTGGGGGTGTCATGTTTGGTCGGGGGGTAAGTGAGCCGGGGGGTGTTGGGGTTGGTCTGGGGGGGTGGGAAGGTGTCGGGGTGGGTGAGGGGTGAGCTGTGGGTGTTGGGTTTGGCCTGGGGGGGGAAGGTGTCGGGGTGGGTGCCCAGACCAAACCTGACACACACCCCCGGCTCACTTACCCCCCGACCAAACCCGACACCACCACCTCACCCCCCCACAACCGCACCACCCCCTGACCAACTGCAACACCCACACCTCACCCCTCACCCACCCCAACACCTTCCCACCCCCCCAGACCAAACCCGACACCCCCTGGCTCACTTACCCCCCGACCGAACCTGACACCCCCACCTTACCCCCCCAAGCAAACCCGACACCCCCTGACCAATCCCAACACCCACACCTCACCCCCCCCGACAACTTCCCACCCCCCCAGACCAAACCCGACACCCCCCCCCGGCTCACTCACCCCCCCAAGCAAACCCGACATCCCCACCTCACCCCCCACCAACCGCAACACCCCCTGACCAACCCCAACACCCACACCTCACCCCTCACCCCCCCGACAACTTCCCACCCCCCCAGACCAAACCCGACACCCCCCCCCGGCTCACCCACCCCCCCAAGCAAACCCGACATCCCCACCTCACCCCCCACCAACCGCAACACCCCCTGACCAACCCCAACACCCACACCTCACCCCTCACCCACCCCGACACCTTCCCACCCCCCCAGACCAAACCCGACACCCCCCGGCTCACTTACCCCCGACCAAACCCGACACCCCTACCACATCCCCCCCAAGCAAACCTGACACCCCCACCTCAACCCCCCCACCAACCGCAACACCCCCTGACCAACCGCAACACCCACACCTCACCCCTCACCCACCCCGACACTTTCCCACCCCCCCAGACCAAACCCGACACCCCTTGGCTCACTTACCCCCCGACCGAACCCGACACCCCCACCTCACCCCCCCACCAACCGCAACACCCCCTGACCAACCCCAACACCCACACCTCACCCCTCACCCACCCCGACACCTTCCCACCCCCCCGACCAAACCCGACACCCCCCCGGCTCACGGTGCACTGTGTAGCACACAGATTATTAAATACACTGTTCGGTCGGGGGGTGAGGTGGGGGTGTCGGGTTTGCTCAGGGGGTGAGGTGGGGGTGTCGGATTTTCTTGGGGGGGTCAGGTGGGGTTCTCGGGTTTGGTCGGGGGATAAGTGAGCCGGGGGGTGTTGGGGTTGGTCGGGGGGGGTGGGTGGGAAGGTGTCAGGGTGGGTGAGGGGTGGGTGTTGGGGTTGGTCAGGTGGTGTCAACTGTCTGCCCCCTCCCCACCTCCGACTGACCCGAGCAACGCCGGGCACTTATGCTAGTATATATATAAAAGTCAAATGGTGTGTGTGTGTGTGTGTGTATGTATGTATGTATGTATGTATGTAAGCTTACTCCTTCCACACCGTTTGAGCTAGAGACTTGAAATTTGGTACAGTTAGAGGTCTTGGGGTCCTAATGACCGTAAGGGTCGAAAATTTTTCAAATCTCACCTCTGATGCCCCCCAGGGGTGAAATTCTTTAAAGGCCAATCACATCAGCTGGGCAGCTGCTGTTCTCTGTGACACAGTTATGATGTCATAATACCCCCTCCAACAGACACTGCACTCGCTCAGCTCTCTGCTCCTCCTCCCTCCGACGGAATCCCTCAGCTCTCTGCCCCCTCCCCACCTCCGATAGATCCGAGTTGGGTTTGGTCAGAGGGTAAGTGAGGTAGGGGTGTCGGGTTTGGTCGGGGGGGGGGTGAGGTGGGGGTGTCTGGTTTGGTCGGGGGGTAAGTGAGCCGGGGGTGTCGGGTTTGGTCTGGGGGGGTGGGAAGGTGTCTGGGGGGGTGAGGGGTGAGGTGTGGGGGATGGAGTTGGTCAGGGGGTGTTGGGTTTGGTGGGGGCGGTAAGGTGGGGGTGTTGGGTTTGGTTGGGGGGGGTGAGGAGGGGGGTCCGGGTTGGTCGAGGGGTAAGTGAGGTGTGGGTGTTGGGTTTGTTTGTGGTGGTAGGTAGGGGTGTCGGGTTTGGTTGGGGGGGAAAGTGAGGTGGGTGTGTCAGGTTTGGTCTATGGGGGGTGAGGTGTGGGTGTTGGTCAGGGGGTGTTGGGGTTGGCGGGGGGAGACGTGGGGGTGTTGGGTTTGGGTGGGGGGGTGAAAATGTGGGAGTCAGGGTTGGTCGAGGGGTAAGTGAGGTGGGGGTGTCAGGTTTGGTCGGGGGGGTGAGGTGGGGGTGTCAGGTTTGCTCTCTGCCCCCATCCAACGGACCCCACACTCGCTCAGCTGTCTGCCCCTTCCCCACCTCCGACTGATCCAAGCAACGCCGGGTATTTTCGCTAGTAAACTATAATAAACAGCAGAGGAAGGATGTTGACTTTTCTCATTCACTCCTTTCTATGCATGATTTGGTTGGCCTTCTAATCTCTTTTATGAAGCAGTTGATGTTCCATACACCTGGCACTTTTTTAGTTACTCATCTGACGACTTGCGTTCTCCAAACTCAGCAAGATTTCTTTTATAAATGGAACACTCCATAGTAGGTTCTGTAATGACCTACATGGACTAACGTGGATACAAGTTGTTTCTTGAAAAGGTTTTGTTGTTGCTTGGAGAGACTCTTATTCTGGAAAATCTTTGCACAAATTGCTCTATAAATAACCCCAACTCTAATATCTCGCCTTCTCTCATGACATAGTATTTAATAATAGTTTTTTTTTTACCCCTTATATGTAGGTCATGGGATGCCACAGCACTGAGCAAGTTGGAGTTAACTTCTTATTCTTGCCAGATGTAATCGTAACATTCCCTGCCACCAATCTTCCATTCAAGTAAACTCCGCTGATGGGATTGCGTCTGCATTTCTTCACCACCGAACTAGATGCATTTTTCCTGTTAGTGCTGTACTAGCGCCATCTGGAACAGTCTCCCCCACTGTTTGCACCTAATTAACTCTGACTAATATTTTCCAATCCCCTCTCTTCTGTGGTTTGACTCGAATAAAAACAAGTAAAATCTTGGGTCTGGAGCTGCCCAGTTTCCTTTCCTTTTATCTTCCTACCACCCAATTTTTAATTCATTCTCCTGCTTTCATTTTTATTTTCATTCCATGGCCGCCTTCTTTGATTTCTTTTGTTTGTTTTTTGTTAATCTGCCCCCTGGACCATTCTCTTAACCTCTCCTCTGCAAAAAAACCCCCAGTAATAATAATTGGTTTCCATAATCTGGACCACCTCACTTCTCAAGGCAAGTCCCATCTCCATTGCGTTCTTTCCTCTCTTCCTGGGCTGACCACCCTTTATCTAGTCCTCTGCTCCTTGTGAGCATAGGGAGCTTTGGACCTTATTCAGGGTCTGTCGAGTTTGAGTATTGGCATACTCTGACACATGAGACTCAAGTGCCAGGGAATGCTAGATCCCATGTGAATTAGAACAGAGTTGCAGTAATCAATAAATGCATGGGTGGGGACTATTAGGCCATGGTGGAGGTACTGTGAGCATCTGTTTTCACTCTATTTCCCCACCCCCTACTTTCCCTGACTCGATAGGGATCTGGAAATACCGGAAATCTTGCAAGAGTCCTTGAGATTTCATACTCAGTTGAACACACACATAAGTACTCTTGTGTGTCCTTAACCAGACTAATCCTTTAGAACTTCCTTATTGACCAAAATTGCCCCCATTCATTTTGTTGATTGACTTCCCATATCCACCCCAGAAGTGGCCGCAATGTTGTGTGTGTATTTAACATTTAGGGATGAATGTAGCTATGGAAATTATTAATAATTTTATGGTGCCTGCTTCCTATGTGCAGTAAAATGGCTTGTTAATAGAGCCAGGTGAAGTCAGTATTGCTTTTCTTTCCTGCCCAGTGATGAAATTTCTGCCCAAGGTACTTGTAGGTATTTCCCTGTTCCTGGCGTACAATACAAAATCCAACCTTCCTCCTCCTCCTCCTCCTCAGTGGTAATGATAAACAGCAGCTCCTTCTCCAACACCTGGCATCAATCTACCAGCCCCCACCTCACTCTGTGACACATCCCTGTCCCCCCCCCCCAGAACTTCACTACCTACCAACACCCTGGTTCATTCAGGGCTTGTACTTTGGAAACTTCGGCCCAAGCTGTCTTAGGTTGGGCAGTCAAAATCACCTTCAGCTTGAAGACCTTTGGGTCCATGTCACTTTCTTTGGACTATGAATGGCCACAAAGAAGTGGTACTTGGTCAGTCTATAGTGAACCGTAAGATATTGCTATGTTTGGGGGTCTATGGGCTGAAATTGGGCTTCTTATGAATGCATAAGGTTAACTCTGGTCTGGCTTGTTAGGGCATCCTTATGGAGAAGAGCGGAGGCTGTTTTTCTGCTGTGAAAGCAGAACATTCTAGTATGTGCGAGCCAGAATTGTATAGTTAATCTTAGCCCAACATCAACACTGTGTTAAATGGATGGATATAATGGATCTATTTGCTGGACTAGCACTTTGCAAACTAGGATTGCTAGCTATCAAAGTGTGGTGGGTGGTAATAGCTATAGATATTGTAAGATATGCCTTGGAAAACGTGAAGTGTCAAGGAGTGTAACCGAATGAATGCTATTAAGGTTCAAGGTAATAAAAATATCTCTTAAAATGATGGAAAGTACTTTGACTAATAGCTGTTGGAGTCCTATCCATCAATGAGTTTATAAATCCCTCCTGGTTGTTGGTAAGGAAAATGAAATAGTAGCTGACATAATTGGTTTGCAGATGGAGTAATTTTCCCCCCTGAACAGGACTCTCCAGTGAGACTTGGGAGTGAACTTCCATTTATCCTGCTAAGCCAGGCAGTGTTGCTTTAATAGCTGCTTTAAAGCTATCTCTTCCCTTTTTTCCAATGACTTTGGTCTCCAGTATTGGATTTGACATGACCTGGATATAAAGATTTGAAAGCGAAGAATATGGTCTAGACAATACTGTATTTGTAAGCTCATAAAATTAGCAATGGTTAAGATGTTGTAGCTAGTGCACGCTCAGTAGTTCCTTACCACACTGTCCTGGACTGGCCAGTGGGAGTTCTTCTGGAGCCATGAAATACCCCTTAGTGTAGGGCAGGGGTAGGCAACCTATGGCACATGTGCCAAAAGCAGCACACGAGCTGATTTTCAGTGGCACTCACACTGCCCGGGTCCTGGGAATGGTCCAGGGGGCTCTGCATTTTAATTTAATCGTAAATGAAGCTTCTCAAATATTTTAAAAACCTTATTTACTTTACATACAACACTAGTTTAGTTGTATATTATAGACTTATAGAAAGAGACCTCCTAAAAACGTTAAAATGTATTACTGGTACACAAAACCTTAAATTAGAGTGAATAAATGAAGACTCAGCACACCACTTCTGAAAGGTTGCCAACCCCTGGTGTAGGGTTATTAGACTGAACTTGAAACTATAGTAGAACTTAAATAGTGATTAATAATAATGTAGCAAGTAAGGTACCTCTGATAGAGCAATGTGATCTCTTAACAGAATGTTCTTTGTATCAGGATCTGGGTTCTGCCTGCAGAAATATAAGCTGACAGTGTGAGATCTTTTGGGTGTTTCACCGGTATTGTACTAACTGTGCTTTCCTAGTATATAGGCTCATAAATTTAAAAACGTTTAGGATTGCAGTACATGAAATGATTTCACAAATATTGACACTTTGCAGTGGTAGTGCACAGTAAGGAACCAGGTCAAAGCCTGGGGTGGCAAGCAGTTAAATTGCACTTGCTCTCTGAATCCACCTCCGCTAGCAGCAGGTTTGGATAATTTTTGGTGGTGCCCAAAATGTGTCCAAGTCCTGTGCATCCTCCTTTCTTTCTCCTCCCCCCAGCCTAAGGCTCTGGGAGGGAGTTGGGTGCAGGAGGGGGTTTGGGCTCTGGGAGGAAGTTTAGGTGCTGGCTCTGGGCTAGAGCAGGGGGTTGGGGTGCAAGCTCTGGGAGGGAATTGGGTGCAGGAGGGGTGAGGGATCAGGCTCTGGAATGGACAGGGGGTTGGGTTGCAAGAGGAGGTTAGGAGGTTGGCGCTTACCTTGGGTGGCGCCAGCTCCCAAAAGCGACCCACATGCCCCTCTGGGTTGGTGCTCAGACAGCGCCTGCAGGAGAGACCTGACCCTGAACATTGGTGGAGCCTGGGCCCCAGGCCCTGAATGTTCATGGAGCCCACGCACCTTAGGCCCACACAACTTGCCATCCCTGTCCACCTCAACTGCAGGTAAGCATATTCAAACATTCCACTTTCAGTGGCCCCTATTATCCACTGTGAAACCTCAGTATTTTCCTAACTGGAATGTAATCTATAAAAAGCACTACTGCAAACTCTACCTGCCCCCGTTTGCTAGTTCAGCTCACGCCATTGGGATTGATCCATTATTTTCTACAACAGTCTGGAGTATTTCCACTAACTTCACTGAGAGTTGGCTTGGGCCCTTCAATAAGGCAATATTTTCTCATTTAAAGGTATTCTGGTAATTGGGTATGTGGACACTAGCTTTCGCTCACTGTGGCAGGGTCTTATTTATGACTAAGGGCCTTTCTTTCTTGAGATCAAATGTACTAATGTAAGATCACTGTGCCACTAGGTGGCACTACTACAGGTGAGCCATAAGTGTCTGATTGTCTCGGCAGTCCAGTAATTGAATGGAAGCTGTGGTGTTTAGCTGTGGTGTTCAGTTCCTTTTAGAAGCTGCTTTTATTATTTGTATACATGAGGCTGGTTCACTGCCTACATGAGTCGGCTAGGAAGAATTACAATGCAGAGCTGCAAAACAAATGTATATTTGTAATGCTTTTAAGACCGTTATTGGTCTGGTACTTATTAATCTGGTCTCTAGTGTCCCAAAAACCTCATGTAACTAGCAGCTACAATTCTAAGAAGAGATGGAGCTTCAAGATTTAGACGTGATCTGTTTTCAGATTTTGAAACTCGATTAATGCAAATAACACATACTTGCTGCTTGGATCCACAGTTGCAAGTCAAGTGGGAAAATGCCTCTCTTCACTAACTCAATATGCTATATAGGATGATGTAAATAGGTAGAAAGGAAAATGGCTCCATCCTCATTTCTGTTTTTTCTCTTTTGGGTTTAAAAAAAATTATAGATGTAATGGAACAATCAAAGGCACATACCAAATATGGGTCATCCTGTGATTTTATTATTGTAACTGTGTCTTCCTTTGCCCTCCAATACTTGCTACATTCATTCATTGTATCCTCTCTAAATTAGACTGGAAACTCTTTGGCACTTGGACCATATCATGTCTATTTGTGCACTTTGCGCAATGCCTACTATGCTTTGAGTGCTGTAGAGCAATAACTAGAAAAGCAGGCTTTAATAATGCAATTGGATTTTCTGAGCATTTCTAGAAGATTGGATGGTTCATCTAAGCTCAAATGACTGTTCCATCAGGTTGGGTATCTTTTTGTCTGCAGAAGTAGCTTATTCCTAAGTGTTTCCAAGAGAGTGGATCACTTCAGTGGAGATGGTGAAATGCACATACTCGGGTGTGTGATGGGGAGTGATTCCTGCCTGACACTTGTGGTATTCGGATTATTCCAAGAAGCATCAGATTGGAGTACCCTTTTCCTAAGAGGATTATAATAGTTGCAAATGTCTTCTCATAAACATACCCAGCTTTCAAAAATAAGGTCCCACCATAATATTGGAATCATGACCAGCTATGTTAATGAATTCTGCAAATTGACTATTGATTTCTCTTTCTCCCCAGTTGCCTCTAATTCTCCATTCCTGTGAGATTGGTCCGCACAATCAGAAGCATGGCTTTAGTTTGAAAAGTGGGTGTGCACAAAATGGGTTTCCACTTTGTCTCAATTGCTCTGAATAAAATATGCTCAGCCTATACATGAGGAAAAAAGCTTTTTTTCTAGCTGACAGCTCTCAAACCCAGTCAGGTATCTGTCATGCTGTCTGGAATGGCTCATAACTGTGAGAGCTCAGGGCAGACTGTCAGAAAACAAGGGCACACATGCCAAACTAGTAGTATGTTCTAAAATTTGATTTCCACCAATCGAGATACAAATGTGAACTCCTGGATTGCTATATCAGCCTTACCCTGGAGTCACAGATTGTCCCCTTAGGCTCTCCAGTCTATCTTGCCACCCTGACAAACTGAACTTTGTGATAAAGTTACTTAAACCTAAAATCACACTGCATCAGATTTCTCCTAGTCCCAAGAGACCAGTCACTTACTGCACATCAATTGATACTCCAGATCTTACATCAAAAACCACGCTGGTAGCTAAATCTATAGTAAACTAACTAAAGGTTCATTAGCTAAGAAAAAGGAATGAGTTATTGTGAAGTTAAAGGGGGTAAAACATATGTAGAGATGAGTTGCAGTTTGTAGTTCCACATGGTGGTAGTGATGTAATAAACTACCAGTTTATCAAAAGTAGGCTGACCATACGTCCCGTTTTGAACGGGACAGTCCCGTTTTTTTAATGTTTTTTAACCGTCCCGTCTTTTTGACCAAAATATCAATTTTTTCCCGTTTTTGGGGCAGGACTCAGAAAAAACATGGAATCATAAAATGTCCCCCCCCGCCGCCGCCGCCGCCGGCTCGCTCGGGCCCCCGGCTGCGGCTCCTGACAGCTCTGATCTGCCGCCTCCTCCAGCCCGCCGCCAGCTGCAGCCTCCTCCTCTCTATTCCTCCTTCCCTCCCTTCTCTCCATCCCCCCCTTCCTCCCTGCTCTCTCCCTCTGTCCACTGCCTCCTCTCACTCCCTCCGTCCCTGCTCTCTCCCTCTGTCCACTGCCTCCTCTCACTCCCTCCGTCCCTTCTCTCTTCAGAAAACCTGGCCGGCAGCCCCCCCCCCCCCCCCGCCGGCTCGCTCCGCTCCCAGCTGCGGCTCCTGACAGCTCTGATCTGCCGCCTCCTCCAGCCCGTCGCCCGCTGCAGCCTCTTCCTCTCTATTCCTCCTTCTCTCCATCCCCCCCTTCCTCCCTGCTCTCTCCCTCTGTCCACTGCCTCCTCTCACTCCCTCCGTCCCTTCTCTCTTCAGAAAACCTGGCCGGCAGCCCCCCCCCCCGCTGGCTCGCTCCGCTCCCAGCTGCGGCTCCTGACAGCTCTGATCTGCCGCCTCCTCCAGCCCGTCGCCCGCTGCAGCCTCTTCCTCTCTATTCCTCCTTCTCTCCATCCCCCCCTTCCTCCCTGCTCTCTCCCTCTGTCCACTGCCTCCTCTCACTTCCTCCATCCCTTCTCTCTATCCCCTTCTCCATCCCTCCATCCCTTCCTTCCTCCCTTCTCTCTATCCCTCCATCCCTCTCTTCCTTCTCTCTATCCCCCTTCTCCATCCCTCCCTTCTCTCTCTCCCTCCGTCCACTGCCTCCTCTTCCATCTCCCTTCTCTCCATCCCTCCTTCTCGCTGTCCCTTGCCTCCTCCATCCACCCTGCTCCCTACCCCCATCTTCTCTCATCCATCCATCCTCTCCCTTTCTCACCTTCGTGCCTTCTCTCCCTCCGTCCCCTCCATCATCTTCATCCCTCATCCCCCCTTCTCTCTCTCTCCCTCCATCCTCTTCATCCCCCATCCCTGTTCTGCTTATTCCTCCATCCATCCCCCCCAACCCCCCTCTGCCTCCCCCCCGCCCGGTGCTGGGGGGCCCAGGTGGGGCCATGCCCCCCCCCACACCCTGTCCCGTTTTTGCCCTCCCAATGTCCCGTTTTTGTCTAAAGGAAATATGGTCAGCCTAATCAAAAGTCTTTCAGAGTACCCGGGTTGTCTCTGGAAATCTCTGCTTTGCATTTGGCGTACATCCCTGTAAGAGTACAAACAGTCCAGAGATGAAGGATCTTTATTTGAATCTGTACTTATAGCGTTGTTTTCCAGAAGCCAGGCTGGAAGTATCTCTACCCAGGTGGGCTTATCCTTTTAGGATAAGTGAGGATTGTACTTAACCTTTTGACCTCCGACCACCATGCATAATGGTCACTTTCTTTGAAATTAGCGTTTTCTGTTAAAGCCCTTACGTCCTTCATTAGCATTTCCCGAGGTTTCTTTGATGGGTTATTTAATTACATAGGTATGTACAATGTAAATGTTGGCTATTACATTATAACAGAAACAACTGAGTGAAAACAATACAAGTAACATTCCACTAGTTTTCATGAAGTTTAAACCTTTGAATATACACCTGTATATTCCTCACTTTGATCTATACTAATACACAAGTGAATTGGCCTGTGGCCCTGATCTGACCTGACCTGCCTGTGTCATGGTATATGAAAAGCAAGTTGGGTTCTTTCAGATTTGCATGTGATTAGTTGAGATTTTGCTGGCCAGATTCTGCTGTTGATGACACCAGTACAACACTACTGAGTCAGTATTGTTTGAAGTTAGGATTTGACTCTTTAGTTAGGGTTTTGTGGACCATATTCTTGACTTACACATTGAAATAGAATCAAGCTTGTGTTCCCATAGCTAAGTTGACTTTACAGGGCTAACCACTATGGAGTAGTAAAAAATTGCTTTTGGCACTAAAGCAGACGTGACAAAGGTGAAGAGATGCAAGGAGCAGATTTGTTGAGGAAATATCGTTTACACTGCCAGTTTTCCGACTATAACAGTACTTTAATGCTTAGTTACACAAGCTGGTTTCACCCAAATTGCATCCGACAAAGTGGGTTTCACCCACTGCTTGCATCCGACAAAGTGGGTATTGTTGTAGTGGTGTAGTGTTGTTGTATGGTGTCCAGAGGCTACCGGTGTGGTGCTTCTGCTTTCTCCTGTTGATATCACTCGGCTGCGTGCGTGTGTTCCCTCTGTGTGCTGCCCCAGCTCTGCGCAGATAGCTGACGCAGCAGACCCAACGAGAACCCCCAATAACCACAGAGTCTTAGTAAGGTACAAAGGCACCTCGGCCAGGGTTTATTGCTACCCTGACACCCTTTCTGTTTCCAGCGGATTTCTCAGTCCACCAGACATACAGCTAGAGAGTGACGCTTGGCAATGGACACAGCTCAGTGACGGGACATTGTCACTCCCCCTCGAGCTGGACAAAGACATTCCGGTGACACATGCTTATATACAGATACAGAACAAGTTACACATCACTCCTGACGTATTCAGGTTCAACCCCTCCTACGTAGTAAGGTGCAGCCCATTTACCTCGTTAGGTGCTGCTTTGCTCCTTGCACCTGTTGTTTTGATCAAAACAACTCTATCCATCATTTTACCCTTTTGCCCCTGTCATTGGGATGGCTCATGAGGTTACCCGTTATCTGAGGAGTGTCCTTGGTTTATAATATACCTCGTTACTATGTTTATACTGAAATTATAATGAGTATAAATTCTTACGATATCAGCCCTCTTCCTGCCAATTTCTGTGAGCCGGTCCAGCCTTAATTGCTCACAGCTGCAATTTGCTTCATATTAGCAAAGACTTGACCATTACTTTAGTTCAGGCCTCAGGCTGGGCCCTTAGTAGGCCTTTAGCCTTTACTTACATTGCCTTCACTTACTACAGGTATTAGCCCACGAAAGCTTATGCTTCAATACTTTAGTTAGTCTTTAAGGTGCCACAGGACTCTTTGTTACCTCTGCTATTCCAAACTAACACGGCTACCTCTGTGATTCCCAAATTGGATGGTTACTCAAGAGAAAAGAGAGCAAAAATCTAGATGAGGGCAGGGAAGACTGGAGCTCCTGGCTCTTTACACAACAGAGCATGATGAATAGGTTTAAAGAGGAGGAATTGTGGGAAATAAAGAGCTCATAATCTGTTAAGCAAGGATTTTTCCACCCTTCACCAAAACAAGAGAACCACGTGGCTGGCACTAGCTTCTCTGGATAATCATAGAGCAGATGTGCAAAGAATGGAACCATAAAAAACAAACTTACTTTAATTGAAACAATAAGGCAAAATCTGTTTGTGTATGTGGGGCGAGAGAGTGGGAATTTCTCTAGCACTTAGATGAGTAGCTAATTGTGCAAGGTCTGTGCTTTTCTGGTTGGTATAAAACTCTTTTCAATGAAAATTCCTCAAGAAAATCATAAAACAAACTCTACAGGAGCATGCATGACTTACCAAGGGGAAACTGTGTGTGTGTCTGTTTTGGGTTTAAAAATCTGTTCTTGTTTAACTTCTCAAACACATGCTGAAAATAGATATGGCTTAAGGGCAGATTCTCTATTCTGAAGCTAGTTATAGCTAAAAGAATTAAGATTTTTCTTATTCCCAATTAATAGTCTAGCTGGAAATGTGTTTTTCCCCCTTAGATTTGACTTTTAATTAGCACTTATTCTTTGTGATGGAGAGAGTCTCATTTTGTGTGTTCTTGCATTCAGCCTTGAGCTTGTCTTAATGTGCCTCAACGTTGGTGTTGCACCTCCCTGCTGGCTGCTCTCCTCTTCCTCATTTGCATCTGCCTCATTGACCTCAGAATCTTCTTCTCTTCCTGCCCAGCTTGGCTGAAGTTCTCATCACCTTGGATGTATTGTGTCATGGTGAGTTCTCTCCCAATGCTGTTTACAGAGGATCTTCCCTAGGCAGGAGCTTTCAGAGCCATCTGGTGTCTCAATCAAGACCCAGACTTTTCTGATGCATCGTGTGCTCCTGCTCTTTGTTGTCCGGTCTACTTTTTTTGAGGGTGGGAGAGGGGGTTGTGAGTGAGTCTTATTGCTCACGTTCCTTCAGTGCTGCAGTTTTGCCAGGATTAACAGTTATTCCGGCCAGTGATGTCTGGCATTCCGAATGCTTGCGTTTGCCTTGCTCCTCTGTTGCTGCGAATGTATTCTGGACTCTTCTGATTACTTTACCATTGGTTTGCCTGGGTAATTCTGGCACGCTGTCACTAGCTAGTGTGCAGATAACTTCTCAAAACTTTTGCAGAAGAATGGCAAAGAATTTAATTACCACTGCTCTTAATCGTGAATTATCGTAACATATAGGACCCAAAATGTGCTGGAAAGTAATGGCTCCTGCCTGAAAGAGCTGGTGATATGAGTGCAACATGCACAGAAGTACCTATGCACATGTGTTTTTCCTTGGAATTCAACGGGGCTACTCATGTGCATAACCATTTTGCAGGATGTGATCCTAGGTACCCGGTCGAGCAGGTTCTCACTGTTCCTATCTTATTCCCTTGGTGCTTTGTCCCTAGATCTTAGTTCCTCTCTGAGGTCAGTGGCGCACTGGTGGTCTGTGAAGAGCTGGTTGGTCACATCGTACTAATCCTCCTCATTTTCCAGTTGCTAAGTGACGCCCAAAGCACTACAAATGCACAGATATTTTCTATGTAAGCAGTCACTGTGGTGTGTGTTGTGCATGAGAAGGGAGGCAATCTTTAATAAGGTGTCCACCAAACAAGTTCTCTCAACTTCTCCTGCTACTGCTTTCCGGCCTAACTTTGAGTTTAAGAACACAGTTTTCTTCTTGAAGTTGAATCTAATTCTTAGGTCGCCTCAGACATGCATTCATCTGGTTCTTATTTTGATCCTGAACTCTTTCATGTGTAACAGGGTTCCTGCAGGGCCCTCCTGGCTCCTGCCCCTGTTTGTCCCAGAAAGTCACTCAGGAGACCCAGTCTGCAGTGCTCAGCTTTGGTTATTATACAAGACGTGCTCCCACCACCTTCAGAGTCACCATATGTACAAGTTCGTTCTCTCTTTTCCTCAGCAGGAGAGAAGGGCAGGCTAGTCCTTCCTGCTTCCCCTCAGAGCAGCTTCCCTTCTTCCTAGCTCCTTCACCTCCTTTGCAGGTACCAGGCCCAGCGCCCCCCCCCCCCGGCTTCCTTCTCCTGAGGCTTTTAACCAGCCCCCAGAAACAGCAGCTGCCTCTGCTCTGCCAATTAGGGCCAGGTGGCCTCCCCAGCTCCAATTACCTTCCCTCAGTGTAGCTGGGGTGACAGAGGGTTTGCTAGCAGCTTTTCTGCTAGCACCCTGTCACACATGGTATTGGCCAGCCACTCCAGCCTCTTGTCTTATACATTTCCTAGTGGCTGGGTCTCTCCAGTATTTCTAAGGAAAAGGCAGTAGTTGGTGTGGTTGAATCATTAGATGGTCTGCTTCTCACTGAATCAGTGCCGTGATGTGGACCAGAGTCCCTCCCTGGACCCCGGTGCCCTCTTCCCTTGGGTGCTGCACCCCTGCAGTACCCCCTCAGGTCTTAGGGTCTCCTCTCCCTGGGGAACCCCCACCCTCTATCCCCACCTTGCCTCAGTCTAGGCAACTGCCAGTCACCGCTTCCCCCCGTTCTCGGAGGCAGACTGCAGTATCATTGTCATTCATCCCAGGCACGGGGGGTTTGGCCTGCTGCCTCTGTAGCCCTGGGCTGCCCCCTGCAGCCCTAGTACCCTTTTGTTGGGCCTTCTCCTAGGCCCTGCAGCCTGGGGGTTTCCAGGCCAGAGCGTCCCCAGCTCCTCTTGCCTTGCCCCAGCCCTGCTTCACTCTAGGTACCTTAAGCTGCCCAACAGCCAGGCCTGTCTACCTCTGTAGACAGAGGAGACTGCTTCCTCTCTGCACTAAACTCTGGGCCCTTTTATCAGGGCCAGCTGGGCCTTAATTGAACCAGCCACAGCTGTGACTGGTCGGCCCAATCAGGCTGGAGCTTGCTCGCTCCCAGCCACAACCCTTTCTTGGGCTGTTTTAAGCCCTTTTTCCCCAGAGTGGGGGCAGCCGCCCCACTACACTACCTTAGTAAAATTGAACTAATTTCGAGCTCTTGCCACTTTTCCCAAGAACGATCTCCTGTGTGTCGAGTCTACCTTCCCTCTGAGCAATGCCCTCCTCTGCTAGCAGAGGGAAAACTGGAGTTGAATGGGAGTGTGATGGGTTCCCCCCTCCACTCCGGGGTGCCACCTGGAACTGGGGAACCACTGAGCATCCCTGACCCACCAGCTTGAGCTCCCTTTACGCTGTACTGCTGTGACCAGCCTGCCAAGCCCTCTCCCAGGATCTAGCACATATACAGGTAGGGACACACCCTGCTGCAGTACATACGGATGTTGTGATCAGCTCTGCATGGGGAGGCTACAGCTAAGGAACTGCCCAGCCACTCCAGTGCACCCCCTCCATCCCGGAGTGTAAACTCAAAATTATACCATCTTGTGCTGCTGATGAAATTCCCCCCTTGCTCAACGTGGAGAAGGATATGCAACAGCTTTCTGTCCCAAGTTATGACTCCCACACACTAGATTTAGACAAAGCAAAAATAAGTATATTAACTACGAGAGAGATTTAAGTGATTATAAGGGATAAGAAACAGATCAAAGCAGATGACATAGCAAACAAACAAAACACGCAAACTAAGCTTAATATACTAAAGAGATTGGATAGAAGAAGCAAATTCTCACCCTTACTGATGATACCAGGCTGCAGATATTCTTAAGGGGCCAGCTGCACTTGCTTACTGCTTTTAAAACCCCAGGTGTTCCTTTCAGAGGCTAAAAATCCCTTTAGCCTGAGTCCAGCACTTCCTCCCCCAATTCATTTCGTGTTCATGTCTTTCCAAGAGTCTCTTTGGGTGGGGAGTCAGTGAAGAAAACAATGATGTCACTCCCCTGCCTTAAATAGCTTTTCCATTTTGTCTCAAAGCTTGGTTCCCATGCCAGTCAGTAGAAAAACATTGGTATTCCAAGATGGAGTCCATTACCAGGTGATCTGGTTACACGTCCCTGTAGTGCCACAGCAGTCATTGCTCAGAGGCCATTTGTAGTGTCCTCAGGAAAACTCCCCCAGTGGGATATTGGCTTCTTCTAAGACCTGTTGTTTTCTCCTAATGGCTCATCAACCTGAGTGGGCCCTTCCCAGCCATCTAGACTGAGCATCTTTTGCCTAGGTGGAGTTCCCCAAGTGTAAAGACATTTGTAATAGATATATAGTCAATATGCCTAACTTCAGATACAAAAATTATACATGCATACAAATAGGATAATCATATTCAGTAAATCATACCCTTTCCCCATTATATCTCGCATGACTTATCTTGCATAAAAATACATCAGAATTATGCCATTATCCTATCATATAATAGTATCACTGTAAAGAATGTGGGGTGTAGTGTCACAGGGAGAATGAATGAGGATTGCAAGTGTTTGCATATTTTCCAAGGCAAGTGACAGGACTGAGGAGCAGTACTCTGCAGACTCTATGCTACCACCACTTCATTAATAGTCTCTGTCATGTTGAATCCGTGTGAACATTTGTTTTGCTTCAAAAAGACACAGAACAATCTGTCCCTTAAAGGTTGAAAGAACACCTCGTTCAGTTCTGTTCCCTGGCTTTGGGTGGAGCAGAAGAAAAAGTTTTTTGGGGGAGTCATTCGAAGATAACTGGTTTCTGCAAGTGCAGGCAAAGACTTCAGTTTGTAGGCAGAGTGAAGAATGCATTTCTGGTGTTTGCTCTGTAAAAGACTCATGTGGTAACTCCTCCTAAATCATCCCCCCCCCCCACACACACCTTCTCATCCTTCTGTGTATTCTGGAGAGGAAATATGCTTCTTGACTTGTAAAAACCTTGAATAAAGACTTTAAAGGGAGCTAGTATATGTTGTATTTATTTACTTAGTGAGATTAAAGTCTGTTTTTCTTCGGTAATCCCTTTGAAGTGTTATCTTCCATGTTGAATTCTCATTAACTGGAGTCCGGAAAAATCCCTAGGTCAGACTGTTGTTTTGAAAATGTAAATATTTTTGGTTTTAGGAACTCTGAATGGTAAGTTCTACACAGGGTTGGGGGTAATTATGCATCATCCTGTTCCCTTAATGTTCAGGTCAGATTTTACAATCCTGCAAATGGAAGCCGATATAAGTCATTGCTAATGCTGCAGTGTTTTCTCTGCTTACAGTGTAGCTATGGTTTTGTCGTGAATATTGGATTCCAAGCAGCACTGAAAATCTTTCTCCCTTAAAGGCATAACATTGGTGCCACAATTCTTCAATTTGTCTGTCAGATAAGAACATAAGAAAAGCCATACTGGGTCAGACTAAAGGTTCATCTAGTTCAGTATTCTGTCTTCCAACATTGGCCAGTGCCAGAGGGAATAAACAGAACAGGTAATCATCAAGTGATCCATCCCCTGTCGCCTATTCCCAGCTTCTGGCAAACAGAGGCTAGTGACAACCTCCCTGCTCATTCTGGCTAATAACCATTGATGGACCTATCTCCATTAACTTATTTAGTTCTTTTTTGAACACTCTTATGGTATTAGCCTTCCCAACATCCACTGTCAATGGATTTTAGATTGATTGTGCATTGGGTGAAGAAATACTTCCTGTTTCTTTTAAACCTGCTGCCTACTCATTTTATTTGGTGACCCCTAGTACTTGTGTTATGTGAAGGAGTAAATAACATTTCCTTATCTACTTTCTCCCCACCAGTCATGATTTTTATAGACCTCTATCATACCCCCCCTTAGTCATGTCCTTTCCAAGCAGAAAAGTCCCAGTCTTATTAACCTCTCCTCAGATTGAAGCCGTTCCATAATAATTTTTGTTGCCCTACTCGGTACCTTTTCCAGTTCCAATATATCTTTTTTGAGATTGGGCAACCAGTTCTGCACACAGTATTCAAGATGTAGGCAGACCTTGGATTTAGACAGAGGCGATATGCTGTTTTCTGTCTCATCTATCCCTTTCCTAATGATTCCCGACATTCTGTTTGCTTTTTTGACTGCCGCTGCTCATTTGAGTGGATGCTTTCAGAGAACTCTTCACAGTGACTCCAAGATCTTTCTTGATTGGTAACAGTTAATTTAGACCCCCATCATTTTATAATTATAGTTGGGATTATGTTTTCCAGCATGCATTACTTTGCATTTATCAACATTGAATTTCATCTACCATTTATCAAACAAGCTCCATCTACTTCCTGATCTCTGGCTATTTTGATTTATTGTTAGTGCTAGTCCATAAACGTCTGATGGACGCTACTTGGCTCTCTATACATAATTCATTTCTGGTCTTAAGTGACTCTTGTAAATGTTTATGCAATCATTGTATATCAACCTGATCATTTGCTTTCTTTTGGCTTATAACTGTAGTTCTGTGCTCACCAGTGAAAAGATGGTTATCTGCATGTTAATCTATTGCAGGGGTCTCAAACATGCGGCCCGGGGGCCGCATGTGGCCCGCGAAGCCCTTCCCTGCGGCCCGCCAGGCTTCCTGTCCCACCTCCCCCCCCCCCCAGCAGTTTGCGGGAGGGAGGGGCCAGAAGCAGAGGCTTCTCTGCTGCCTGGCTGGGCCACACGTGTTTCTAGCTCTGGACTTCCTCTATTGCTCTTGCTTTGTTTGCCAAACAGCTGTTGGTGGTGCATAGCGCTTTCCAGGAGGGAATGGGGAGCTGCGTGCTCAGAGGAGGAGGTGGGGCAGGGGTGGGACCTCTTGGAAGGGGTGGAGTGGGGGCACAGCCGGGGCAGCGAGGGTGTGTACGTGTGTCAGTGGTGCGGCCCTCGGACCAGTGCACTAGTCCTCATGCGGCCCTCGTGGTCATTTGAGTTTGAGACCCCTGATCTATTGTGTTTTGCAACCTGTGGTCTGTGGACCCATGGAGGTCCACACACTATGCCTAAGATTTCCAGGGTGGTCCACACCTCCATTTGAAACTTGAATGTGGAAAATGGTCTGTTATCTTCACTTGTGCAGGAACTTTCTACAAAAAAGTACCTTGCCTAGAACAGAAATGGTGGGAGGAAGACCTCTAGAAATTGGGCTTTTAGTGCATGCAATCAAAGATGTTGGAGATGGAGGAAGAAAGTCACAAGCGATCTCTGCCAGTGTGGGGTTGTTCACGGCTGGTTGTTTATTAGTGTGTGCTGTCTCGACTGATTTGAAATGTCTTTATTGATGCTAGTGCCTTCTCTTGGGAGATTATTTCTTAAAATAGAACTTCAGATGTAAAATAATGGCACATTTTCTGTCATGGTCAAATATATGCTGTCCCTTACTTGTTTTTCCACCCTTCCCCCCACTCCATACTTCCTGGAGAAGCTGGAATCCTCAAGGACAGTGGAGCTCTGTGACTAGGTTGAGTATGGAGAAAAGTGGAGAGGCAGTCTAGTCAGGAGCTGTTCTGTGGCTGTGGAGCTCTTTCACATGATGTGACAATGACCAGTAGCCTCTCACCTTCCCGATTTAAGGGCTTGTTCAGGGTTTAATCCAACTGAGCACTGGCACGTTACTTTTAAGCACCTGCTTATAGTCCCATTGAAGTCTAGTGCTCTACTAGATTGGGGCCAGAGTGCTTAGCACCTTTATAGGATTGCACCCTAATGTTTGCATCCCATAGGTAGGATGGAATAAGAACAGAAAAACCTTGCTCTCCTGCTTGGAAATGTCGAGAGAAGAGGGAACTGAGGTCACTGGGAGGTGATCCTTTTGGATTTGTGTTAACTTTGTTCAGCCATCTGAACAGTGCAGTGCTGGGTCACTCTGAATACCCAGAGAATGGGCGGGTACCTGTGGTGACCAGGCAGAAGACAGTTTCTTTTCTTGTTAGGGCAGTGGTCCCCAAAGTCTTCACCTCGCACCCTCCCCCCCACCCCCTTATCCTTAGCCAGGGCCGGGAGTGAGGCTGTCTCTCTCGGGCAGGGTGGGGGCTGAGGCTGGGGGGGCAGGTCTGGGGCTGGGAGTGTGGCTGGGAATGGAGCCGCGGCTGGGAGTGGGGCTGAGGCCGGGAATGGAGCCGAGGCTTGGTGTGTGGGGGTGGGGTGGGTGAGGAGGCTGGGGCCAGTAGCGGATCCAGGGCTGAGGCCAGGCCAGGATCTGTGGCTGGGGGCAGGGCTGTGGGGTTGGGGCCAGGAATGGAACTAAGGCTGGAGTGGATTGGGGAGGCTGGGGTCTGGAGCAGAGCTGGGGCTGGGGCCAGGAATGGAACTGAGGCTGGGGTAGCTTGAGGAGACTGGGGGCTGGAACCGGGTCTGGGGGAGGGGTATGGGGCTGGGACCGGGAGTGCAGTTGTATCCGGGAGCCGAGGCTGGGAGCAGGGTGGGGACTGCGGCCGGGTTGTGGCTGGGGCCAGCAGCTGTGGCTGAGAGTTGGGGCCACATTTGTTGGTGGGACTGGAGCAGAGCTGGGTGCAGAGCTGTGCTAAGTGGTGCTCCCTCCCCACCCCCTGTGGGGGCTGACCTGGGCCCGGCCCCCTGCACCCTACAAACATTCCTCCACACCCCCTAGTGAAGTGTGCGCCCCACGGTTTGGGGACCACTGCCTTAGGGCTACTGTAGACTTGGGATAGTTCCTTTAAAGCTTAATGGTTTTAGGGTGGCCATGAAATCAGTAACTTTAAATTTCATTAAAGTCCCAATGGGGCAGGAGAGCCTTGTATAGATGCATGTAATTATTACATTTGGAGCTCGAGAGTCTGTTCCTAAGGAACTTCATTTCTATTTACTTAGCTATTTCAAGACGTATTTCAAGAAAATCAGCATTTTCCAGTGCAATTAGGGACTCCCAATTGAAATGAATGGCTATACGAACATTCACTAATTGGCTATACGAACATTCACTAAATGGCTATCAATAATCGTTTCATTTAATCAATGTCTGCTGCTCATGCTTTTTAATGTTTTAAATATGATTAAGTCTAACTTGTAATGAGAGATGTGACTATCTGATTTCCATGGAGATAAATAATAAATGCAGATCCTATGAGTCACAATGAATTTCAGCTCCTGAGTTTATCATCTTTCTGGTCAATGCAAGAAGTAGGAACTAAAGTTTGACCTCAGAGGTTTTTTCCACATGTAGCCTATGAAAGATTTTTTTTTCTAAATGTTCTTGTTAAAAAAATTAAATTAAAATTTTCAAACTAATTCCCCCCCCCCCCTGGAGTCTAAAGACCCTAGATTCACAGCACAGGTGTGTGGTCAGGGCAAGCTTTCTCCACTCAGACCCCACCATGTGTCTGAACCCTGAGTGGGAGGGACCATTTCTGTGGGCAAAAGAAGGCGATTCAGCTTCTGCCACCCCCCAGGACTTGGCTGAGATGGTCACCTGCACATGTGCACACCAGTTATGGTGGGGTGGCTCTTGAAATGTGGATTTAGGGACTGCATTGAGACCACCCACTCATTTCACAGAGGCCACTGAATAGCCGTCAGGTGGGAAAGACTCTTGATCGCTACTCTGCTGGCAGGATTGGAACCAGGGGAGGGAGAGGGGGAAACTGGTGTAGGTCGAGGGTGATACTGAAATTCTGCTATTTCACCGAATCGAAGTCTGCTTCACTTTTAGCAGGGCGATGCTGCGATGACTGAAGAGTTGGTGCTGCGGGGGAATAGCTTTAGTTGTAGAAAATAACAGTTTCCATTACGTTTCTCTCTTTTTTTTTAAAAAAAAAAGTTGCCTATTTTTGTCCATTTAGGATCTAAGCTTTTTAGAGCAAGGACTGTCTACGATCTGTGTCGCTAGAGCACTTAGCACAGTGTGCCGCCGATCTCAGTAGAGGCCTCTACGCACCACTGTCATGTACTACTAAAAACAACCTGTTCTCCCCAGGGAAAACTTACAAAATAAATACAAACTTTAGTCAAAATTTGACCTGACTGTTTCCTTTACATTTTCATCATGAGTAAAGTAATTTTGCTTTGCTTGAAAGTGATCATTGAGGAATAATTGTTGCAATGTATGTATGTAGTGTGTACTACATCCTAGTATCTCTCTAAAGAAATGTGTGCTAATTGCACTCCCTAAAGTCTTCATAAAATGTTGCTGCTCTATTTTCAAACAAACCTCCCCCCCCCCCCCTTTGAGTCTGCTTACTGGCGATCAGTTCACTTATTTTGCAGAAAGACCGTTTTAGTCATTGGTAGATTATGCATCTTTAAAGTCAAGGTTGACAGGCTGTGGGGGGGTTTCTGATGTGCGTTGCTGAACTTGAATAATTAATTTGCCCTGTTTCTGGTTTTATTTCTATGTGTAATGCTAACCCACAGAAGTTTGAATCATTCATAGGCTGCATTCTCCACATCAGAGCTGCAGATGTCATGGGAACAGTGACTGTAAGGTTACAGTCTTTCAACTTCTGTCAGAATCATTTCTAGTTGCAAGGGGGAGTAAATATTCAAGAGATGATCTCAGATTAAGCATAAAATCCTGGATAGATGGGAAGCAGGGTGTGGAAATTTTATCAGCCTGACTTCCGTGAGTCAGAAGGTCCCTTGATGTTTCTGTTACTCATCAGCCTTGTAGATCTTTTTCCTCGTGGACTTCCGTTTGTTACCTAGCGACATACACAGGGGAGGTGGGAGTATTTATGCTGATAACATTGTATTACAATTCAAATAAAAAAACACATTTTAGTGTTTCATTTTTACATTGGATTTCTCAGCATATGTTTTTGGGTACTTATTTAATTAATTTATTGTTTTGAATATGCAGTTGGTAATGAATCAATAGACTTCCAGGTGCCGAATTTGCAATTGAACCCACAGAGATGCTCTGCAGTTAGCTAGAGGTTCCCAACAGGTGTACTGATCTGCCCATGTGGATTTCATTTCAGGATTGGGGTCCAAAAGGCCCCTTGGCATGGCCAGTGAGCCTTCGCAATGCAGAATGATGACACGATGCTCCAGAAGACTGGCAGATGCTGTTTAAAAACAGATAATAAATTTGATTCTCTGCTGCCTGCACTGGCTCTCAGGCTCTCGGGTGGAATTTGAAGGTTCAAGTCACCACGGCCTATTCACAGCCCAAATTTGCTACCTTCTAGTTCCCCTGTGGACACCTGTCTCCGCATTTCTAGTCTACCACACAAACTTTGGTTGTTGCAAGTGCTGGAATTTATTAACACCTGGATGAACTAGAGGCAGGGTGTTTTTGGTAGCCGGCCCAGACCATGGAGCTAGTTCCAATTGGAAATATAGAATATGACCTCGGCTATATTGAGTAGTGAAAAGTTCTTTGCACCCAGTTCTTTTCCATTCGCAAAACTCTGAAACCTTGGACTTTTAACGTAGCTGTTTGTACAAGTGTAGGGTAATGTATTGTCATTACACTTCCTTCCTGGAATACTAATGTTCCAGTTGAAACCATTTGACATACACCCAGATACTACGTCAATGGAATGCAGTAAAGAAATGCAATAAAAAACTTGATCGATGCCTTTAGAAATCTTGTTAACCATGCTCAAAAACATGTGCATTTAATAGCTTTTGCAATATCAGACATTGTCTGTTTGGCACACTTCCCTTAAGTACTATCTTGATGTGTTTGTATTCCTCTGAAGCTAGGACAGATGGATTCATGAAGCCTGAGCAAACTGGCTCCGAACATAAAGGTTCATAAAAAACCCATTATGCATCCACCCACCTGTGCCCCACTATACGATTCCCTCAGAGTTGTGTAGTGGGGCACAGGTGGGTTGAATCATTTGAGGGCTTAACTGAATTTCCAGACGGTCCACCTTTTACCCAGTATCATTGGTGCAAGGTGAGGTAGAGCGCTGTATTCCACATCCCAGGATGGGTTCCCTTTTTGGTCATTCACTCTTCTTTGTTCCCTCCCATCTAAACTGACTCTTACCCGCCACACCCATAGCAACTGCCTACCTAGTACTGTGCTGACACAAGTCAGTAGCTGATGCATTCCTAGTCTGGGCCCAATCCTTTCCCCTGGTACAGTCCTTGTTCCAGCTCAGGTGGTAGCTAGGGGATTTCTCATGACTGCAGTCCCCTTAGTTCAGTTCCACCCCCTTATATATCTTTTGCACAAGGTGGGAATCCTTTGTCCCTCTCTGGGTTCCCATCCCTCCTTCTAAATCAGGGGTGGGGAACCTTTTTTCTGCCAAGGGCCATTTGGACATTTATAACGTCATTCGCGGGCCACTCCCCCCCCTCCCCCCTGAGGAAGCCCAGGCTGGCAACGGGAGCTGAGACCCGAGCAGGCAAGGGGCCAGCGGGGGAAACCCCAAAGCAGTGGCAGGCGGAGTGCTTAGCCCTGCACTGCTTTGGGGTTTCCCTCACTGGCCCCTTGCCAGCCGGGGTCCTGCTGCCTGCCCCAGTCAGCTCCCGCTATCAGCCTGGGTGTGTAGGGGGTGATCTTACTTTACCCCCGCCCAGCCTCCCCCCATCTAACCGCCTTTCCTCCCCCACCCCTGCCTGGCCCGGCCCATCCCACCGAACCTAACCTCCTCCCCCCTCCCACTCCCAACCCAGCCTCCTGCCCCCCATGCCTGACCTGCTCAGCCCAGCCTCCCCCCCCAAACCTTCTTCCCTCCTGCACCCACGCCTCGCCCACCCCATCCAGCCTAGTCTCCTGCCCCCCGCCCGCCCAGCCTGGCCTCCCCCTCCCCACCGCCCCCTTGCCTGCCCCCCAGCCCAGCCTCCCCCCCACACCCGCTTGACCATCAGCTCCCCGCGGCTCCTCCTTTTGCCGCCCGGCTAATGGTGGCCGCGTGGCGCCAGCGGCTCCCCCAGGCACTTCCCGGCCCCTACCTTCAGTGCGGAGCCGCCCCCCCATGTCCCTGGCCGGTGGCTCCCCCAGGCGCTTCCCGGCCCCTTCGCCGAGCGCAGAGCCGCCCCCACCTGGCGGCCCGCGTGGGACCCTGGCCAGCGGCTGCAGCACGTCTTCTCCCCATGCCCCAGTGCCTGACTCAGCCCTGGCCCCGCAGATTTCCAAGCAGCAGTGTCAATTGTGCAGGCAATAAATCTTAGGTTCCCTTTTGCTAATGCTGATTTTTAATAGTAAAAACCATTGGATAACTAAGGGTGTCGGCTACAGATCTCAGCTGAGAAGAAAGCAAGTGTCTAAATATAAACAGTAGCTTTGTGACAAAACACGGCATAGAATCAGTGTCCTTAGTTACAGAATGTTTTCTCCAGGTATGCAGTGGAACTCTGCAGAACATAAGGACTGTGTGGGGGGGAGTGCGCGGGTGGAGGGGGCAAGGAAGGACAGGGAAAACTAGCCCTTTAAGTGTGTCAGGGTAATGACAGTTGAGTATATGCCGCCCTTTGGGCGCTTAATGCGTGAACTCGTTTGGGGGGAGGGGGGAGAATGGGTGTCTGTGTAATGGGAAGGGCCCTTGGCCAGCTGCAGACCCCCATCAGCACCATTCAAAGCACTGGCTGGGGTGGACTGGGAGCGACATGCAATGCATTCCTGAGAACGCTGCCTGTCCGACTCACCAGTGTAGGAACCAAGAGATCGCTTTAAACCTGAACTTCGCTTGCTTTCCAGACACCACTAAATACTCAGGGCCACATCCTCAGCTGTGGTAAATCAGTGTAGTTCCCTTTTCAGTGGAGTGATTTAGACTTGTACCAGCTGAGGACATGGACCGTAATATTAAAATGCAAAGAGGTTTGATTGCCCAGGCTGTGAGTAGTGCCAACGGTAAACAATAGTCTTATTGACCTGTCATCCCTTCATTCTCTGTTGAGCCAGCACCACAAGTAGATCTTTTTCAAATATAAACTTTAATTGAGTTGGACAATTTGCCCAAGGTCCTGGCAAAGCTGGGAGTACAACCCAGGAGTCCTGATGAAACATTCTCCAATTCTAACTACGAACAATGTTCTGCTTCCATCATTTCCATCTGTTTGAACGGATCTCTGATTTCACAGCTTCCATCCCTTCTCTCTTTTCAGGGCGCTCCCAAGACCTGATGGATTTCTGATAGCGTGCTACTGAAGAGCTGGAAAGAGCATGGTTAAACACCAACCACTACAGTACTACGAGCCGCAGTTATGTTTGTCATGCCTGACCGGGATCTATGGCTGCCGTTGGAAACGGTACCAGCGGTCACATGATGACACCACAAAGGTTGGTAACCAGGGCTCTCCTCCCATATGCATCGCTTGTTCATATTAATTTTTTGAATGCCTAGCCAGGCATGGAGAACCTGAAGGCTGGCCTTGAATGTGAAATTAGGCTTTCATGTTATAAAGTGCTCTGAGTATCTCTGGTGCTATGCAGTCCGGCTGCTTTATATGTTACTGAAGTGAGGAATAGAAATTACTGACCCCAGTGTCCTTGGGATTTCTTTGAGTGAAAGCCTGCATGCCTTTTTAACTAAAACCATTAGCGTTCCTGATCCTTTGTTGCTGTGGCAGAAGAGGATGCGTATCCCTGTTCTCAGTCTTCAGGCTTGTGAATTACATGGCCCTTGTCGGCTTATGTCGTGACCTCTCATTTTCATATCTCTGTTCCGCCCATTGCATTTATGAGGAGACTTCAGTTCTCTCCCCTTTGGTTAATTTGTTCTGTTTAAGAGCCTCTGGCTGGCAGATGTTACCTCCCGGGTTAAACAATTCTGATGGCATAGCCACTGTTGGGGCTGAGGCAGCTAATCAAGCTGCAGTACTTCACCCAGGTTTCTCTTCAAAGCAGTGTGGACTAGTGGGCGCAGCACCAGACTGGGATGTGAGGGGACCTGGGTTCTGTTCCCAACTCTACCGCTGGCCTGCTGGGTGACCTTGGAACAGTCACTTCACCTCTTAATCCTGAGGGCATTATGCGCCACAAAATGAAAAATGTTGTGCACAATATTTTAAAATTCTGCAAGTTTTATTTGTCGTTAAATAAATGAAGAGGCTCCAGCATGGCAGTGGGGAGAATAGGCCCCTGGCTGCATGGAGGTGGGAGATCACCCTGCAGGCTCCCCATCCCTGGGACACAGACGCAGTGGTGAGGCTGCACCCAGCCCTGACACAGCATAAGGCAGGGGGTCTCAAACTCAAATGACCACGAGGGCCGCATGAGGACTAGTGCACTGGCCCGAGGGCCACTTCACTGACATGCCTCTCTTCGCTGTCCCTGGCCCCGCCCCCACTCCACCCTTCCATGAGGTCCCGCTGCTTCCAGGTGCTGCTGCTGCGGCCTCAATGAACAAGCTGGGGCGGCGCTTCCCAGGAGCCCTCTGCAGTGGCGGCCAGGAGCGGTAAGCCAGGCTCCCCGCTGCCCTCCCTCTGCGGGAGGCTCACTTCTGGCCCCTCCCTCCCGGAAACTGCTGTGTTGTGGGGGGTGGCGGCGCAGGCGCCAGGAAGCTTGGCAGGCCGCAGGGAAGGGCTTCATGTTTGAGACCCCTGGCATAAGGCATGGGCCTGCCCCAGAAACACCCTAGGGCCTCTGTGCCAGGCTCACCACATGTGGGGCAGGCAGGCTCAGCCAGGCAGGATCCAAGTGTAGGATCCAAGGGGCTCAGTGCAGGGGGATCCAGATGTGGGGTGAGAGGATTCTGTGTGGGACAATCTGGGCTCAGGCAATTCAGTGTGTGTGGGGGGGGGGGGGAGGAGGAAGAATCTGGATGCACAGAGGCTCCTTGGCGGGGTTCAGAGCAGGGAGACTCTGCAGAGGCTCCCAAGTGAAAGTAGTTGGGGCTCAGCAGAGGGGTCTGGGTGCTGGGGGAGTGGGCTTGGTGGGGAGATGGTCTGGGTGCAGCTAGTTGTGGGTCAGTGGGATGGGGGTCTGGATGTGGGAGCTCAGGATGGTCCAGTGGTGTGGGTTTGAGTGAAGGGAACTCAATGGGCGGTGGTCTGAGTGCCAGCGTGGGGGTCTGGAAGCAGGGGATCTGGGTGCAGAGGGGCTCCAGATGGAGGGGTTGAGGTTCAGTGGAGTGGGGTTTTGGTATGGAGAGCTAGGGGGTTCTGGGTGTACGGGGTGAGGTAGTAACAGTGTTTGGGTATGGGAAAGTCATGGGGGACATAAATTCTGTGCATGCGCAGTGGTTCAAAGTTCCCCCAGGAGTAATTTCTGTCTCTCCATTACCTCCTTTGTGCAGTGGGGGATGATAATACCAATCTCCTTCATTCAGTGTTTTGAGATCTATTGACAAGAGTGAAACAGTCATATTTTATTTATTATTAGCATTGTCAGTCTTGGGTACTTCAAACCTTAAGTGCATTTTTGCTTCCTGGAGCGGCCAGCTCTGAGATGCATACCACAGGCACTGCTGCATTTCTGTAGTTTTAGGTTGCAGACGGTGTTGAGTGGTTTCATTGTACTTCGAGGAAAACGGAAGAGTGAGCACGAGCTGGGACTGAACAGGCTATGGAAACCAGACTAATCCCTTGTTATCAGGGCAGAGTTTAGGTATTTTGGCGGAGGTATATGGTGAAGCTTATACTGTTGCGAGTGCTGCACCTGTTTTGTGGATAAAGAAAGTCTCTAGAACTGTCCATGTGGCACCTTCATGAGCACTAAATCCACTTGCAGAAAGACCTGTGAAAAGTCTGATTTGTGTGTTACAAAAGTCTCTCTGTCTTCCAGCTCCCTGGAAAGTACTAAATATATCTTACTCCTTAGCTCAGTTACTGTCGCTTCTCTTGTTTCAACATTATACAGTTTCTAATCCATACTGCTTTCAAAACAAATCGACACTGGGCCTAAAAAAAGCTTTGAACAAACTGATGTGCTCAACTCCTCCCCTCTAGGAGATCTTGTATGTTTCTCAATGCTCAGAGTTTTGCTGTGGCAACTGTTTATTAGAAGCATTTAAAACATGTCCAGGACACTGGGTCAGAATGTTGAGTAATAGTGTTAAGTAGAATTACTTCACTGCACTTAGGCTGACCAGACAGCAAGTGTGAAAAATCAGGACAGGGAGTGGGGAGTAGTAGGAGCCTATAATATATATATATATATAAAAAAAATAAAAGACCCAAAAATTGGGACTGTCCCTATAAAATTGGGACATCTGGTCACTCTAACTGCACGGGCTTTTGCCAAAATGCTGGGTTGTGAGTTGTATCCAGTGGCGGAGTAGAGTTAGGTTAGCTGTCAACACCATTTAAGAAGGGTTTTAAAAAAAGAGAAAACTACTAGTCAGAATGTGAAATTTATTAGCTAAAGTTTGGTAGTAAGGATACTGTTCAAGAGTGAGGCCAGGGGGTATGTGCAATCTTAATTTTCAAGTGAAATTTGCCTCGTCTTTCACTAATCTTGGTTTTGTTGCCATAAATTGTCATCCACAAGATCGAATCGAGCATCTACAGTTATGCTAAAGAAATTTAATATATTGTGTAAAGCTGTTGCACTGGACTTCTTATGTCCTCCCATGTGGGCATCCGCTCTCTGAGAGGTGAGAGAGGAGTTGGCAACCTTAACTGCACTGCATGGGTCAGCTAATTTTGTTCTGCTTGTCTATACAGAGTCTCAGAACAAGAAGGGGAAAAGTTAGTGAGTTAAAGGAGGTTAGGTAGAACCAGACTAAATTGAGATTCTAAGAGGCCTTATTTGTAGTCTTCTTGAAATCCCTGTACTATTGTAGAAGAAAACAAATAGACAGATGTTAATGCCTAGAATGCAGCATTGTCACAATACTTAAAAATAAATAAAAAGTAGAGGCCGTGTACCTCCCTGCTTTTGATTTGGTTATTGAGTATTTTTTCCTAGGCTTTGTTCTTGCATCCTCTGTCTGTCCACTCTTCCTCAACTTTCATTCCTCTTCCTGCCATAGTGCATCCATGTGGCGCAGACAATAGATGTAGCTGCCAGTGCATGCACATAAGCAGAGCTGGATTAGAACCTTTTGATTTTTTCAGCCCAGAAAGAGACATATCGACTGCATTAGCAAAAAGAAACCTCCTGCAGGTTGTGGTGATGAAAGTAGCAGGTACCTTTATCTGCTTGGTGGACCATTCACCAGAGGGTGATGGAACATAGGCATCCCATACGTCACATCATGCCAAGTTGCTGTCAGATGGTGGTCGAGTATCAAGAATACAGAAATAATATGGAAGCAGTAATCTGCTGCCTGAAGCATTCTTCTGTGCTAGTACCTTACTCTGCAAATAGCTCCTCCAACTTTAATTACACCACCTGAGGAGTAAGATGTTACTGATGCTGAGTAGGGGTAGGAGAACCTGTCCCTGAATATTTAAATGTACTAAGTAATGAGTGAATTTGCCCTAATTCTGTTTAGTCACTGCAGTTTTGTGCAGGTGGGTGGATGTGAACCAAATCTCAAATGGTGGCTTTTGCTTTGCCATTTGCTAGTAAGATGATGGTGATCCAGAGCTAGGCAGTAGTCCTAGTACGGTGAACTCTTCAAGGAAGCTATTAACTACTGATTTGATGTTTTAGTTGCCCATACTTCTTGACCTGATGGCAATTTAGGCAACTAGCCAGGATTTCAAAGCCTTGTACTTAATTAAGGATTGCAATATACATATATTAATCATCTCAAAAGGATATGCATCCGACTGTGACATTTGCCTGTGCAGGCATCCTCAGTGCCTGATGAGTAAAAATTGTTTGGTACGGCTTGCCTTCTATGAAAATCTATAGTTGGTACAGTTCTGTCCTTGCCCTGTAGCTGCAAGGAGACCGTGGCTGCTGGCTGCAGTTATCCCTTCAGCTGCACATAAGACTCTCCCCTGTTTTCAGTATAAATTATTGTGTTCTGATTGGTGTATTGCTAAGCTCTGCCCACGCTCACAGAGAGCAGCATTTGACCATCGGAATCAGACTACCCGCTGTGTCCACCTTCGGCTGTGGTTAAACAGTAGCCTTGTCAATGTGGACAATGAACTCATTAGTCACTGTGGCAAGGTGTGTTTGACCCTTTGTTGGTACTCTAAAGCCACCCTGGCTTACTGCTTGGGATGCTGAATTCTTCTTACCCTGTGCAGACAAGCAGAAAAACCGATTTCAACAGCCGTTGTGGGAGGGAGCGCCCTTATCAAATGCAGGCTGCTTGGCTGGTGTGGATACAGGCCGGAAGGCTAGGACACCCTGGAAATCTCCAGTGAAGTCCATGTGGATCAGGTTCCTAGTGAAGAGCCAGGGTTTTAAAGTCACCTCTCCCCACCCCTTGCAACTTATAAAAATGCAGCTCAGGCTTCCCGCTGTGTGGAAGATTTAAATGAAAAGGAGAATTTTAATGGTAAGCTTGAGTTTTACATTTTCATTAGAGAGCAGCGTGAAATTGTAATTGTCTCTTACCCTTCTGTGACCTTTTGAAGGGAAAAAGGCCACTCGCTTCTTGCACACTGGATTTCCTTTTTGTATTCATTTTGACGGATGAGTAGCAGCTGCGAGGCTTGCGACTCCTTTTCTATGAAGGGTGGTTTTCCTCACTTACTGGCGAGATTGCCTTTCATGCTTTTAAAATATTAATTGGAGTCTTCATAAAAAGGAAACTATTTTGCTTGTGTTCTCGTATTATTCCTGCTGGTGTCCTGGCTGGCATGAAACAAATGATTTAGTGGCAGCTTTGTCAGAAGGTACCCGAATAAGGAAGTCCTGATTAGATCAGTGCTTCATCTTAATGAGGCATCCTGCTCCAGCATATGATTTGCAGCCCTAGGGGCGCGAGGGACCAGTACAAAATATGTTGGGTGTATAGTTGCCATTTGTGCTTTGAAAGATCTAATGCAGAAATAGCAGTTTCCATAGGTAGTCACCAGACACAACTCTCCAGTTGATGGATCCCTAGCAATGAAACACCTGGGGAGCAGCCTTTCTAATTGCAGTGTATAAATGTGGTGATCTGCATGTAGCTCACAGGCTTTTACCTTAGCTGACCTGGGGCTGGGTATTACAGTAGCATTCACTGACAGTGCTGTACTTCAGATTCTGCTGCAGCTTCAGTCTTTTAAAATCCATTAGGGATGAAATGTAGGATTAGAGGGTTTGATTCTCTTTTCATATGGGTGTAAAGCTGGCATCTCACACCAATGTAAAATGTGAATGTAATAACGTCTCCAGAGGCCTTTCGATGCATTACAAGCAGTCTCAGAGCACCATTTGTGAGGGAGGCCTCCTCGCAGCTGGGCAAAGAAGCCAAACTGTTGTAAGGTGAATCAGTGGCAGCGTGGGGAACGGAGCCCAAAGGCCTTGACACTAAAAGTCCTGTGCTCTAACCACTAGGTAGCACTGCCTCTCCTCAGAATAGGCTGTTGGCCTTGAGAGAGCTGCTCAAGAGAGAACATTAGGTTCTCCCTCTTCAGGGTGCAGAGGTGATACCACAAGTGTGTCACTCAGCCAGCCAGGGACATAGAGTGGGTCCAACGTCTTGGACAGCAAAATGCCATTCTCCAAACAACGCTTCCAACAGACAGAATAATCCCTTCTTTCTCCGGAGCCCTTTGATAACCGTTCCACTGGATCCCTGTCAACACCAGGCAGCTCTGCCAAGCAAAGCCTACGTCTGGATTAACTTCTGTGACAAGTGCTTCTCAATGCCATTGAGGATTTCCTGACAGCGCTGTTCCTCCCGGCTTCTACCCCTCCTGATTATCATGAAAAGATTCTAGGGTATCTGGGAAAATGGGGAGAGGGGAGAAGAGAAGGAAGGTGGGTTGGCTCTAGGGTTGCCAGCTGTCTGGTTTTCAACCTGAGCACCCAGACGAGAAGGGATCCTGGTGGCTACGGTCAGCACTGCTGAGTGGGCCGTTAAAAGTCCGGTTGGCGGTGCAGGCAGGCTCCCTATCTGGCTCTGTGCAACTCCCAGGAAGCTGCGGGCATCTCTACGGCCACGGGGGCTGTGTGTCCTGCCCCCGCCCATAGCACAGCCCTGCTGAGGGGCAGTGCCTGCAGACGTGGGCAGCGCGGAGAGCCATGTGGTCGAGCCTCCACTTAGGAACCGGAGGGAGATGCTGGCAGCTTCCCGGGAACAGCCTGAGGTAAGCGCTGCTCACACGCCCTCCTGCATCCCCAAACCCTGGCCCCACTCCAGAGCTCTCAAAGGCCCGGCAACAGAAATTTTGAGGCCCGTTACTCTGATTGTTTGTGGGCCCTCTGGTAAAGTCGACAGCACCTCAATGTCATTCGCCCCCCTCCTCACCCCCGAGGAAGCCCAGGCTGGCAACGGGAGCTGAGACCCCAGCTGGCAAGGGGCCAGCGGGGAAAACCCAAAGCAGTGGCAGGCGGAGTGCTTAGCCCTGCACTGCTTTGGGGTTTCCCCTGCTGGCCCCTTGCCAGCCGGGGTCCTGCCGCCTGCCCCGGGGAAACTCTAAAGCCGCAGCGGGCTGAGCACTCAGCTCGTTGCTGCTTCTCTGCCCACTGCCGCTTTAGACAAATTTATGTTGCTACTAGTGTAAAAGCCCATGGACACGGGCCAAAGTGCTTAGGGAAGAGGAGCTGGGGGTCAGATGTGGGGGACCACGCCTTCTCCCACACCAGCTTCCCTCCCCCTCACTGAGTCAGCTGGTCTGTCTCCCCTGTCTGCCAGGCTCGGGCCCGCAACACGTGTCTCCTGGGCTTTGCAAACCTCAGGTAGGACACATACACCACCCCTGCCTGGCCCACCTCCCCTCCCCAGCCTATTCTCCTTCCCCCCCCGCCTGACCCGGCCCACCCAACCTAACCTCCTCCCCCAGCCTAACCTCCTCCCCACCCATCCCCGCCTGGCCCACCCCGCTGTTGGGGGTGATCTTCCTTTACCCCCCGCCCAGCCTCCCCCCATCTAACCGCCTTCCCTCCCCCACCCCTGCCTGGCCCGGCCCATCCCACCGAACCTAACCTCCTCCCCCCCTCCCACTCCCAACCCAGCCTCCTGCCCCCCATGCCTGACCCGCCCAGCCCAGCCTCCCCCCCACCAAACCTCCTTCCCTCCCGCACCCACGCCTCACCCACCCCATCCAGCCTAGTCTTCTGCCCCCCTCCCCGCCCGCCCAGCCTGGCCTCCCCCCCTCACCGCCCCCTTGCCTGCCCCCCAGCCCAGCCTCCCCCCCTTTTTACCCCTCCAAACCTATCTGCACACCGCCTTCCCCCCCCCCGCCGGTCTCCTGCTGCGCGCGCCCTGCCCCGCCAGGGCCTACCTGGGGCACCCGCCTGGTCCCGCTGCTCCGGACGCGACTCGCTGGGAGGGGAAGATGGAGCGACGCGCCCCCAGCCCTCAGGGAGACGCTCTGGAGACATGAAGGCCCCCTTAAGTCCAGGGCCTGGTACAGCTGTACCCGTAGTCCCCCCCCCCTTGTCGCCGGGCCTGAGCTCTCACCCCCAGCTGGAGACCTCACACCTCCGCCCCCCCCCAGCACTCTGCTGCAGCCAGGATCACGCTCGTGAACCCCTCATTTCTGGCCCCACCCTGGAGCCCGCACCCCCTATCCCAGTTCCCATACCCCCTCCTACACCCCAACCCCCTGCCTCAGCCCGGAGCCCGCACCCCCTATCCCAGTTCCAATACCCCCTCCCACACCCCAACCCCCTGCCTCAGCCCGGAGCCCTCTCCTGAACCTCAAACCCCTCATCTCCAGCACCACCCCAGAGCCTGTACTCGCAGCTGGAGCCCTCCCCCACATCCTAGCCCGGTGAAAAGGAGCAAGGGTGTGGAGAGGGAGCAACAGAGGGAGAGGGATGAAGTAAGTGTGGGGCATGGCCTCGGGAAAAGGGCGGGGCAAGGGTGCTCGGTTTTCTGCAAATAGAAAGTTGGCAACCCTACTTGGCTCTGCTATTCTGGGGGTCCAGTGGCTGAGGCCTCTGAGATTCCTAGGCCACTGAGTTGTCGTTTTGATTGTCTCCTGATTTTGTGTGTCCTTAGTTGTTGTTTTTGATTGTCTCCTGACTTGTGTGTGACTGGCAATGCTGCAAATTGCCTCCCAATCATGGATGGCATTTAGATGAACGAGGTGTGTTGGCTCTTACTTGTCAGTAAGGGTAATTTCTAATGCTCTGCGATTATTGAGCACCTTTCATTCAAAGATCTGAAAGCAATCCACCCCCACCAAAGCCCCATGTGACAGCCGGAGGGAATTCCACCCCCCATCCCCCAGTTTACAAATGGGGAGGAAAAGGAGGCTCAAAGATGTACTAAGGGACTACGCTCAGAGTAAGTAACAGAGCCAGAAATAAAAACCCCAGAGTCCTAACTGCTGGGCTATCTTTCTTCTAACCCCTGGACTACACTTCCTCCAAGCTCGGTGTTTAATGCTTCGTTCTGTTATTGTTATCCGAGTGCAATTTATGTGGCTCCAGTCTGTCCCCTTTCTCTCTCCTCTCAATAAGTCACTTGCTGGTGTAGCCTTTCAATGGGTAACAGAGGCTGGGCTCTCTTCGGCAGCTCCTGAACCAGCTCTTTGTACTACCTTGCTTTGAAGTGTAACCAGAGATGTGCGGCTCGAAATTACAGTACCTGCTTATTGAATGTTGGTAACTCATTAGCTCTCTTGCGAATCCCGATTCCTGTTTGAACTAAACAAGTCCCCCAGAGTACGTTGGATCTTTGAAAGCTGAAACCTCTGTGCTGGCAGGCTCAGGGTGTATCTGGGCCTCAGAATGGGGAGGCTGGAATTAGCAAGTGTAACGAGACCATTAAATCAAGTTTTTTGACAGTGTTAATCAAGGGTTGCTATCAAAATCCCAGGCTGCTGTTTGCTGCAAGTTAAAAGGAAACTTTTAATACTTACCATGGGTGTTGCTCTAGACATTTTCAAAGCAGTACAAAGAGCTAATCCCCACAATGCTCCGGTGATGGAGGTGACAGAGTCCTGTGGCACCTTAAAGACTAACAAAAGTATTGAAGCATAAGCTTTCGTGGGCTAATACCCACTTCGTCGGATGCAAGCAGTGGAAGTATCCAGGGGCAGGTATAAATAAGTAGGCAAGAACCAGGTGATAGAGGTATTACCCCCTTAGACCTGTGGCAAACTGGTAGCAGAGCTGCAGGATTTCTTGACTCCTAGACCCATGCACTTGTTTGTGGGGTCCATAGACTCTATTGTTCCTTGGGGAAGGGCTTTACTATAACCCTATAATCCGTGAACAACAGACGACTAGGTATCAGCTCTCCAAGGTGTACCATCAAAAAAGGAGTTTGGAGTCTCTGGGGAGGCTGGGAGGAAAGACTGGAGATGGTATAGAAGCCTTCTTCTGACTATATAAAATGAGGAGGGAATTAGGTATGTAAACCCCTCCCCCATTCTCTAGAATGAGGACCCCTGCTTGATGCTGAAGGCTGGATAAAAAGCAATGTTTGGGGGCGGGCCTAAGACTCCTTTAGCCTCCTAGTCAGTGAGGAGCCAAAGAATCATAGAAGTGTAGGACTGGACTAAGGCAGGGCTAAGTAATAACTAGAGTCTACTAGACCATTCCTGACAGGTGCTTGTCTAACCTGTTCTTAAAAACGGGGTTCCTCTGTAGTCCTCGAATTCCACACAAACCCAATCTTTCCTGCTGTGCTCTACTATTTAATGCTTTAATAAAACTGTTGTACCACCTTTGGTATAACATTTTGGTAAATGTGTGTGTGTCTGTATATATAATATTTATTTAGCCATCTAAGGTGCAACTAATCAGTGGTCATTTCTTTTGTCTAGACTTAAGACATTCTTTACTTTGACTCCCAATTGAAATGGTTCAAGCTGTTAATAGTTTTGTATCAGATTATTTTCATGGTATCCTATCCTAGGAGTTTAGAACAGAAAATACCTTATTAGATCTGGTCTGTTGCCTTATGAGTGGAGTATAATTCCCTGCGGTATATTTTTGTTGTGCACACAGAATAGATCTGTACTGGCATTTTTGTTGCAATGCAAACCCATTTTAGGTACTTTATTGATCAGCTACTATTCATAACTTTTGAGGCAGTAGTGTAACCGGGTTGGGACGTTTGGGTGGGGTCCGACTTCAGGTGGGTGGGCAATGATAGAGGGATGAGGGGAGGGAGCAGGAGGGATGGGGGGGCCTGCCTCCAGCCGGCCTTGTAAAAGGCAATGGATGCTCTGGCCAGCGCCCCCCTGTGGCCATGGCGTGCACCCATCTCCAGGAGGAGATGCCGCTCTCTAGTGCGCGGCGCCAACTCCATGGGTGCTCTGGGGCTGGAGCACCCACGGGAGAAAAATGGTGGGCAGCCCCCCATCAATGCATCTATCTCCTCCCCACCAATGGGCCTGGTGATCAGCGCCTCCCCCTCTTTTCCTGCGCCTCCCACCTGTCGCAGATCAGCTGTTTCGCGGCATCAGGAGGCACTGGGGGGAGGAGCGAGGGTGCTGCACTCTTGAGAGGGGGGTGGAACTGGGCAGGAAGAGGTGGGGCAGGGGTGGACGGGAATGGGAAGAAGCAGGGCAGGTGTGGGGCATTGGGGGAAGGGATGGAGTGGGGGCAGGACTAGAAACTTGGTGCCTATGGCCAGCACCCCTCCCTGTCCCACCGCCCCACAGCAGGCCCGGCTCCCTGAAGTGGCAGGCCTACCTTTTTTGAGGATCTCCTCTGCCTCCCCCGGGCTGTCCGCTCGCCCTCCTCCCAGTGGCAGATTAGCCATTGAGTCAACAGGTCATGCCCAGGGACCCCAGCCAATGGGGGGAGGGGGGGGAGAGAGGGGTTGCTGGAAAAATGGGCACCCCTAAGCCCCCACTTGCTCCATGTGCCTGGTACTCCAACTGGGGAGTAGGGTCAGGGTGTAGGGGCTTGTGGGCCAGTGCTGGACTGGGCCAACCCCCTGCTCCCTGGCTGGAGTGCTGAGCAGAGTGAGCGGGGCTAGGGCCGGGGCTGGGCAGTGGGTCTGGATGGGTGGGCCACAGCCCTGGGATATTCCTTCTCTTCCTCGAATTCCTCCCGCTGTGTTAGGTCTTGCTCTGTTTTAAGCAGTAGTTAATTGGTACAGCCTCTGCTGACACAGCCCATTATGCAGCCAAACAGCTCCAAACCTCCAGTCTGTGTCCCCGATGGTACAATGGTGCGCAAACTGGGGGCACATTCCTGGGGGCGAGAGGGATGAATCAACTGGGATCCCAGGGGTCTCGCAGGGCCAGCTACCATAATAGCGGGAGCAGGATAACAATAGAGTGGGATTGCAGGGCGGGGACGGGAGCAGGATAACAATAGAGTGGGCATTGCAGGGTGGGGACGGGAGCAGGATAACAATAGAGTGGGCATTGCAGGGCGGGGACGGGAGCAGGATAACAATAGAGTGGGTATTGCAGGGCGGGGACGGGAGCAGGATAACAATAGAGTGGGCATTGCAGGGCGGGGACGGGAGCAGGATAACAATAGAGTGGGTATTGCAGGGCGGGGACGGGAGCAGGATAACAATAGAGTGGGATTGCAGGGCGGGGACGGGAGCAGGATAACAATAGAGTGGGTATTGCAGGGCGGGGACGGGAGCAGGATAACAATAGAGTGGGCATTGCAGGGCGGGGACGGGAGCAGGATAACAATAGAGTGGGCATTGCAGGGCGGGGACGGGAGCAGGATAACAATAGAGTGGGCATTGCAGGGCGGGGACGGGAGCAGGATAACAATAGAGTGGGCATTGCAGGGCGGGGACGGGAGCAGGATAACAATAGAGTGGGTATTGCAGGGCGGGGACGGGAGCAGGATAACAATAGAGTGGGTATTGCAGGGCGGGGACGGGAGCAGGATAACAATAGAGTGGGATTGCAGGGCGGGGACGGGAGCAGGATAACAATAGAGTGGGCATTGCAGGGCGGGGACGGGAGCAGGATAACAATAGAGTGGGCATTGCAGGGCGGGGACGGGAGCAGGATAACAATAGAGTGGGCATTGCAGGGCGGGGACGGGAGCAGGATAACAATAGAGTGGGCATTGCAGGGCGGGGACGGGAGCAGGATAACAATAGAGTGGGCATTGCAGGGCGGGGACGGGAGCAGGATAACAATAGAGTGGGCATTGCAGGGCGGGGACGGGAGCAGGATAACAATAGAGTGGGTATTGCAGGGCGGGGACGGGAGCAGGATTTTTAAAAAATAGTCCTCCCGTGCCACAAACAACATGACCACCCCAGCCAGCAGCCCCCACTGCAGCGGAGAAATAAGGGATTACTTCAGGTGACAAGTAATGGAGGGGCACACGACTGGAAAAGTTTGTGCACTGCTGCGATGGTACATTCAGAGGCATAAATAATGTAATGGGAGACCGCGATGGCAGTGGCTTGAAATGAAGCGCTTTGGTACCATTCTGGGTGAACTACATATGCCTTAGCATTAGTGCAAATGCTATCAACTGAGCAATCCAAACCATTGTTCCTCTGCCGTGTGAGAGAACAGGTCTGTACTACCTTCGGAGCAGCAAGGAGGGAATTTTTGCCATGGTTAAATTAAAGAAATCTGCACTTTCTAAAAATGTGTGAAAAGGGGGAAAGAGACTAAATGGTGTCTGGAATGTCCCCTCTTCCCCCTCTTCAAGCTATCTGCATTCTAGTGATAACATAGGTTGGAAAAACTGGCGAGTCCTAGTAGCAGAAATTAGAACAGGAAGCCAAATTGTCTCGTCTTAAATAAATGGAAACTTCCCACCACTGCACTGACTTTGCTTCTCTTACCGAAGTGCCCGTGAGTTCATTATGCCCTTTGTGGCAGGATGGGAGCAGGGAGCTGACTAGAAGACTTTTTCTATCTCTGGGGAGTGATGGAATTGCTAGGGAATCAATACTGTAGCACTCCTCCTTGAGGGTGGAGTGGTTATACCAGAACACATTCCCCATCCTAGAAGAGCACTCTTCCTTCTCTTTCATCCCTCTTTTGTGCTTTTAAAGCAGAGCTGGAATGACTCATGATGATGCAACTCTTCTGTTGAAGGGTGGGGCCCTGGCAGAGATGCGTTTGATGGCTATTTCTGTCATGCTTTAAAGCATAGAGCTGTGCGGAGAACTCGAAACGATGCCCAGTTGACTTAATGGTTGATTGTGGAACTCTCTGTGTTAAACAACTTGTTTTATATTGGAGCACTTCATATAGCTTGTTCGGCTATATCTGGCCCGGTATGTGGCCTAAGCAGTGTGATCTAAGTGATATAGCTGTGATAGACCTCAGCGGTTTAGGAGCCAAATTAGTGATCAGCATTGCCCCCAAAAGCCACAGTAGTGTGAATTCATTGTTTCATTTACTATATAAAAATTCTCACAGCAAAATGACTAACCCAGTATTATTTTATCAACTACAATTCGTTAATAACGTAGTAAAAGCATCCTGATTGGTTAATAATGAAATCACACACAGTTTTAATATCATGTGCTGCAAAGAGTAAATTGAACTGGACTAATATCTCATCTTAATATTTCTGGCAACACTAAATTATGCCAGCATATAGGATTCCCAAGAGACTAGGCTGCTAAGGGGCTGAAATACTCTACATGGTCTTTAAGCTCCTTTGATTCAGGCATTTGCCACATTGCGATGAAATTACTGCCCTGGGTGAATCGCTGTCAGCTTGAGACTAACTGTTGTTTATTTCCATTAGAGAACTGACTGTCCTTATCTGAACCTTTAACAGAAAAAGTAGTTTTTAATAACACTCCTCAGGCTGTATATTGTGCTATCTCTGGTAAAAAGGGAATCAGATAGTGTTTGGGATCATGGAATACAAAGTCAATCAAAATAGGTTCCAGTCTTAACTTGGGCAAAGTACCCATGGAGGGGAGGGTGCAGAAGTGAATGGGTATTTTGCCAGAGTTAAGTTTACAGGCTCAGACTGTTAATGTGCCCTACCATTTATTATAATGTTTTATGTGTATAGGGAATTTATTGCAAAGGCTCTGCAAACAGGCTTCACAGCCTGTCTTCACACCCCAAGGACTTACACATCTGGAGTAAGTTGGGAGAAGATGTGGGGAGGAAGATAGGGATTTGGCATACTGTGGATGGGTAGGGGGGAAGGACATGGAACTTTTAGCCATGATACTGAAGCAAAATCCATTCTCACCTAGGGAAAGTGCTGTTGGCTCTTTATGCGGGGGGTTGTAAAAGGAGCCCAAGGTAATGAGGCACCAAAGTCCCATTGGCATGTATTGGGGAATTGTGTGTCAAACTCCCTTAGGATTGTCAAAGGGTCCTATTTTAAGGTCTAAGGAGAGGTGTGATAGTTTTGTTGGTGGGGTTTTTATTTTTGGATTATTTTTCTTTCTTGCTGAATCTTCTCCCCCAGACACTAAGATTAAAGCAGGATAAGAACATAAGAATGGCCGTACTGGGTCAGACCAACGGTCCATTTAGCTCAGTATCCTGTCTACCTACAGCGGCCAATGCCACTGTGTCCATGATCCACAATGCACTTAACATTGTATCCCAGCCCACATATACATAACTAACAAAGTACTCCAAGGAAAAAGCCTCTTCACAGCAACAGTCGTCTCTCATGTGCACTGAAAAAGCAGGAGAGTTTGTTTTCAGTTTCGTGTAGCTTCGCACCCCTAGGATGTTGGTTGTGAAATAACCTCGCAAGGTCGTCTTGACTTACGAGGTTACTGCTTAGCTTCAGCTTAGTGGCTTGTGCCCACCGGCTTGGTGCCTTTTGACAGCAGTTCAGATTCATAATGTAAAGGCAAGAGGTACCTGGTTTCACAGTGAACTTTTTGCACAGTCCAAGTGGCCAATTTGAAAGCCCTGATATCTGTGCTTCCTTGAAATGTACAGGCTTAATTGTGGTGTCATCTTTTAAACTCTACACTGAAGTGTTAGAACATGTGAGGTAGACTGTATTAGAGCACGGAGGTCAGGGAGGTAATACTAATTGTTAGACCAACCAATCTGTTGATGAGAGACAAGCTTTCGAGCGACACAGTCCTCATCTTTGGGTCTGGGATACATTGGCAGACATGTTCTAACGACCCCTTAAATCTTAGTGGAACAAGACCCCAGTTGAGTGGTCCCTGTAGGCCAAGGTGAGACACATGAACAGGGAAGCATTCGGGAAACTTACACTCCCAAGACCTATGCTTTGCTCAATCCATGGAGGATTTCACCAGCACTAAATTTGCTTGAGAATAGAGGAAATAAGCCTCTTTTTGGTTTAAGAATAAAATATTTCCAAGCTAACCAAAGAAAGAAGACTGTGTATGTTTTTTCAAGCAAATTAATCTTCTTTAAAAATTCAGGCATCACCTTGAGTGATGTTGAATCCATGCATCTTCGCTGAGAGAGCCCCACACGGAGTTCACAATGTCTTGTCAATCACTCTCTGGACTGATTTCACTGTGTATTTTATGCTTTGAGTTAATTAAAGAGAGGAAATTCAGTTTTCCCCCCCAATGAGTCTCATGGCTCTTGCATTTGGAACACTACATATTCGTCTTTTATTCTCTTTCTTCCCTTCCCCACAGCTGACAGGTTGAATTCCCCTAGCAGAGATAATCCTTGTTATCAGAAATAATGTATATTCCTTTAGGCACAAAATCAGGATGCATGATTAACAGACTATTCCTGTTAACAGGCTATTCATATTACTTCTCCCTTTCCCCATTGCTGTCCAGAATTAAGTTTATCTATGCTCTTAATTGGCAGAAGCTACTGCATGCTGCCCTGTCATTAGTAGGTCTTGACGCTTTGTACAATATATGCTCCAGCAGCAAAACACAGGACTGAACCGGTCTTGTGATTAAAAAGCAAATATTGTTGTGTTTTTTCCCCCTGAGAGTTGGCAAGAGGCAACAAGTCTGAATTCATTCTTATATTTCCTATTTCAGCTGCAATGGTGTCTGTTTAGGGAATCATATTTTATGTGTGTTTGAAGCTGTGGATGAGATGAAAAGGGGCTTCTGGACACCCCATGTAAAATTCCTCCAGCTAATTGAAGGGAGGATTGGGAAGACTTCCTTATATCCAAGAGTCTCTCCCTCCCTGGGTACTGCCAAATCATCTGTCAGAACTGACTTACCCTGGGGCAGATCACAAAATACTTCTCAGTAACAAATTTCCAGTGAAGTGTGCTTAATAGTTTGCCAGGAGGTTTTGCCCTCCTTCATGTTCTACAAATGCATTTTTGTATACATGAGAAAACAAACTAATAGACTCCTTTCCCCCTCACCCTTTCCCTCTGCAGTGCAAGGAGAAATCTTTTTATGGGAGTCTCTAGTTAATGTAATGACAGCATATCCTCAGCTTAATACGCTTCTCTTCATTTTATAATCTGATTTCCTTTCTTCGATGGAGATGTCTGTACTCTTACTTATGACAGCGTAAATCCTAATGGTTGAACTACATCCGTACAAATCTACTGTATTGTATCAGTATGCAGAAGAACAACTGGGTTCTCTGTAAATAGCTCTGTGTTCTTTCCCTTGTACAGTAAACCCTCGATTTAACGGACCTCGATTTAACGGACTTCGGATGCAACGGACAAAATTTCTGAGCAAGTCTGATGCATCCAAAATCCATTTCTCGCGGGCTGGCTGCCGGCTCCCGGCTGCCGCCCGGGTCCAGGCAGCAGGCGGGCTGGCTGCCAGCTCCCGGCTGCCGCCTGGGTCCCAGCAGCCGGGACCGGGGCGGGCTTTCTGACGGTTCCTGGCAGCGGGCGGGCTGCGGAGCTGTCGCCCCAACCCTGTGGCGGGCAGGCTGCTGCTCCGACAGCTTTTTTAAAATTATTATTAAATCACGGACTTTTTGATTTAACGGACACCCCCTCGCCCGAATTAGTCCGTTAAATGGAGGTTTTACTGTATATTGTTTTCTTGTGACCGTCCAACATTCTTCAGTAGAATGGGTTGTGTGGAGGGTCAAAATTCTGTTTCGTAAAGGAGTTAAAGATTGCAAAATTTGGCTTCATTCTAAATTGGATTGAAACCCAAAGACTTTGAAGTTCCTTGCAAAGAAAAGTCTGAAACAATTGTTTTGGGTTGTTCAAAGTTTCATTTTGACAATCTAAACGTTTCAGTTTTGACGTTGCATTACATGAGGAGTTATGTGAAATAAAATTCAGAAGTGACTGTGTTTTGGAATGAAACGTTGATTTTTCATTCAAAAGTGTTGAAATGGAATGTTTCAATGTTGCTGTTTTTCTCCCAAATGAAATTCATGCAAAATCGACCCTTTTTGCAAAGTATTTACATTTCCATGGCTCTGCATATTCCAACAAAATATGGTTCCATTGAAGTTTCTCTGACCAGCTCTAGTTATTTTGTGTAGTCTCAGGTTCTGGTTAAAGACTGTTGCCTCAACAAATAATCGTGCATTTTATGTAACACCATACTTATCTAGTGGTATGAAAACTGAACAAAAACCCTGGGTCCAGACATCCACGACTAAAGTTAAAATTCTGTCACGGATATTTTTAGCAGAAGTCAGGGACAGGTTGAACTCAATAAACAAAAATTCACAGAAGCCAGTGACCCGCCCCTGACTTTTACTAAAGATATCCTCGGCGAGGACTAACAGAGCACCCTGGGGTCTGACCTCCAGCAGCTACTCCAGCCCAAGGGACACTGACTCAACCCTGGCTGCAGTGGGGCTGCTCTGGGGCTTGGTCTGGAAGAAGTCATGGAGGACCCAGAAAGTCACGGAATCCATGACCTCCCTGATAGAATCCTACCCTTGCCTATGATATTTGGACATCTGAATCATGACTTTGCTTGACAGACTCTACTGTATGCATATAGCACAATAATGTGAAGGAGATGCTCTAGCTAAAAACATGGGCAAATCGAAGTTCTTACTGAGATGTTTTTTTCTTTTTTTTTAGTGATCATACAGAGTAGGTAGATCCTCCAGGTCTGAAGAATTTATGCATTCGAAGGGAAGGGGGAAAGGAAAAATCTCTTCCTCTTGGTGGTGACTTTAGCTGCTAGTTGTGGACTTTGCTACATTTGGATAAACACATTCAAGCTTAAGCATTCTCTTCCAAGCTCCGTGAAGAGCTATTCTCACACATCTGAAAAGTTAGAATGCCCTTTGTGGTGATGGAAATATACTTTTCTATTAAATTCTTTTGGAGTTGAGGATGCACCATGCCTCGTGAAGCATTTAGCAGGAGTGAGACTTGGGTCAATAACTCATTGGCAGGGCTGAAAAGATGATCTGTCCTTGGTTCCATCCAACATCAGTGGATAATTAAGGAAGAACTGTGAAAAATGCAGATTTCTGGCAGTGCTGCCTTTTTGGCAAGAAACTTTTCCCCACTTCCAATGCAGCTTTATGAACTTCAGCCTCACCCCAAATGTCTTTTGCCTTACTGTTTTGGGGAATGGCTCTATTCCAGACAGAAAATGCAAATCTTGGTATATTCCCCAGGCAACAGCTCTTGAGGGAGTGGGGAGAGTCTTAATTCGGAAAGAGTCCCCTGGACTAGAAAACAGGTTTGGTTTTGCTCAAACCAGTGCCCCAACAATTTTCTGCAGCAATGGCCTGCTTCTGACTTTGCAGTTAAATGTGTAAAAATGAAATTTAAACATTTTTGTTGAAGCTAGGTTTACTCGATGTCTTCAGATCAGGACTGGGTGCCTTTCTGGAACGTATGCTTTAGCCCAGGTGGGCAAACTTTTTGGCCGAAGGGCCACCATGGGGTTGAAAAATTGCATGGAGGGCCAAACACCCAGACCCCCACCTCCTATCCAACCCCCACCCACTTCCTGCCCCCTGGCTGCCCCCCCTCAGACTCTCCAACCCATCCAACCACCCCTGCTCCTTGTACTCTGAGTGCCCCCCTCATGAGACCCCCGCCTCTAGCCACTCCCTCCTGAGACCCCCCCTAACTAACCCTCCCTTCCCTGACCCCTATCCATCCCCCACCCCCGACAGACCCCCCCGGGACTCCCACGCCCCAGCCAACCCCACCTGCTTCCATGCTGCTCTCTGGGACTCCCTGCCCATTATGCAACTCCCCGGCTCCAGCCCCCTCACCACGCCGCTCAGCAGCATGTCTGGAAGCCGCGTGGAGCCAGACATGCTGCCCCGTCCCCCAGAGCGCTGCCTGCACAGCGTGCTGAGGCTCCGGGGAAGGAGGGAAGGCGGGGGTGGGACCGGCGGCAGCCTCTCTGGTTGGGAGCTCAGGGGACTGGGCAGGACGAGCCTGGAGTCTGGATGTGGCCCGCAGGCTGTAGTTTGACCACCCCTGCTTTAGCCAAAACACAAATTATGAGTCTAGATAGAGGAGTAACTGGGTGAAATTCTGTGGCCTGTGATAGACAGATAGGCAGACGAGACTCTCTCATGGTTCCTTCTGGCCTTAAAATCCATGAACCTTATTGAGGAATATTTTTGCATCTCTAAATTGAGCACAGAGTTTAGCTCGTTAATTTGCAAGGTGGCGTGTGTTAGGTGAGCCCTAGAGCTAAGAACAAAGAGACTTTTGGAAAGTGGCAGGAATACTCCTCCTGCGTAATAGAATTGATCAGCTTTAATACTGATGGTGACGTTTGTGTCTTGTGCTCTGGAGTTTGGCTTCTTATGGTAACCAGGTTGCAGTTCCTGGTCCTGTCCTTCACCTTCCAAAATGTAACTATCTAGCCCAAGACAGGTACAGTATAAGATAAATTTCCTTGCTTGAGTTTCCAACCCACTCTATAAATCTAATAATGTTTCTGTCTCAGTAGTTTGATATGCCCTTTAAAATAAGGGGGTAGTCCTAGCAATGCCGTATATTCCTTTACAGGCCAGTAGTGCTCTTAGTGCATCCATTGCTATATTAAAAAGCTATGGCAAACTGCAGAGACTAAAAGTGTTTATAAAACATTCTTTGTACCCTCTGTGATATATTACAATGATATAATTGCAGTAGTTTGAATCGAATGTATGTGAAATTTTCTTTCATACTTCCACTAGATTTTTTTTAAACTAAAATATTGTTTGTACTTAAAATAGGAAGACAATGGGCAGAATGTGACCCATGTGCATCTGGTCTTGTTGTCAATGAAGACAATTGGAGTTGGGATTATTTAACCAAAATGGCACTGGTCCCATTGAGGGGTGAGGGTTAATGTTTGTTTATTAATCTCCCACCTTGGTTTGATAGACGTTAAAGATGGCAAAAACCTGTTAGGGTGTTTTGCCCCCTGGATTCTGTTAGAAACTTTCTCCGCCACTTGGATATTTCACATTTCCAGTATTGACAACCTCAAGCTCTCAAGAACTGCCAGACCTCTCAAAAATCATGAGATTCTCTTCAAATACTGATGATTTTTTGGTAAATTATCAAGCTTTTCTCTGCAGCCACAAGGGCTAGAAACTTAAAAAAATTGTAAAAATCGAAGCTGAGATTCTTAAATGCTCTTGTCTGCAGCAGCTGAGGCTTTAAGAAAAACGCTACCTATTTCAAGACCCATGATGAAATCACAAGTTGGCAACAGTGCACTTGCTAAACATACAGGTGGCTAGTCTTGTATGCTAGGCTGCCTAGTTCTTTAAAATTTGCTCATCAATCTCTGCTAGTAGTTTTTGTTCCTCGTCTCTGAATTCCCTTCTGTTTGTCCCAGGTGCCATCTCTCCAGTGTCATGAAGACACCGTCCATGACCTCTTCATTCATTTTACTTTTGAAAATTTCAAAACAGTTTTTCTGATCTTTCTCTCAGTTCACTGTGATTACTTTTATCTGTGAGGCGCTGATAGTGTATGTATATGAAATACATTGTTAGCAGGGCTCGTGCGTGATGTGAGTGATGCAACCTTCAAAGCACAGAAAAAATCAAAGAGCAGCCGAGCTGCTAACTAAATATGTGACACATAACAGCTTCAGGCGCATGGACCTGTCAGATCTTATAAACTAAGTGGAGTTAGGCTGGGTCAGTACTTGAACGGGAGACCTCCAAGGAACACAGCTTGTGCTCTAGGAAGTGGTAAAGATAATTACAATTCAGGTAATTACATCTTGGTTTCCTCCTCATGTTTAATTTTGGGTGTAGTATTTAGAACACATCACTGGACATGGGCAGTACTAGGACAGATGAGCTGGAGTGCTGTTGAGAAGCAAAGTCAGGAAAGTAACTAAAATACTTCTTTGATGCATTGCATTTATTGAGGGACAGCCTGTCTTACCGTGATCAGTTACTGAGGGACAATCTACACTCGTTGCCATGTTTGCTTTCCATAAGCAGCTCTTAGTATAACCTTCTATGAGTGATGTACCCAAATATATGGATGCTAATATCTAAATCAGGGGTGGGGAAACTTTTTTGTGCCAAGGGCCATTTGGACATTTATAATGTCCTTCGCCAGCCGCTCCCCCTCCCCCTCCCCCCCGAAGAAGCCCAGGCCGGCAACGGGATCTGAGACCCCAGCTGGCAAGGGGCCAGCGGGGGAAACCCCAAAGCAGTGGCAAGCGGAGTGCTTAGCCCTGCACTGCTTTGGGGTTTCCCCCGCTGGCCCCTTGCCAGCTGGGGTCCTGCCGCCTGCCCCAGTCAGCTCCCGCTATCAGCCTGGGTGTAGGGGGTGATGTTGCTTTACCCCCGCCCAGCCTCCCATCTAACTGCTTTTCTTCCCCCCACCCCTGCTTGGCCCGGCCCACCCCATCGAACCTAACCTCCTCCCCCCTTCCACTCGCAACCCAGCCTCCTGCCCCCCATGCCTGACCCACCCAGCCCAGCCTCCCCCCACCAAGCCTCCTTACCTCCTGCACCCACGCCTCGCCCACCCTAGCCTCCCCCCGCACCCCATTGACCGTCAGCGCCCCGTGGCGCCGGCAGCCCCCCCAGGTTCGAGCCGCCCCCGCCTGGTGGCCCACGCGCATCCCTGGACGGCGGCTCCCCCAGGTGCTTGCCAGCCCCAGCGCGGAGCCAGGCCCGCCTGCTGGCTGGAGCGCAGAGCCACCCCTCTGCGTCCCTGGCCGGCGGCTCCCCGAGGCGCTTCCGGCCTCTTCGCCGAGCGTGGAGCCGCCCCGGGTTGCCAGGGGGTGCGGCTCCGCGTTCGGCAAAGGGGCCGGGAAGCGCCTGGGGGAGCCGCCGGCCAGGGACGCGCGCGGGCCGGACGGAATGCTTTGGCGGGCCGTATAAGGCCTGCGGGCCGGAGGTTCCCCACCCCTGATCGAAATGGTGTCATTAAATTTGTTGACCTTAATTTGGGTTATTGCAGTTTATGTACTATATGTATTTTGGCTTTTAAACCAAACTTTGTACCTTGGGATCAATTAAGCATTATGCCCATATGTATAGGTGCTCTTTCCTTAACCTGTGTATTAGATAATTTTAGCATTAGCTTCCATAAAAAAATTCTGTACTAAACTTTTATGCAGTATTGTTGCGCACTCTTGCATGGCTGTCATATTCGACCCTTGAAGTGGCTGTATTTCAGTGGTGGGTGAATAATTTCAGTGTATAGTTTGTATAGCAGGTTGTTGCAAAATCTCTATTCACAATAGGTACACGGCTATTGGAAAATGTCACTCTTGAGTGCTAACACGTAGAATTGTGACTCTCAGGAAACACTTCTTAGCATTAAGGCCAGTTAGAGTACAGAATAGTCTCCCCAGGGAAGTGGTGAATGCTTCATGCCTGGAGACATGTTTAAGGTAGATTGAGCGAAGCTTTGGTGAATGCATTGTCCAGATAATGCAGGATGGCTCCCTAAAGAATAGACTATTAAATCGCTGCAGTCTTTAATTTACAATTCTTAATTGTATTATATTTTTTAAACCCTGGTGTTGATCATGATTCTGTAACTTCAGAGTAGGTTTCATGGTTTTTTTAAGGAAGGATTTAGCCCCTGTGAAATTTTGCTGGAGATTAAGCTAAGCAGGTAGCCTAACAGTTGAATTAGTACATGAGCCTTTCACCTCTAGCTTACAAGTAAAATAAATTCAGTGGTCTCAGTGTTAATCACTAGTCATCTTTTGACCATGTCACAAAAATGTCACTTAAACTGGCATAACTTGGTATGGTCATTGAGACACACTATTTGATAGCTGCTTTCAACTACCTGAAAGGGGGTTCTAAAGAGGATGGATCTAGACCAGTGGTCCCCAACCCCCGGTCCGCGGACCGGTACCGGTCCGTGGGGCATTTGGTACCGGGCCGCGGCCGCGTTCCCCTCCGTGCCGCGGCCGCGTTCCCCCCCCTGGCCGCCTTTGCATCCGGTTCCCTTCCGGTTCCCCTCCGTGCCGCGGCCGCGTCCCCCCCCTGGCCGCCTTTGCATCCGGTTCCCTTCCTGTCCAGCTTCCAGCGGCTTTTCGGCGGACATACAAGAGTCCGCCGTGGCGAATTAAAGTGTTGAAGCAGATCAAATGAATTCTGCGGATTTTCGACGGACATACCACGGTACGCCGCACAGAATGAAAAATTAAATTACCCCCCGGGCCGCAAGCATTCACTCGCCCGCGTTGACCGGTCCGCGGCGATGAAAAGGTTGTGGACCACTGATCTAGACTGTTCTCAGTGGTAGCAGATGACCGAACAAGGAGTAATGGTCTCAAGTTGCAGTGGGGAGGTTTAGGTTGGATATTAGGAAAAACTTTTTCACTAGGAGGGTGGACAATCATTGGAATGGGTTACCTAGGGAAGTGGTAGAATCACCTTCCTTAGAGGTTTTTAAGGTCAGGCTTGATAAAGCCCTGGCTGGAATGACTTAGTTGAGGATTGGTCCTACTTTAAGCAGGGGGTTGGACTAGATGACCTCCAGAGGTCCCTTCCAGCCCTAATATTCTATGATACTTAGAAGTCTAAGGCTACCATAGCAAGGTTGTGGCACCAGAGGTCAGAGAAACCACAAAGAACCCTAAAAAATGTCAAGCTACTCAAAGATTGTTCGTTTTTGTTAACTATCCAAATCGTTCTTGGATACGCTCCACATTCACTGCTTATTGGTGGGACTATTTCTAAAGCACCTGTTGTACGATCTAATTAATCAGCTTGTCTATTATTTTTTTTATCTTGCCTGAATGAGGATGGCATTTGGGTTCTCTGATAACTATGATAAATTAATGTTGCAGATGTTTCCATATGGGCTTGTGTGTTAGCAGCTGTGTTGTAGGTTGTTTGGTTATTCCTCTTCTCCTGACTAGGCTGGTCTCCAAGTCCATGAAGTACTTGCAACTGCACAGAATGCCACCTTTCCCCCTCTTGCATTTGGAACACCACGTATTAGTCTTTTATTCTCTTTCTCCCCTTCCCCCCAGCTGACAGGTTGAATTCCCCTAGCAGAAATAATCCTTGTTATCAGAAATAATGTATATTCCTTTAGGGTGCAACCTGCTGCTCCAGTGAGGAACATACAGAAGAGCATGGGGTCCAATTCATCATTGCAGTTCAGGGGTGCCAGGTTCTCTGCAGCTGTTGGTGCAGGGTCCAGTAAAACTCAGCAAATGAAAACTGATTATAATGAAGAATGTGGTGTCCTTAACGATAGAAGTGGACATTAGGTGTCTCCTTTTTCTGGCTGTCCTCCTCAACACACCCTCCTTTTGGCTGTCTCACAAACAACTTGGTGTCCTATGTGCAGTTCTAGCGTGTTCCCCAAAAAGCTGTCAAGCCAAGCTCTGCCTGCTAACCTGAGGAGCTGCACAGCAGGGATTTTTATTCCTAAAACCATCTCTTGTTGTTAAAAGCCACAGAGAGGCTCCACTAAGAGGAGCCAGATTTCTGCTGGACATGCCGGTGGAGCGGTTTCTCATATCCTTCCTGATGTGATACCACATGTTGTGATACCACATGCTCCTGGTTACCTAGGCTCCATCTACAGTTAGATGCTTGTTGTGAACTGTAAGTATAACAATTGGGGGGCAAATAGATAGGGCCTAACTGTGTTATAAGAATACAGCCAAAGCCTTGCAAGTAGTAAGGCCATAATGGTCCTCCGCAAACAGGCATTAATCCCATCTACACTGCTCAAAGGGCTGTGAATTAACTGTTACACAGCCAAACATGTTGCAACATGGCTTATGATGCAGTGTAGGTGAATGGAGCCCTATAGATGGTTTCTTGAGTTTTGTAGGTCCTCTTCTTTGCTTTATTCTTAAGCATTGGCATTGCTCAGGTGCACAGTGGTATACCGTCCACCTTTCCATTTCTAATGCTGCAACAAGCGTGCATTTGTTTAAAATCCAAAACCAAGGGTGCATAACTCAGCATTGGCTCTGGACGTGCTATGATTGTTACTGTGGTTTCTGGCCAATAGGTATTCTCTGGATCAAATAAAAGTATGCATGTATGATGAACTATGTCATAATACACGTACAAGGTGCGATTAGAAAGGCTTTATTGGCATGAGTTTGGAATGGTCACATTACTGTTTTCAGGGTTTTAATCCTGCTATTATAGACATCAGGGCTGTCTGCGGAGCTGGGATTTGGCTCTAAATTTCCCCCACGTATGGGGATGTTTAGATGTGAGGCTTTGTTTCTGGCCTGTTACTGGTTGCGACTCCCAGACGTCGGGAGGCTTCTCTCCCTAGACTGAGTTAATGTGATGGTTAATGTGTTTGGTTTTTTTTCCTAGCTGAGATTTCTTTGAAAAATTCCCATTAGCAGAACTGAAAAGTTAATGTGGGAATATCCAAAGGGAGAGTCACTAGGTCTGTATAAGGGAGCTCTGGTGCAATTGCATTGTCTGGTGTAGGGTACTTTGTAGACATGATGAATGAAACCTATGCCTGGGGACCCCGAGGGCTGAAAGTGGCTTGGGGACTCCAAAACCACAGTCCAAGGTTGCCCTCTCCTGTAGCTGCAGCATGAGGTCTTAGCTGGTTTTATTGCCGGTAAACTCAAGCAAATAGTTTCTGTTCACCTTTCAAGTCAGATGCTAGTTCAGGCGCATGGCACGGGGGCTCCTGGGAAATTACTAGCAAAGCCCTGGATGCCACACACATTGGGCATCCCTCATTCCTTGTTGCTGTGTTTTCCTTCTCCTCTCTGGCCTTTTCCATTTGATTCTGAGTTTTCCATGACGAGCTTTGCATCTGACTAGCTATCTGGTTTTCATTGGCCTTTAGGGGGAGTCAGGTTTATAGTCCACACAAGTTACCTCTCAAAATGACTTTCTAGCAAATTTCCAAGAGGCAGGCAGCAGATAAAATAGCCTGTATCTTTTCCTTGGCGTTGAATCTCGTCTTCGAAATGTGGGCTTCAGGTTTCCAACTCCGCAAATGCACGTGGTGTATCAGGTTTGCCTGAACTATAACACAGCCCAGGAAGGATGGCTGCAAAATCCCTTAACCAGTGAGAAGCTGGAGTAATGAGTTTGGGGACCTGGACAGGAGGAGACTGTTTGGGGTGGAGAGACTCTCCAGAGAGACCGGGGCCATGGGGGGACTGACATGGTGACCTGGCTTAGAGGTTAATGGAGGGAGAATCAGGAACCTGAAACCCGGTACTCAGGGCAAAATTGGAAGCCCCATGCGGGCAGCATATGGGTTTGAAGTGGATTGTGTTCATGAGTGGAACCCCTGCAAGGGTAACCAGGCTGCAACATGTTGAGGGGACAGCTAGGAAGGAACTGAGACCTGGGAGGGGAGGGAGAAGGGGAGAGGGCTGTAGAGCCATGCTGTGCTAAGAGGGGACATGCTCTGGGACTATCAGACCTGTGCAGTGCCCTGGGAATGAATAGACTTGCTGCAGTCGTTTGCAGTTTAAAAGTGGTATTTTTTCATGAATCCCATTTACTGAATTAGCCCTCCTAATTATTAGTCATGGCAGTTTTCTGATTTACAAACCTCCACTGAATCAACCAAGGTGAAGTGTTTGCTTTCACTGGGCTTTTCTGAGGAAACAGTGATCATTTGTGCTCCAAAGCACGGCAAACTGCCTTCACTCCTTACTCAGGATAGTGATAATGGTGGTGGTTGGTATATGTAATGCAGTAACACATAGGGGTGTCACGTAAGACTGGGGCCTCATGCTGGGTACCGCACATACTCCTAAGAGTCAACCCCTACCCAGAAGAGCTTAAATCTAAATAGACAAACACAGATAAAGAGTTGGAGAAAAGGGAGCATTATCCCCACTTCATAGCTGGGGGGGAATGAGGCACCGAGAGATGGAACAACTTGTCTAGGGTCCCGTAGGAAGTATGTGGCTGAGACAAAAATTGCGCTTGGATCTTGAGTTCCAGTTCTCAGGAACATCTTTTCACTCTTTCTGTCTTTGTGGCTGCTTTTTAAAAAATGTCAGCAGCTACCCTGGTCTTATTTCAAGAATAAACCACTTTCCATTAGCTGCTTTTACTTCAGAACACATGAGTTGTTGTCTTATTTTTGGGTACATTAACAAGCTTGTGCTTTGTAGCTGCCTAAACCGCTGCATAACTTTAATGAACAGCACCAAAGTGATGCTCTGTTTTTACTATACCATTTTGTTGTTAGTTTTTCTTTCCCCAGTAACATAATAAGCCTGAAATAGTTTTCTTTTTATTGAGCCATCCCTGAGAAAACAAGGAAATGCTTCTTCTCATTTTAAGGTAGATAGCTAATGAGATCACTTTTTTCATTGTATTATTATTATTATTATTATTATTATTATTATTGCCTTTGGTGCGCAGCTCTTAACAGGCTCTTTTATTATAATCATCTACTTCCATCCGGAGTTCCTGCTGCTTCAGCAAAAGCAAATGATAAATGGAGCAGTGCAAACAGGAATTCTTCCTCCATGATGTATTATGCCTTACTGCTTTATCAGCGTCGAGTGAAAGTGACATTGAAGTGAACATATGGACGGAATGGTTGGCTATGTGGTGAATGGTTACTGACCCCTAGATTCTGCCCATGACAGCTGTGTTTTTTTGTATTTTGTTTTTGGCATTTAGTACTAGCAGAGAGAGAGGTAAAACCTTTCGACTTACATTCAGAGATGTTGTGCTTTGATTTGCTACTAGTGCTGAAGGCCTGCTCTATTACTGAGAATTTTTCCAGTCATGCTTAAGCAATTTTAATCTCTCATAAATGCAAAATATGTCAAGTAGTAGGATGCTTTGTCTAAGTTAAAAATCCTTGTGCGTTTTCTCTTATTTGGAAGATGTAGGAATAAATGCACCCTTGTTTCTGAAGAGTAGAGTTGTAACCTCATCACAGTAATTTTGAAAAGCTAATCACCAAGACTTCAGCCAGCCTGTGAGTTTGCATGCTGGGGAGGAATCTGGGGTCTTACTACTTGCACCCAAATGTCAGCGTTGTTCTGGGGAATGTAGGGAGAGCAGATGATTGTTTTCCTATTTTAATTCTTCTGTTGTCAGCATCGTCTCTGGGGACTAGGAGATGTAAGAAAGGTCTAGCATGTTGGTCTGTTTAGATTCAGCCATTTGTTAACACAAGTTAACTTCTGATCAGAATGTCCACCCTTTCAGATCTTGGGTAAGGAGGCGACAGGACAGGGAGAAACTATGTTGGTGGGAGAGTTTCCCGCTAATGTGTTGTGGCTTAGAGCAGGGGTGGGCAAAGTCTTTGGCCAAGGGCCATGTTGGGGTTCAAAATTGTGTGGAGGGCCGGATAGGGAAGGCTGTGCCTGCCCAAACAGCGTGACCCCACCCCCTATCTGACCCACCACCCACTTCGTGCCCCCTGATTGCCCCCCCTCAGAACTCCCAAGCCATCCAACCCCCTCCCCACTTCTTGTCCCCGATCATCCCCTCGGGAGACCCCCCCCACTCTAAATGCCCCCAAGAACCTCCCTCCATATAAGCCCCACTGCTCCCTCTCCCGACTGTCCCCTCCCAAGACCCCCCCACCTTAACCACCACCACCCCGAGACCTACCACCCTATCTAAGGCCCCCCTGCTCCTTGGTCCCTGACACCCCCTCCAGAGATCCCCCTCCACCCTAATCACCCCCTAGGACCTCACCCCCATTCAACCCCCATGCTCCCTGGCCCCTGACTGCCCTGATCCCTATCCACACCCCCGCCCTCCTGACAGGCCCCCTGGGACTCTCACGCAGCATCCAACCCCCCCATTCTCTGTCTCCTGACCTCTGCCTCCTGAGACCCTCCCGAGACCGCTTCCCGAGACCCTCTGCCCCCTTAGCCAACCCCCCCCTACCCTCTTACCTCACCGCCCAGAATAGCATGGTGGTTGCGCAGCTACGACCCCCCCCCCTTGCGTCCCAGCCCTGCTCACATGGTCTGCCGAGGCCGCGTGGGAGGGGGTCAGCACGGGAGGGGCCAGAGCAGCCTCCCCAGTGTGCTTTAAGTCAATGTAACTGACATCACTTGGGGCTATTTTTTCACACCCCTGAGCGATATAAAAAACATGAACTTTAGCAGTAGTGTAGACATGCCCTAAGATATTTGAGGGCACAGCTGGGGAAATAGTTATTGGCTTGTTGGTCAGCCCTACTTTGGTGAACTCCTAAGAATCCAGGAATGGGCTTGTATCAGAGTTGTGACTTAGAATCTGTTTTTGTTTTTGTCTTGTGCGCCATGTGGCCTGACTCTCACTTTCTAGTCTGGCAACCCTGTCTGATTGTAACTCCTTGAGGGCAAACAGGGCAGGAGAACCAAACTACTTGGCAATGGTGGTGAAAGGGGGAAAAATGCAAGAATCCGGAAGGTTGGGGATTGTTCCCTGAATATCTAGCTTGTAGTATTGTTTTCTCTAGAGCGGGGAAGATTGGGGATCCCTTCCTCAAAGTTCTTGTGTTTTGTTTTCTCCCACACGTCCGGATAAATTAGTCCCACTTGGGCCCCCAAAATAAGGATGTGGGGGACAGAATCTCAGAGATGGCAACATTGACTTCAAGAGAGCAGTGCTGATGGATGCCTGTTGAGAATTTCACCCCTGTTCTCCAGACTATAGACCCTTAAGAGGAAGAAAACCAGAAGAGCTTTGAGGGACCATATTTTCTGCTGAGAAAACAATACAGTTCTTTGTGTGTCTGGTGCTGAATGCAGTTAGATAGGCGATCACTGATTGGGTAATGAATAGCATCTCAAGAGACAGGAGTGAGAATTGGACCCTTACTAGATGATCTTACTCCAACTAATTGATTATAAAAGGCTGCAAAAGGTAATTGTGGTTTAGATGGGGTTGGCAAACATGTCAAGTACCATGTAATCCTGAACTTCAGTGGCAGCCGCATGATGCATTAAGAAATCTAAAAGGGACTTGGGTCACTTCCAGTGAGAGTAAGACCAACACTAATTCTGAAATCTCACTTCACTCTTCCCTTGTGACTTTTGGTTGAATATACCACGAACATGTGTTTTTTCCTTGTTCAAATGCTGTAGTCCTCCAGGCACTGAGGGAAGCTGCCAAGAAAGAAAGCAGACTTGATGCCCACCTTGTGTCTCTCATATACTGGGACCAACACAGCTACAACAGTATGCAAAGCTAGAAGATGTTAAACATTTAATGATCTTGGTTTTATTCAGCTCTTTGAAAGTATCGGATTGGAGCCGTTTCTGTACTCATGCCTTTGTGGCCATTTAAAACGGAGTGTTAGGAACTAGAGTGATTAGCATGAAGACTCACTCTTCAATGGAACTAGAAGGAAGCAACAGGGCTGGACAGCCAAGAACTAGTGAAGCTTGGGGGAGTCGGAGGGGTGGAACTGAGAGAGCCAACGAAGGCTGACATTGAGGTTGTGGGCTGGGCTGGCTTTGTCTCTCTGTGTGAGTACAGTCGAAGTCAGTGAAAATATGAATTCCTGATAGCCATGTCAGCCTGATCTTATCAGTCCCTTTTGGTATTTTCTCTCATTCCCAGGCCTTACAGGACTGCACTTGAATGGCTACTTTGTACCTAGCAATGCAAATAAATAAAAGAAACTCCTTTTGTACATATTGGCATCTTGGTGTATTGAGGCATGCATAAGCCTGTTCTTCATGGCAAAATACAAATTAAAATGGGAATGAGTGAGCAACTAAAAGGGCAGGAGAGAAGGAAGTATCTGCCTCATACAGAGCAGGGTATCTTTTGATCTGGTGGGCAATGATTGGCTGCATTTTTAGATTTAATTCTACGACAAGGTACACAAACTATCCTTGCAACAAAACAAATCTTTCTGATGTGAGTCGGAATAATTGAAAATATCTTGTCCCTTTTTATAAAATACAGATTACAGTGTAGCAGGATCCTCTGAGTCAGTCCATTAATCTCACTGTGAAACGCAGTGATTACTTCTATGACATGCTATGCTATTGAGAGGGAATGTGGACTAGTGGCTAGAGATGGGAGGCAGGATTTTTGGATTCTGTTCCCAGTTCTGTTGCTAGCTTTAACGTGGCAGCTTGGACACCTCCTTTCTACCATCTATCAGATGTGATTAATAGCGCCAGTTTGTGGGAGGTCGTCCCAACAGGTCAGCCTTAAGGTACATTGGCAGGGCTGCCCTGGGGCTGCTTGGGCTGTCACCCTGGAACTAGCCACTGGAACAAAATTCCTAATGGATAAAGCACACATTCTGGCATCTTCCAGTTGTATGTATCTGCCTGTTTTTATGATTGAATCATTCAGTGCTATTAACTGGGTTTTAGTGCTGGTGTTTAAACCAACACAGTTACAATGTTACCTGAGGATCTAGGTCTCAATTTTAAGCTATTATGCTAAGACTTAAGTAGCTTAATTCATTTTCCAAAGCAGATTGACATATTGCCTGTGTGGGGAATGGCCTTTTCCCACATTTAATACTAGCAAAAATACCCGGCGTTGCTCGGGGTATTTGTAATTGGAAACTGGGATGTAAAAAGACTACCATGTTTTTTATTAATACAAATTTTGTTCAGACGTCTCAGCGTTGCTCAGGTCCGTTGGAGGGGTGAGAGAGCTGAGTGAGTGCGAGGTCCATTGGAGGGGGGTATTATTACATCATAACTATGTCACAGAGAACAGCAGGTTTTAACCTGCTGCCCAGCTGATGTTAATGGGCTTTAAAGAATTTCACCTCTAGGGGGCATCAGAGGTGAGAATTGAAAATTTTTCAATTCTTACCCTGATTAGGACCCTAAAGCCTATAACTGTACCAAATTTCAAGTCTCTAGCTCAAACGGTGTGGAAGGAGTAAGGCAGGGGTCTCAAACATGCGGCCCGGGGGCCACATGCGGCCCGCAAAGCCCTTCCCTGCGGCCCGCCAAGCTTCCTGCCCCCCCCCACCCCACCCCACCCCCCGGTCCCCCCATAGCAGTTTGCAGGACGGAGGGGCCAGAAGTGCAGGCTTCTCTGCTGCCTGGCTGGGCCTCGTGTGTTTCTAGCTCTGGACTTCCTAGATTGCTCTTGCTTTGTTTGCCAAACAGCTGTTGGTGGTGCCTAGCGCTTTCCAGGAGGGAATGGGGAGCTGCGTGCTCAGAGGAGGAGGTGGGGCAGGGGTGGGACCTCTTGGAAGGGGTCGAGTGGGCGTGGAGCCGGGGCAGCAAGGGCGGGGTGTGTGTCAGTGGTGCGGCCCTCGGGCCAGTGCACTAGTCCTCATGGAAGGGGTGGAGTGGGGGCACAGCCGGGGCAGCGAGGGTGTGTGTGTGTGTGTCAGTGGTGCGGCCCTCGAGCCAGTGCACTAGTCCTCATGCGGCCCTCGTGGTCATTTGAGTTTGAGACCCCTGGAGTAAGGGAACATACATACACGCACACACGCATACACACACACACGCACGCATACACCATTTGACTTTTATATATATATAGATATGAATGAAAACGGCAGCCCTCCTCATCGAGGTTTGAAGTGGAAGCTTTGGCTGGGTGGAAGGGGGAGACAAAATGTATTTTCCGATCCAGTTCAGAGTACTCCTTTCCCAAGAGAGGTTAGACAGAATGTGCTAAGCCGGTGGAAAACCAGTGACCTCCTCACTGGGGCCAAGCTGTCCAGAGTGACAAGTGCTGACTTCGGACAGAAAAACACAATAGAGGAGCTTGTTTTCGGCTCTGACTTTTTCCTTTCACTGATGGAGTTTGCTTTTACACAAACAGAAAAGTGACTCCAGGGGAAATCAATAGATGTTTGGGTTGGGGTGAAGAGCCAGCTCCTGTGATAAAGTGGATGCTTTCTCAATGACACAGACATAAAGAAAGGAAATGGGAAGGGTCAAGCTTCCGGACCGTGGGCGTGCTTGCTGGGAGCTTGGTTCTTCTCTCGGAACTTGGAATGAATAGCTTCTCCCTGAAGTACAAATAGGGGCTTCCTGAGGTAAGGGTCTGTAGCTCCGTAGCTTGCAGATTGTACTTCTGCATGCAGCTAGGGTGGTGCTCACTGAGGAAAATTCAGTATAATTTCAACGTTCTCATTTGAGACATGGGCCAAAACTCCAAACGTGTCCAGTTTACTGGGTTTTTGGATCTGAACCGCTTGTGCTCCTTTCATTTGCAGACTCTGGCAGGTAGGACTTGCAGAACTGAAACCGCCAGGGTACTGAAACAATTTGTATAGTGGGGATGCTGAGGACCATTGAACCAAACTGCAAACCCTGTATCTGATGGGAACCACTTCAAGCCAGGGGGTACGGCAGCACCTCCAGCCCCTGTAATTCCAGCACCTATGGAACCCGCTGCTGATTTTGCCCATGTTGAGCTCTTGCCTGTTTCTCTTTCACACCCCCTCTTGTCATCTCTTTAATGTAAGGCCCCAGCTCAGGAAGAATCGTCCTGCACTGAAGAGAAGGGAACTAACAGGTTTGGTTCCCAGTTCTCCCATAAATGTCCTGTGCAATTCTGGGCAAGTAATTAAATCTTGTACATACATCACAGGCTATTGTGAAGCTATTGGGTCAGACCAATGGTCTATCTAGCTCTTCCAACAGTGGCCAATGCCAGATGCTTCAAAGGGAATGAACAGATCAATCAAGTGATCTATACTCATCGTCCTGTCCAAGACTCAATCTTAGGGATACCCAGAGCCCAGCATTGCATCCCTGACCACCTTGGCTAATAGCCATTGATGCTGTTGATCCTCCATGAACTTACATATTTCTTTTTTTAATCCATTTATAGTTTTGGTTTTCACCATATCCCCTGGCAATGAGTTCCACAGGTTGACGATGCACTGTGTGAAGTACTTCCTTTTGCTTGTTTTCAAACTTACTGCTTATTTTGAGTTAGAGGAGCATGCCGGGGGGGGGGGGGGGGAGGGGAGGTCAGGTAGAGGGGGGAGGTGGACCTGCCTCATATTTCTTTTTTTAATTTCATAGTGCTCAAAAATGACTCCACCCCTTTCCTTAAAGGGGAACTAGGCTGTTTACTGCTAGTCCAATGAAAAGAGATTAGTTAGGTCTTTTTACATAATAGGTGTATCAGGAGTAGTTGGCAATACTGCTTATTGCTAGTCTCATGATATTTGGAGTCTTTTTTAAAAAAACCTCAGCTTTTGGAGTCAGGTTATTAGCTGAAAAATCTCTGCTTTCTTTTTTAAGGTCAATCATAGCTGCACTTGAAAATGTGAACCCTAAATTCCCCAACACCAGAAGACCTATAAAAAGAACCCTGAAGTTTGTCTGATTTAAAAATCATGAGATTTTTAAAACATGGTGTGACTTTTGGGAGCCTGACTTCACAGTATTGGTAACCCCAAATAATAAAATAACCACGCAGCCCTAAAAACTAACACTTTCAATCAGGATGCCCATTGTGCAATGACTGTGTGAACAGGCCATACAGTTTTCACAGGGTCAGTCAAGTGACTGTGGACTCTGCTCTATTTTTTTAATATGGTTTTACACTCTTACAGGTTCAACATGTTTATCTCATTTCCAGTTTAAGTTCTGAAAGGCTTCAAGCTAAGCCAGGGAGCAAGCTCTGAAACCAGGGAGACTTGCTAAATGTCTGTAGGAACATAGAAATTGCCTTACTGGATCATGCCAGACATCCTTCTAGACTATTCTCCAGTCACCGATGGTTTCTAGGACTAGCTGCTTCAGAGGAAGGTTCAAGAAACCCAGCAGCTGTTATGGATAACCAAGTTTCCTCTTCACCACCACTAGTAAGAGGCATAGCATGAAGGCTTGTGTCTCATCCAAAACTATTTTTTAAAAGTTATTTATTACTATATCTCTGGATAGTCTTGTTCATATTAATGCCTATCCCTGCTAGGCTCTGGGCATCAATGGTATTGTACGACAATGAGTTCCATAGACTATATTGTGGAGAGTAAGTATCGCCCAAGTGTTGCAGTAAATAGTAAGAAGATTCAGACTGAATCAAATTGAGCATGAGCACTAAGCCCCGTAATCGTGAATCACTTAACATCCTTCATGTTAGTGTTGCTATGTTGCCATAACCGGACACCCTGTGCAGCCTTATCACAACCGTGGCAGGTTCTAACTAAAAGCAGCAGGAGACACCTGTTGTTGAGATGGAAATAATGAACTGTTTATACCATGTAGCGGTGTTTAGTTTGGCTGGAATGTTACTATGTGCGGAATGTTGTGGGTATGTGTTTGGTCAGCCTGAAATTCCCTCTTGATAATTGTCACTAGCTTAAGCACCTGACTGTCTCCTGTTATTGAGAAATGTTTTCGTTCTTCAGTTTGGATCTTTAAGATTCACATTTACCCTGCAGAGGATTTAGATGGGGATCCACCACAATTAGAGGTTTACCGGGCAGTACTGGAAAGATGAGAGAGTGAGTGAGACATGAAAATCTGTGTAGGGTAGTGGATAAGGATAGCACTGGGAATCCAGGGCTGTGGGTTCTAGTTCCACTTGTGCCACTGTCTGGGAAATACGGTGTTGCTGTAGCCATGTCAGTCTGAGGATATTAGAGAGACAAAGTGGGTGAGGTGATAGCTTTTTATTAGCTCAACTTCTTGTGGGTGAGAGAGGCAAGCTTTTGAGCTTACACAGAGTTCATCCTCAGGTCTGGGAAACTCCCATGGGTCAGGGCCTGTCCTCATGCTCTGCCCACCAGCTCAGAGGTGGTGAATATTGGGAGACTCCCAGAGCTGAAGAAGAGCTCTGTGTCAGCTTGTCTCTCACCAACAGAAGTTGGCCCCATAAAAGATATCTTTGGGAAAGTCACTTAACCTAAAGGTTTTCAAATGAGGGTGTCCTGGAGCTGGAATTAGGCACCTAAAATTTAAAGTGGCTTGATCTCCCCCACAGCCCTAAACCCAACCCGCAAAGAGACGCTGACCACTCGCCATTCCATTGAAATCCAGCTGTCAGATTGTGGGGAGGACCACTTTTCTCCTGGCCCTTCTTGGATCCTCTATACAAACCCTGTTTTCTTGGAGGTAGAAGAAAAGGATTTGTCCGTGAGAGATGTGCATTACCATACTCACCTCAATGGTGTGTTCATTCTGAAGCCCAACAATGGCTTAAAATGTTGCAGTGACTACTGTTCATCATTTTACTGAGTTTTCATCACCTCCGAGCCAGTGGGCAGAGCATGAGGAGAGGCCTTTGCCATTAGTAGTCCTCCTCCATACTGATCTGTGAGTGTTGATGATTGTGTAGGTGGGCACTTAAACCAATGAGCTACCTGGATGTTAGCAGACATTGTATTACTAGAGGTGCTGATCAGAGAAGATGCCAAACTGAGGTGCTGATCGCTTTTAGACATTAATGGCCCATGTTATTTTTTTGGCACTGGGGGTGGGTAGGGGAGGTGTTGCTCCTAGTGTTCTTGCTAAATTCTTATTCCAGTCATTTTTTATTTGCTGTATTTCCCACGGTATTTAAAATGGATACAGTATTTTTCTCACTTCCTGTTTTGAAATGCTGACTGCTGAGCTGCTATGTTCTGTTAAACAGTGTCTCACTTTCGCCGAAGGGTTTCGATGTATTTCAGTGGTAGGTGCTGGTAAAGATTGCAAGGTGTTTTTCATCCAAAATGAGCTGCGGTCTGAGATCAATATCAGTTATAGACATTTGCATTACATATTTAATCAGAAACAAACCAAGAATCAAACCTAAAATGAGGAACATGCTGCGTTTCCTGTTGATTATTAATATGAAACACAAATCAATCTGTTTCACCAGTGTTAAAGAATCCATATACCCTTTAGGATTTTGTCAGATTAAAATGTTGCAGGCTGACAGTGATATTGAGCCGGTTATCCACATACCATTGCTGTCCAGCAAACATCACCTGGATGCTTGAATGTATTCTGCAGTAGCTGTTTTTGTGTCTAAAAGTAAATAAGTTGCTATAAAGTAAAGCTACCCAGGACTTTTACCTGCAAATGAGTGTTTGCTACCGTTCTTGCTTCTACTTTTGGAAGCCAAAACACTAGGTTCAACATGATGTAACAAATCGTTGTCAAGTTATGAAGAACAGCTTACTTTGAAATGTCACTTCTGGTTTGGTGCATAGTGTTAACTCTGACTGTGTTATGAAAAATGCATCTCTGTCACGAGTGCCTGTTATAGTAGAAGAGTGGGATACAAATTTCATGATTACATGTGGCAGGATTGCTGCATTTGTGATCGTACAATTTTTCTGATCACTCTCACCTACTTTATTGTGATATTTCATTTAGACGACACTTGATTTTAATTCAAATAAAATATCTGGACTGTAGAGTTGGTGTGGCCTAATGGCTTAACCACAGGACTGGGAGCCAGGGTTTCCTGAGTTCTAGTCCTTCAAATGTCATGCACTCTTTGACTTTGGACAAATTATGTAGTCTCTGTTCCTGGTTTGTAAAATGATAATACTTATCCTAAGCTAAGACATTTTATTAACGTGGGTACAGCTGTGAAATGGACAGTACATGTGGAAGTGCTAAGGATTGTGATGAACTGGTTAGTTTGCATATGTGCCATCGCTCCCAGGTGTGCATGGGCTCTAAGTTGCAACAGCTAACAGACATTTTCCCATTTCTTATTTACAAGAATCCCCTATCTAGGGAATGTGAATTGAAAATGTAAGCAACTGTGGCCTTCCTCATCTATGATAAACATATGTGGGAAGGCTATGAAATCAAAACACTAAACATGCCTATGTTGGGCTGCATCTATTCTTGATTTCCCCACCCCCACTGATCTTTAGCATTTGGTGTCTGTTTAACCTCTAAATAATCTAAACAAAAATATTAGTCTTTGCCTACCAAGTTTCTTAGGATACTTCTATCAAAGTTGTCTTTCATAATGTGTGCACTGTTCTGTACGCTACGGAGAAAGTGAGATCATTGTGGACAAGCAACTCAGTGTGAGCTCTCAGTGTAATGTGGTGGCAAAAGGGCTAATGTGATCCTGTGCATGTATAAAAAGGGAAGAGAAGGAGTTGGGAGGTGGTTTTACTTCTGTATACAACATTGGTAAGGCTGCCACTAAAATACTATGTACTGTTCTTGTGTCCACATTTTGAAAAGGATGTTGACAAATTTAGAGAGGGTTCAGAGGAGACCCACACAAATGACTCAAGGGCTGGAGAGAATACCGTAGACTGAGAAGTTTAATGAACTCAATCTGTTTAGTTTTTCAGCAAGAAGATCGAGAGGTCATTTGTTTGCAGTGTATAAGTAATGTCATGGGGAGAAAATACCAGGTACTGGTATCAATCCAGTGGAGAAACGCAGAACAAGAACCGATGGCTTGGACCTACAGCTAGACAAATTTAAATGAGAAATTAGGTTTGAATTTTTAACAACGAGGTTGATTAACCGCTGGAACAAACTTCCAAGGGAAGAGGTGGATTCTCCATCTCTTGCTGTCTTCACATTTAATTCTTCACATCAAGACCGATGCTTTTCTGGAAGAAATGCTTTGGTCAGATACACGTTTGAGAATGGCTGTTCTATACCAGCCCATGTGCTTGAGTTATAGTTCATCCCAATCAGCAGATGGAGGCAGAAAGCAGATTTTTGATGTCATATGCTATCATGTAAGATGTTTCTGACATGCCTTGGTGTGGAGCTGCTTTGCAGCAAACATGAGGCACCAATGGTCTGTGGGCCCTCATTCCCACATGAACTATGTGTAACAATAAGGGCTCCTCAAAAGTCTTAGTGTTTTGTCTCCATCTGGTGGTTGGGAGGAACTATGACTCAAACATCTGTACCAGTAAATATGATTTCAAAGAAAGGAAAGTGATCCAATAATCATTTCCCATCTTATTCCCCCTCTCCATTAAGGAGAGAGATCAAATGTTCAGTTGGTGGCAAAATATTTTATTCATAGACTCCACACTAAATGTTTTTCACAGTACACAACATGGAAAGTTGACTATTGCCAAATTTTCATTTTAAGTGGTCTCCTACAGAATGTGTGAATCCTGTCTGTTTCATAATCTGTTCCACTCTGGTGACCTGCAGGCTTGAGGAAGAGCTATGTGAAGCTCAAAAGCTCACCATTTCTGCCAACAGAGGTTGGTCCAATAAAATATATTACCTCACCTACCTAATCGCTCTCATATCCTGGAATCAACCCGGCCTCAACAACACAGCTATTTGCCGAATACGAAGATATTTCTTGAATAATTTGTAGATCCAGGCCGGACACTAAATCTTGAGAAATGAGACATTTGAATTACTTTTCTTGTCTCTTTGGCAAAATCTATGCACTCCTGTATAAATAGTGTCCCTGAATGCAAGTGCTGGTTCTTATTAACATTTCAGTTGCAAATCTGGTTCAGTTGTCTTATTTGTTAGAACAGTGCCCTGGAGTGTTGCTCTAGCTAAAGGTTGTGTGTTTCTTTATGCAAGTCTTCTTTCGCTTGAGGATCTTGTAGCTCTGCCATGAACATTTGCTTGAGCTGCTTGAAGCTTGGAATTAACATGTGCAATCTAGCAGCGATGTTATGTATATTTTTAACCCACTTCCTATAGGGTTGGGATGTTTTTCAGTTTCATTTGCAAGCATAAGGCCAAAGGGGAAATTCCAGTGTCAGTTCCTGTTGCATGTTGAAGGTTTTAGCAATGCTCATGCAGAGCTTGGTTTTAAAAAAAAAAAATAGGAGCTTGATCTCTACCTAAATCTAGAAGGGCAAAAAACATGTTTAAAAAATCCCAATACTAGCTGAGTGCTGTTTGGACCAGGGAAAATATGACCCAGCATGGTGTGATGACTTATGAACTTACCATGGCGTGAATGAAGGCTGCACCTGTACATTTGTGATGTATCGTCTGTATATGTTAGCATGCACAGGGGATGATTTGGCTTGCAAAGTCCAGTCCTGTTGGGTTTGGATTTTGCAGAACCAAAACATGACTGGTTTGGATCGGCATCCCATTTTCCCTCCCACTTCCCTTCCCTCAAAGTTTGGAGGAGGTTGCATTGGTTTGCCATTGGTAGGGGCAAGCCAGTAAATGGTGTCTGTGATCCCGGATGTGTAAAAGTTTTTGCAAACTTTAGTTGGGGGGTGGGGGAGGAGCTTTTTCTAGTGATCATTGTTAAATAAACTGCCAATAGAAAATACTTTGTGCCATTTATATAATGTGTATGTATGGCCTTAAAGTTTTCAAAGAACATCTGCTTTTTTCTCTTTAGAAATGACCATTCTTGACTTTCCTTTGAGGGGTGGGCGTGAGAGCGTGACAGCAAAACCGGCTGAAACCCCAGCGTTCACTTTCCCAGGTCCCTGGTGAGCTAGGGAGGGGATGCTGCTCAGGCTTGGAGTGTCTGTATATTTGCTGCTCTTTAGACATTAAAAAAAAACAAAAAACCGCCTGCACACTCTTTCCACTTGTGAGGACCTTGTTTCATTATTTTTAGATTGATTCTAAGGGGCCTTGTATGTTTCAGGATCTCTGTGGTGGACCACAGCCCTGGAGGATGGAGTTAGCTGAGGTGATACTGACCACATCTGGGTGATGACCGAAGACCCATCATGTTCAGTGTCCCATCAGCTAAATGTCTCCATCTATGTGTAATCCCGGAGAACTGACACATTGATGACGAACACTACGAGTCCTAGTCTCTACTGGCCTGTCGGTATTATGTCAGCTACCACGGTTCCTCAAGTAGATAAGATTTAGGAGCATCCCCCACTTCCTCCATGCAGGGAATGAGATAACTTACCACATCTGCACACACAATACTATAATTCTTATTACTATACATGTTACTATTACTGTAACATGCCACCGGGGAATCTGCTGTCGGTATTGATGGTGATTATGGGCTGCCTGAGTTGGCGGTTCCTTATTTCCCTGTGTAAAGTGCTTGTCTCCTTAGTTTCTACAAAGATGGGTGAGGGGTCACCTCAGGCATTTAGCAATGTTGCTGCTGTTTCTTGCTAATGTCCTAAGCATTAACTGTTGACAGACAGCAATAGTCCATTACCAGAGTCAGCGTGACGCAGTTCATCATGACCCACAAGTGCTTGCTTGTTTGCCACTGACTCCTCAATGACCAGGCTAATTCCAGATTGGTTTCTATTCCCCTTATCACTGGGCTATGCTGCGAAGTTCCGGACTATCGGATTGGAAGTCTGAGTTGAGGGTTCTATTCTGACTTCTGCCATTGTCTTGCTGACTGATGTTTGACAGGTCACCTAACAGCTTTTTGCCTCAGTTTCCCCATCTGTAAACTTTGAGATCATGAAACCCAACTTTGTCGAGCTTTCTTTGCAGTCTATCCCAGCAGATATTCTGGAGATTGGTTTCTAGTGTTCAGGCCAATTCTGCTTCATATCAAATGGTTGTATCAGCAACACCCTGGGTGGTTTTACTCATTTTTTGTTTATAAAAGGACTGGGAGATTTGTTTCCATTTAAGATGGCTTGATAAATTTAATTTTCAATGTTCAGTACCACAATACAGCAGTGACTTTAAAATCTCTCTTAATTCGTTTAACATTTACATTACATGTGATATAAAACGTTGCAAGAAATTACAAATATTCCAAATGGCCACTAAAGTCTGGATAATAATATTAATCTAAGGGTTTTTGTAGGTGCCCATCACCATAGTATTTAAGTGCTTAATGCTAACAAAAATACTTACACTTTCCAAACATTCTGTGGACATCTACTAAACCTCAGAACATCCCTGTAGTTAAGTATGTAGTATGGTACAGAAGGGGAAACTGAGGCAGGAAGGTTAAGAGACTTGCCCAAGGCCACAAAAGGAATCAGTGTCAGCTCTAGGATTATAGTTCAGGGGTACTTGACTCTGTCCTGTGACTAACTTCTTTCCATTACAAATACTTTTAAAGGTAACATGGACTAAAAAGCTCCTTCTAGGAATGACTTATTCAGAAGTCTTGTGAGGAATCAATTTTAGAAAAATATATAAGGTGAAAGTGGCTGGGGGCCATAGTTCATCCACCCCACTAATGCTAGCGCCCTCAGTGATACAGGGCTGATAAATGTTTACTGTGGCCTACCAGTCTCTTTCTTAGCAGTAAAATTCCATCTCCACTTATGAAGCTCAGACGTTGTTTTGCATGTGCCTCCCTCGCAGTTTTTTCCACATTATCTCCTTGTATGACCTCTCTGTGGCTCACGTCCTCTGATCTCTCTGCCTGGGGTACTTTGCTAGGGCGCCTTGTCATCCCAGCAGAACCAAGATTAGCCAAAGGCTGGATGTCTTGAGGGAGAAGGCTCACAAAGTTACCTTCAGAAAACTGGTGCATGTCAGAGTGCCTTTTAACTGCAGGATCACTGCCTGTCTCATGGTAGTGCTTGGAACAGATAACTGTAGCACAGATTGTAATTTCCTGCAATATCTTGGACAAATCCTATTAAATTAAGTTTATGTATCTTTATGGGCCAGGGATTGTATGTACATTCATGGGGGGGGGGGGAGGAGGAACCACAGCTTTCTAGGAACTAAGACCAGCAGATGAAAATTCACTAAGGTTGTAACACCTTCAGAGAGCTATCACCACCTGGAGAGAGGCTCAAATATACAGGTTCAAAATGGGATTCTCCAGGGACCGACAGGTTCAAATAGAAAAGACTTCTGGTTAAATATCTTGAGTTAAAACTGACTCAGGGCCTTCTTTCTGATCCAACAGACAGACAGGACAGTCTGTCTTGGGGGCCCCAGTCCTTCCTCGGAAGGGTTGGAAGAATGCGGCCCAGTGTGAGTGCTTGTTCTGAGCTAACAGCTGTTAGGAATTTATAATCACCGGAAAAGCCCTTGAACCCTTGTCGGAATTGGGGTGAACTCTGGTAAGCTTATTAGCGTGCATGTAGGTTCCTTGATTGCTTTTAATATATTTTCTCTGCAGTGCTTTCACTGTAAAAATAAATGTGCTTGCTTAGAAAGAGGTGTGTGGTACCTTTATAATTGGGCAGTTACATTGTTTACTGGGTCTGAGGTGAAAAGAAAAGTAGGCCTGCTTACGCAGCCTGACTTTGCTGGGAATATCACTGTGGAGGCAGAGAGATGTGCAGTCTGGAAATGCCCTGGTGAGGAGGAAGAGAGATGTGCCTTCATCCAAGGTGACAGTGGGGGAATCAGAGCCTTGAGAATGGGTGAAATTGGTGGACCGTAGAGAGGGAATACAGATGTAAGTGCCCTGAACTCCGACGGTAACTTTTACACTCTTGCTAATGAAAATTGAGAGAAAATGGGGCTATATAAGAAAAAAATGTATAACTTTGTGTCTGAGAATAATATTGGTATATTGGGCACACCAGTTGGTGCTGTTTAGTCTTCCAAATATTTTTCTTAACATATGAGCAAATGGTCAGTCTTGGAAAGAAATGCTGTGCTGTTGGATTTGTTGTTGCAGCTTCCTCTACACAGAGGCAACAACATGAGCTGGTGGAGTGCTTGCTCTCTGTCATTGCCTCAAGTATTGATTCTGATCAGAGACAGAGTTGCTCCCTAGAAACCAGTTTTGATTTAGGCTCAGATTCCTGAAAGAATAGATTGTCCTACGCTTGTTATTTCAGGGTTGTTGTATATTGTAAATAAGTTACCCTTTGGTATACCTAGATTCCACCTCCACTGAGAGGATAAACTTCCAGAATCTACCTTTCAGCACAAAGAAAAAGCATTAATAACACATGCCAGATACTACACTAGGAATGTTTTGTTGAATAGAAGTAAAGTCAGTGGCATTAAATCTGTAGCTCTTTCATACATACTTAATTTTTCTTACCCACACACCCATGTTCAATGAGCAGCAGGAAGTGAGCGTGGTTAGGAAATCGCTGTAGTCCACTACAGCATATGCAATGTTAGCAATGGTTTGACAGCTGCGTGTGTGCCTGAAATGAAGCCCTGTGATAGTTGTTGGGTAGCTGTGTCAAATACTTTGGCACAAACTACTGGAGCCTCGGAACATGAAGATTCCAGCTGACCTATAGTAGGGGGGTGTTTCCATCCACTTCCCTAATTAGTCTTCGGTATTGCTGCTTCCCTTCCCCATGACTCCAAATTATTAGTCATTTGGATCCTGTTTTAAAAGAGCTGCAGGTCTGTCTCCATGAAGTGTCTGAGAAGCAAATCCCCTGGAAGTGCAGGACTGCATGTGTCACCTGAGAAGAGCTCTCTTGTCCTGATTCCTACACAGACACCTAGGGAAACTGATGAATTAATTAATCATTGAGTGCACTGGGGTCAAGAGAAAGCAATATCCGTTATTGTCCTGAATCCTATCTGGCAAATTATTATTGCCACAATGCCAGCGGTACATTAAGTGCTTTTCAGATACGCAGGAAACAAGATATCTTGACTGAGATGCTTACAATATAAATGGACAGCAGGCAAACAGAGGATGTACCAATACACACGCTGAACGGCCAACAGTTTTAAGAAGTCCTGTGTTCATTTCCCAAGTTTTGTTTGGATTTGTTTCTCACTAACTTTATTTTTCCAGGTAGGGAGGGTCAGAATTTGGAAGGTGTTTAGCAAAAAGTGTTTTGAAGGAGGGTATTGAAAGAGGGGAGAGGTTGAGATTTGGCAGGCCAGGGAAAAAGTTCCACAGATGTGGGATGAAGTGGATGCAGAGCAAGAGAGGGTGTGGAAAGTGATAGTCTTTAATCTTTCATGCACCATACTTTCTTAGAATAACTGTCTCCTGCAGTGTACTTAGAGAATTCCTTTGGGAAGGTTGTTAAACCAAGTGGAGACACTGCAAGAGGCTGGTATCTTTAGTCTCAACGGTAGATTCTTAGATCTCATGAATAAGTAAAGTCAGTCGACATCAGTGCTGGTAAGGGAGATGATTAGGAAAATTCAGGTGGAACAGAGGAAATGCTGTTTCTTCAGGAGGTGGCACTCTTCTTTCTCAGAAATGGAATTGGGAAAAATCCCATTTTTAGGGACTATGAAGCAGAGCGTTAAAAGACAAGTGAGAATTATTGACTGTGAAGATATTACTATTCTGCCTGCCTATCAACCCCGTATCACATGTGAAATGAGCAGATATGATGTCTGTAGGGGCTGTCAGAAAAGCTGGTGTGTCCAAACTTCCTCTCTTGTGCTGTAGAGCAGCGGTCGCCAACCGGTGGTCCGCAGGAAAATTCTGGTGGTCCGTGGTGCCGGGCTCCCTCATGGCCGCCCCTCCGGGCAGGCAAGAGGCTGCGGCGCCTGTCCTGCCCCGTCCCCGGCGGCCAGCAAGCGCTGGCACGCTCCTGCCTCCCGGCTCACGCCGCGTGAGCCGGGGGGCCCGAGCCGCGCCGTTGGAGTCGGCGGTGCGGGGGCCGAGCTGCACCATGCCGCTGAGGTGGCGGGGGGGCAAGCCACGCCGCACCGCTGGAGCCGGGGGGGGGTAGCCCTAGCTGCGCCGCTGGAGCCGGGGCGAGCCGCGCCGCTGGAGCCGGGGGGGAGGGCGAGGGGGCGAGGCGAGCCGCGCTGCGCTGCTGGAGCCGAGGGGGGGGGGAGGGGCCCGAGCCACGCCGCTGGAGCGGGGGGGGGGGGGCGAGTCGAGCGGGGGGGGGGGCCGCCACACAACTTTAGTGGTCTGTGAGGACCAAAAGGTTGGCGACCACTGCTGTAGAGAGTGTGCTGAAAGGAGTTACAGCATATTGGGGGAGAAAGAGCTCAGTGGTTTGAGCATTGGCTTGCTACACCCAGGGTTGTGAGTTCAATCCCCGAGGGGACCATTTAGGGATATGGGGTAAAAAAAATCTGTTGGATGATTTAATTAGGGTTTCTTCCTGCTTTGAGCAGGGGGTTGGACTAGATGATCTCTGGAGGTCCCTTCCAACCCTGATATTCTATGATATGCTGGCATCCTCTTGGTGCTGTTGTGTGGGACTGGAACATGTGACGTGCATGCTAATTGTAAAGTTCTTCAACTCCCCACATGGGAGAGTATCAGTCTGGCGTGAAATCACATACGAGAAGATCTAACTAAATCGAGTTTGTCACTAGTTGATTTAGCACCAGCAGGGCCCTGGATGATGAATGGTGACAGAATTGAAACTCCATGTCTTTGGACAGGAGGTAAAGGAAGCAGAGTGAGAGGAGACTGGTTTTATCTAAAATGATTATATTTTACCTATATTTTTAAAATGCTGTGATGTTGATTTTAAACGATCCTCGGTGTGAACAATAAGAACCTGCCATATCATTACTGTAGCGCCTGGAGGCACAGTCAGGATTAAGGCCCCCTTGTGCTAGGTTCTGTACAAATATGGAGCATGAAACAATTCTTGCCCCAAAGGACATGCAGTCTGAAACAAGTGGGTGTAACAATGAGTTTACAGCAATGGGGGAGGGAGGATGACCGTAATGTTGGTAGGTAAATCTGGTTGCTGTGTTGCGTTTGGCCTGTCCTTTCACATCCCAACTCTAAGAACCTAGGAGTTAGTCTCCAAAGAAGCAGCACTGCAAAGCTTCTCAGCCTTATCATTCCCTTTAAGAGAGAGAGAGAAACTAATTGAGTTTCCAGACCTTCTTTCACACGAGATCAGCACAAATGCCTTCCAATAACATATGGTGAGCAGCTTCACACAATTATGATTAACCATATTTTAAAAGACCAGACATCACTTTAAGTAATCCCAGATTCCAACACAAAGGCCATATATTTAGTGCCTCTAATTGTCTTTGATTTAGAGTGAAAACTGGATAAGAGGCTTGATGTTTTCTTGGGCAGTTTTGCTACTTTCCCTGTTCATTCTGCTGTGTTCTCTGACGAGTATGCAAGGCTCCTGATAGGTCAGGGCTGAAGCAGTGTTAGGAAGATTTTGCTGGCCATGTTGTACCTATTCTGTGACTAACAGAAGATTCTCTCTCCAGATCTGTCACTCTGGCCCCTTTCCCAAACGATACATTCACTTTGAAAGGGAAAATACCCCACAACAACAGTAACAAACTCTCTAGGGCCAACACTTTAAAACTAGCTTCTTGGGTGCCTAGATTGCACCAAGCTGTCTGACTTTCAGAGGTGCCAAACTCCCACAAAAATCAGAAGTCAACTATGTGTTGGTAGGTTTCCAAAAACCATTGAAAGCATTAATGGCTAGCTGGTAGACCAGTAGTAGGGGCTATTGATTTGTTATTTGTGGTATCTTTCGGCTGTTTAAAATACAGTGTGAATTGTGCGTGCAATAGTCTACTCACCAGCCTCCCTCCCTCTCACTGATAGCTACACTGGCTTATTGCATCCCATCTTAAATTAAACTGTAGTTTTTCTGGAGCACGTCCCATCATACTATGGGCTTGTCTACAATACAGCTTAAGTTGATGTAACTGACATCACTCAGGGGTATGTAAACACCCCACCCTCCCCCATGTGACGTAAGTTACATGGATTGAAAGCGGTGACTGCGCTTTGTCCTGTCAGCAGGAAACGCTCTCCGTCGGCATAGCACGTCTTCACCCATCTAGCGCAGTAGCGGAGACAAAGCCCCATATAAGTGCAGGGGCTCGCACAATGGGATTCTGACCCTCGCTGGAGCTGTTGGGCAAATAAATAATTATGCCCTTTAACACCAATGCCACTTTACATAATATCTGAGGCTTTTAAAACATAGGGACAGAATAGTGTAATTATTGTAGCAATATGCACGTGAAGTCTTTTCTAGCTCTGGTTATCGGAGCTGTTACTTGAGCTGTTGCTCAAAATAATTATATTACAACCACCCCACCTCTTTAGATACGCGTATCTGCGGCATATATCCCCCTGGTAACAGAGTTCTGTGGCACCTTAAAGACTGACTAAAGCAGGGGTCTCAAACATGCGGCCCGGGGGCCACATGCGGCCCGCAAAGCCCTTCCCTGCGGCCCACCAAGCTTCCTGGTGCCCCTCCCCCCCCCGGTCCCTCCCATAGCAGTTTGCAGGACGGAGGGGCCAGAAGTGGAGGCTTCTCTGCTGCCTGGCTGGGCCTCGTATGTTTCTAGCTCTGGACTTCCTAGATTGCTCTTGCTTTGTTTGCCAAACAGCTGTTGGTGATGCCTAGCGCTTTCCAGGAGGGAATGGGGAGCTGCGTGCTCAGAGGAGGAGGTGGGGCAGGGGTGGGACCTCTTGGAAGGGGTCGAGTGGGGGTGGAGCCGGGGCAGCAAGGGCGGGGTGTGTGTCAGTGGTGCGGCCCTCGGGCCAGTGCACTAGTCCTCATGGAAGGGGTGGAGTGGGGGCACAGCCGGGGCAGCGAGGGTATGTGTGTGTGTCAGTGGTGCGGCCCTCGAGCCAGTGCACTAGTCCTCATGCGGCCCTCGTGGTCATTTGAGTTTGAGACCCCTGGACTAAAGTATTGAAGCATAAGCTTTCGTGGGCTAATACCCACTTTGTCGGATGCAAGCTAATACCCACCAGCTTGCATCCGACGAAGTGGGTATTAGCCCACGAAAGTTATGCTTCAATACTTTAGCTAGTCTTTAAGATGCCACAGGACTCTGTTACCTCTGCTATTCCAGACTAACACGGCTATCTCTCTGATATACCCCCCTGTTTGTTTAGGAGAGTGAGGCATCCCTTCAGATCTAGGCATATGTTTGGTGGAAAATATACTAATGGCAGACCCCAGGGTTCCGGGTACAGAGCTAGAAATGGGCAGTGCAGGGATTGAGGGGTCCCCTCGCCCAGGAAGTTAGCTGAGAATTGATGTGCTCATTGCATTCAAAAGGGAAAAAGCTTGCTATTCAGGAGTACCTCTGTGAGCCCCCAGGAGAAGCCACCCTGGGCAGGGATGACTTTACAAAACAGCTGTGAAAATTCACCATCTCGGGATCAGAAATGACACTCCCACCCTCTGTCCTGGTGATTCATGATGTAGGTCTGTGTGTAGGGGGAAGCCGAGTCATAGTCCTACTTGCTTGTCAAATACAAATGCACTCAGGAGGCAAGTGAGGAAGTGGAATTTTTGCAATGCTGATTTGACAGTAGCCAGAGGGCAGAAGGAACTTAGAAGAGGTAGGAAACTCACCTTCACCAACTGCAGCCTGGCGGTGGGAACTTCCGAGAGCCTGTGCTAAGAATGCTGGTGCTTGCTCTGTTCAGTATCCCAAGCTAGATAAACAAAACCCTTCCTGCCGCTTTCTTCAGAAAAACACACTTGTTTCCTTTTCGAAGCCCTTCCCCCTCGAAGAAACAACCATCCATCGCCAAACAGGTTTGTACTAAGTAATTTAGCACTTGGCGTAGTAATTTAGCTCTTGGTGCTCTAAGACCAAGGCATTTCTGGAGCCTGGCCAAAGAGCATGTGTGTCTGAAAGTTTAAAGCGGCTAGGAAATGAGTTCACGCAGTGAAGTCCCTGCTGGGCAGCACATTGTAAGGGATTCACTGCTGGACCCAAGAAATCACAAGCAGCCGAGGTGAGCTTGCCTAGCTTAGTGCAGGGTTGCACTCAAGATTCCTCTTCTACAAGTAATAGCAAGTTTTAAAAGGGAGGGAGGGGGAAGCTGTGTGAATTTAGGGCTGATGACAGGTGCTTCCCTCTCTTAGAGCTCACCCAGCTTGGGAGAGTGGGATTTATTGCAGGCCCAAGTGGGGGGACAATGCTGGGCACCCCTTGCTATATTATTGGCAGCACCTCATGGGGACTAGAACAGCAGAGAGCCTGAAAGAACCCTGGCTTGACCCAGGGGCTTGGGGCTTCCAGCCCTAGTGCACCGACAGGGAAGCTGGGAGCCTGAACTGAGCTTGGAAGCTGGGGTTTTCAGGTTCCCAGCTCTAAGGCAGAGATCCTGGACGCCCAGGGTTCACCAACCCAGTCTGTATGGCAGGGCAGCCCCAGAGGTGCCAAACTGTGGAGCGGTGGTGAAGGAAATACATGAGGGCCTTTCTAGAGCTAATTGAAGGCTTGAAGGGTCTGAGCCAGCCCGATGGGGCTAGGCTAAGGTGGGAGGTGTGTGTCAGGGTGGGCCTGACCCAGCCTGCCGCCCCTTTAAGAGGGAGAAAAGCCCTCTGAAAAGCCTGCCAGGCAGGAAGCCCAGGGTGGTGGTATGGGGGGGGGGGGGGCGGAGGGGGAGAGAGAGAGAGAGAGAGAGAGAGAGAGAGAGAGATATGAACTATATAGAGCTGTGTATATTGGTGGTGGGGCCTTGCACTGTGAAATAAAGAGCACTGTTTCGAGCCAAAGAAGAGTTTCCTGCCTGTGTTTGAAGAGGGGTGAGAAGGCGATCTGTCACAGAGGTTACCAGTGGAGTTCCACAGGGATCTGTATTGGGGCCAATATTATTTAATCTTTTTATTACTGACCTAGTCACAAAAAGTGGGAATGTGCTAATAAAGTTTGCAGACAACACAAAGCTGGGAGGTATTGCCAATTCAGAGAGGGACCGGGATATCATACAGGAAGTCCTGAATGACCTTGTAAACTGGAGTAACAGGAATAGGATGAAATTTAATAGTGAGAAGTGTAAGGTCATGCACTTAGGGATTAAGAACAAGAATTTTAGTTATAAACTGGAGACACATCAATTGGAAGTAACAGAGGAGAAGGACCTTGGAGTATTAGTTGTTCACAAGATGACTACGAGCCGCCAATGTGATATGGCCGTGAAAAAAGCTAATGCAGTCTTGGGTTGCATTAGGCAAGGTATTTCTTGTAGAGATAAGGAGGTGTTAGTACCATTATATAAGGCACTGGTGAGACCTCATTTGGAATACTGTGTGCAGTTCTGGTCTCCCATGTTTAAGAAGGATGAATTCAAACTAGAACAGGTACAGAGAAGGACTACTAGGTGTGACAGACCGCCTTCTCACCCCCCTCAGGAACACAGGCAGGAACCCTTTTTGCTCCAAACAGTGCTCTTTAATTTATAGTGCAGGACCCCACCACCAATATATACAGCTTAAAACAGTGCAGTCCTTTTAGTTACAGCTCTACAGCTTCAGCTCTGAATAGCTCATTAACACACAGCTCTCAATAGCTCATTAACACACAGCTCTCAATAGCTCATTAACACACAGCTCTCAATAGCTCATTAACACACAGCTCTCAATAGCTCATTAACACACAGCTCTGAACAGCTACAGGGGGAGGCTGAGTCCACTACCCCCGGTTGGGACCTCCTCCCCAACTGCACCTGCAGAGTGAGTATTGGATAGCTCAACAAACACACACAGCTCTGGATAGCTCAACAAACACACACAGCTCTTGATAGCTCAACAAACACACACAGCTCTTGATAGCTCAACAAACACACACAGCTCTTGATAGCTCATGCCACCACCCCTGGGCTTCCTTCCTGGCAGCCTTATATCCCCCAGAGGAGGCTGCCAGGTGCAACTCATGCAGGCTGATTGCCCTGCAAGCCAGGTGGCTAATTAGCCTTCCTGCAAGGGAGGTTTGCAGAGGGCCTTTCTCCCTCTTAAAGGGGCGGCAGGCTGGGTCAAGCCCACCCTGCCACACACCTCCCCCCTTAGCCTAGCCCCATTGGGCTGGCTCAGACCCTTCAAGCCTTCGCTTAGGTCTAGAAAGGCCCGCCCCTGGAGTTAACCACTCAGGGTGGATCAACGCTCTGCGGTCGAGTGTACAGGTGGAGGCTGAGTCCACTACCCCCGGTTGGGACTTCCTCCCCACCTGCACCCGCAGAGTGGGTATCACCCCACACGGTTTCCGCCCCCAAATCCCAGTCCATGGGCCATCGCCCCAAATCCCGGACCCATTGTGGTCCGTCTTCTCCCAGAGGTACCTCTGTCTCCACGTATGTCTCGGTCGGTTACACCGCAGACTCCACCGTCTCTGGCTGGTGCTCCCTGTCCCAGGTACGGACAGTCTCGGGGAGGCTGAGCAAAACTGCTCCAATATCAGGGAGTCCATGAGTTCCCAAAGTCCTGGGCCTCTGCCCACAAGGTACGGAGCAAGACAGAGGGCCCGGGTGGTCCGCTCCCACCGGCTGTGATGGCTGCCCTCTCAAAAGTCCCGCAGTACCTTTTGTTGCTCCACTGAACCTGCTGCATCTGGTGGTTTCTGCAAGGCGTGCCTGGCCTGCTGGGTCTGCTTCTGTTATTCCTTGAGACACTGCAGGGTTCCCTCCATCTCGGGGCCACCAGTTGTGTTGCTGGTGTAGCGATCCCACCTCTGACACCACGTGTGACAGACCGCCTTCTCACCCCCCTCAGGAACACAGGCAGGAAACCCTTTTTGCTCCAAACAGTGCTCTTTAATTTACAGTGCAGGACCCCACCACCAATATATACAGCTTAAAACAGTGCAGTCCTTTTAGTTACAGCTCTACAGCTTCAGCTCTGAATAGCTCATTAACATACAGCTCTCAATAGCTCTTCATATACAGCTCTGAACAGCTACAGGGGGAGGCTGAGTCCACTACCCCCGGTTGGGACCTCCTCCCCAACTGCACCCGCAGAGTGAGTATTGGATAGCTCAACAAACACACACAGCTCTGGATAGCTCAACAAACACACACAGCTCTGGATAGCTCATGCCACCACCTCTGGGCTTCCTTCCTGGCAGCCTTATATCCCCCAGAGGAGGCTGCCAGGTGCAACTCATGCAGGCTGATTGCCCTGCAAGCCAGGTGGCTAATTAGCCTTCCTGCAAGGGAGGTTTGCAGAGGGCCTTTCTCCCTCTTAAAGGGGCGGCAGGCTGGGTCAAGCCCACCCTGCCACATAGGATGATTCGAGGAATGGAAAACCTGTCTTATGAGTGGAGACTCAGGGAGCTGGGCTTGTATAGTCTATCCAAGAGAAGGCTGAGGGGAGATATGATTACTCTCTACAAATATATCAGAGGGATAAATACTAGGGAGGGAGAAGAATTATTTAAGTTCAGTACTAATGTGGCACAAGAACAAATGGATATAAACTAGTGAACAGGAAGTTCAGACTCAAAATTAGATGAAGGTTTGTAACCATTAGAGGAGTGAAATTCTGGAATAGCCTTCCAAGGGAAGCAGTGGGGGCAAAAGACCTATCTGGCTTCAAGATGAAGCTTGATAAATTTATGGAGGAGAAGGTGTGATGGGAAAACATAATTTTGGCAATTGATCTTTGACTATGGTGATAGAGGGGCCGGGTGGTATATGATGGAAAGTTGGAGGGAATGGGATCTAAGGTGCTATAGAGAATTCTTTCCTGGGGGTCTGGCTGGTGAGTCTTGCCCACATGCTCAGGGTTCAGCTGATCGCCATATTTGGGGTTGGGAAGGAATTTTCCTCCAGGGCAAGTTGGCAGAGGCCCTGGAGGTTTTTCGCCTTCCTCTGCAGCAGGGGGCAGGGGTCACTTGCTGGAGGATTCTCTGTACTTTGAAGACCTTAAACCAAGATTTGAGGACTTCAATAGTTGAGATATAGGTGAGGTATATTGTAGGAATGGGTGGGTGAAATTCTGTGGCCTGTGTTACAGGAGGTCAGACTAGATGATCATAATGGTCCCTTCTGACCTCAAAGTCTATGAAACCAGGGCTTGGTCTAGGCTTCAAATTTTGCCAGTGTAACTACGTTGGCTGTAAGTGGTTTAAGCTATACTAGCAAGTCCTCAGCAGACACTCCCCAAAAGGTCCTGTCTTGACTCATTGTGGCATGAGTGAGCACACAGGGAGGTCACAAAGAGCCTGTGTTCTGTTCAGCAGAGGGTTGGTACTAGTCCATTGTTGCTGCTGGACACGCTGGAGGGAGCTGTGCTGGACAGGGCCATATCCTCAGTCCTTCTGCACCAGCAAAGTGCACGCCGTGTGCAGTCCCAGGATGGTGTAGCAGTCTCATCCCCTGCATCCCTGGGGGCATTGTGCCTCCTGAGGAGCATTTGATGGGACAGTGCAGCTGCAACCTACCAAGGCATGCAACTATTGAGTCCTTAGAGGGTAGGTTTGCAGCATAGCTGTCTCCTCCTTCCTTATCCCTGCTCTATCCCTCTGCACGACCTTCAACAAGATTTCCCCTCTGCTGTCTCTGTGGTGTGGGAAGGCACATATGACACATCTAAGTCGGGCATTGCTGATGGTAGCACTTTTGCAGTGTGCCAGGTGATTCTGGGCTGTGAATGGGATGCGCTGCAGAGATAATCTAATGTGGGAGGTTTAATGATACACCCTTTGACTTTTAGCACTTTTTAGTCTTTCTCTGGTATGTGATGTCCACCTGTTCTAAATGTCTTGGCAACAGCTGTGTTCCCAGTTTCAGCTCTAGTCTGGGCAGGTTTTAGCCCAGTGGTTCTCAAACTTTTTATAGTGGTGACCCCTTTCCCACACTGGGCCTGTAAGTGCGACCCCCCCCCCCTTGGGGTCAGGTGAGGGGTGTGTGCCTGCAGCCCACTGCGGCAGGGGCTGGGACAGCCCCCCCGAGGCTGGGGCAGCCCCCCCGAGGCCAGTGAGGGGGGGGGGGTTCCAGCAGCCCCACGGAGGCGCCAGCAGCCCAGCGCGGCAGGGGCTGAGCTCACGGGTGCCGGCAGCCCACCTCAGCAGGGGCCGGGTTGGGCACGTGGCAGTGCCGGCAGCCCGCCACAGCAGGAGCCAGGGCCCGGACTGGGCTCGCGGGGCCGCTAGCAGCTCGCCGCGGCAGGATCTGGGACCAGGCTCGCGGGGCCGGCAGGAGCCGCGGCCGGGACCGGCCTTATGGGGGCACCGGCAGCCTGCCGCAGCAGGGGCTAGATGCCAGCAGCCCGTGGCAGTGGCATTGTTCGGGGCTGGCTGCTGGCAGGAGAGGCTCGTGACCCCCACAGAACTGGCTCACGACCCCCATAGGGGTCCCGACCCCCACTTTGAGAACCAGTGTTTTAGCCACTGGGCTGATCATACGGTAGGATCATCCTGTATAGTAAAACTTTTCTCTCTAAATACATGGCTGTGTCTGAGAACTCTCTCTTACATTTTTATTTTCATGAGACCCTGATAGATTTTACTTCCCGAATTGACATTTCATTGATTTTTACTCCCCTGAATGTGGTGTTATTTAAAGTGATGTTGATTGGCTATCATTACATGGGTTTTCACCTGTTGTACATTGTGCCTGCAGCTAAACGTGAGACCTAAATTTTCAAGTGGTGGTCCCTAAAGTTAGTCACCCAGAATAGATTTTTCAGACGTCCCCAAGTCCCATCTTCAAAAGTGACTTGGAGACACGAAGGAGTCAGTCCTGTTGCCTTCTAATGAGGTTTAGGCTGCTAAGTGCCTGTCAGTTTTGACATGGGACTTTGGCCTCTGAATCAGTTATACATTCTTGAGACCTTTAATCTTAAATAGCATCCTGATTCTTTTCCCTAGAGCTATTAACTACTGCAACTTCAGTTGTTTGGTGGGATTTTTGGCTGCTTTAATGCAACTGAAAATCAGGCCACTCTTTCTACAGTTTTAGTACCCCACATGGCCTAAATCTGTTCTCTGATGTGTGTATTGTGGGTAATACTTCCCTTGCAGGGATGTTCTGAGAATTAATGAATGTTCGTAGTGCATATTGAAAATGAAAAGAGTTAAGTGCGGAGTATTTTTATGCCCCTTTGCCAACTCTTCAGGGAGGAAGGCATGAGACTTCAAACTAGCTTTAGAAAGCAGAGTTCATTGCAATGGATTGTGCAGATTTTAACTAACATGGACCTGGCCGGATATCTAACATTTAAATAGGCTTCATCTGGGTTCTCTTTTAAAAGTCAATTGCTCATCTCCAGTGATGAGGACAAATGGAAATGTTGCCTTGAAATTGCAGGAATTTTTGGGTTTCTTACTCAGTTCACTCTTATGGTGATTGCAGAGGCCACTGTTCGAACAGGATTTATTCCCTCCAAAGGGGTAGCCTTCACAAACTGTCCTATGCTGGAAATCCATGTGTCAGATTTCAGCCAAACTAAATGACACTTCACTCAACTGAGGACAAGCAGATGAATGACCGAAAGATAACTGGAGAGGTGCTAACATACTGCTCCTTCCACTTCACTGAAGGACCTAGGAAAAACAGGAGCAAATCACGCTGTCTCATGTCAGTGCCATGAAAGGAGACGCTTGTCTCCACCTACTGATTAAAGAGCCGATTCCTTTCTGGGACCTTTATACTGTCTTAGCCACTCTTATGGTGCCTCTGTTCAAGCAACTTCTTTCTTCCTTCTGTGTCAGAAAACTGCCTTCCCATGGTTTGGGAAAACATCACAAAAAGCATTTGTATTGGCAAAAATTTCTTGTTTCATTGCTATAAACTGGATGAAATGCTTTTGTGTTCCTTATGAGCCAGTGAAGAAAGTTCTCTGAGCTTCATAATTGATGTACCTACATCTTAGGCTTTGTTAAATAAATTTTCTGAGATCATTGCAACCTTCTTGAAATAGGATGATGGGTTATTTTATCCAAGGACGACGTGGTTCTGTTACTAAGCTATGTTTACGGTATTAGGACGCTAAATGCCCACAGTAAAAACTTGCACAAATGATGCATACACCTCCATTTAAAAAGTGGAAAATAAATATTCATGAATGTAAAGCTATAGTCAGACAAAAATTGAGACGTGACTTTCGCATAACTCAGAGCAAAGGAGATAAAATAGATTCATGTGCATTTTAATGTATTTGCTTTTAAGAAATGTGTCTTCCGTTAATGTGAACTATCAGTGCTCTATGGGCAAAATTACAACTCTTTATCCTCCATGGAATTTCTTGTGGTAAAATTCCAGGCATTTGGGTTTGTTCCCTTTTAATAACATGATCTTTTTCTGAAAATTTAATGAGCACTTTAAGCTTTTATTTGCCATCACCGAATATAGAGATATTTTACTTTGTGAGCTCAGGGCTTGTCAGACAACTTCAGAGCATCTTTCCTTAGTCTCAGAAATATTGGAGTTCTGGTTTGGAGAATTAATCTCTTCCCTTTGTTGAAAAAACATTCTTATGCACACATATTCCAGGGGATTTTATAAGGTAATGCAATTGTCCAAACTCACTGGGCACTGCAGTCAGGATTATGTATTATATCGATTCACCTGGTATCTGAAATAAGTAAGTATGCACACTGTAATAGACTCTAGAGAAGTGATCTGAGAGGCTGCTTTTATAAATGATCTTGGGGCTTATATAGGACAGATTCCATTGCTTCTGTAGGAGAAGTGATGTCTGAGCACTGGACTGGGGGTAAGTCAGATCTAGGCTCTGATTCCGGCTCCCTCAGTGACTTTGGGGAAGCGATTTAACCTTTGTTTCTCTATACGTATATATTACAATAACTGCTTCACAAGGCTGCTGTGAGGACTCAATGTCTAAAAAGAGCTAGAAGATGAAAATGCTTATGTAAGCATATTGTTGGCATTGGTGGTTTACAGGAGAGTAACGGCATTATACCTGTGAGTCAGTCTTTGCTTTGTCCCTTTTATTCCATTGTGTATTCTCTTCCCCTCCCAAGTACTTGACTTTTCCTCTGAGAAACATTTGCGTCATTTACCGAAAATGGTTTATGGTAAAAGCAGAGTCTGTAAAACTGGAAGACGTGACTAAATTCTCTCACTGCCCTGTGATGCAGATATTTTCCCAATTTTACAGATGGGCTGCGTTGAAGCATGGGATTGCGTTCCTGACCATCTTGACTAATAGTCATTGATGGCCCCATCCTCCGTGAACTTACCTACCGTATTTTTCGGCATATAAGACGCCTTTTTAACCCCCAAAAATAATCTCAAAGTTAGGGGGGGCGTCTTATACGCCGAATATATGAAACACTCACCTGGCAGCTGGAGCTGGGGCGGCTGCAGGTGGCCCAGTGGGCGGGGCGGGGCGGCGCTTCCCCCCCGAGCCCACCCGCATGTGTTCGGGGCCGGCGGGGAACGAGAGCAGCTCGGGACCCGGGGCCCCTGGGAGCGCCTGCCCGCGCGGCGGGGACGGGAGAGCGGCGCGCTCCCAGCAGCCCGCCCGCGCGGCGGGGACGGGAGAGCGAGGCGCTTTTTTTTTTTTTTTTTTTGTCCGGCTTTTTTATTTAAAAACTCGGGCGCGTCTTATACGCCGGAGCGTCCTATAGGGCGAAAAATACGGTAGTTCTTTTTTCAGTGGCTAGTGGCTTGTTCCGTTAATTTGTAAATGATTCCAGTGATGAGGCTGCCATTATGAAGCTCATTGTTTTGGGACAGTGTGCCCTAATCGAGCCAGATTCTTAGGGGGTGTAAATCCATGTTATTCTTTTGGCTTAATGGACCTGTGCTGATTTATATCCACTGAGGATGTGGCCCTCTGTTTCGACCATTTTGAAAATCTTTGCTGATTCAAGCAGCATCCCGCATTAGGTGTTTGAGACATTTCCTCTACAGTAGAATCTTTTCACATGCACATGTTGTAGACTTCATGTAATGCTGACTCGGTAAAGCTGAAGTACTTTGCATATTAAGTGATTAAATAGTCTAGCTGCAGAAAATCATATTAAACCAAAATATTTTTCCCTGCTGTATGTATTTTTATTGATATAGAAGACTTTAGAGACCTTGTAACGGGGTCACCACTCACCCCCGCGGCGCCTCCCACTGGTCGTCTGGGGAATCAGCTCCTCCAGCGTCAGGAGCGCCCTCCGCAGGTTGATGCCCCGCTCCTTTGCTGGCCCCGTGTCCCTCCTGGACCCCGGAGCCCTCCAACTGTGGGGGCTGCACCCCTGCAGTACCCCCTTTGGTGTGAGGGTTTCCCCTTCCCAGGGGAACCCTCTACCCCCTATCCCCACCTCGCCTCAGAGTGTGCCACTGTCAGTCCCTACTTGCCCCCGCTCACTGGCGGACTGCAGTTTCATGGCTTCTCATCACAGGCAAGGAGGGTTGGCCTGCTGCTGCTATCTCCAGCCCTAGGCTGCTCCCTGCAACCCTGGTAGTTCTGGGTCGGACCTTGTATCAGGCCCGGAGGCCTGGGGCTCGTGGCTAGAGCCCACCCAGCTCCTTCTGCCCTGCCCCAGCTCTGCCCTAACCCAGGTACCTGGCTCAGCTCCTGCAGCTAGGCCTGTCTCCCTCTGAGTGCAGAGGAGACTTCCTCTCAGCCTCCCAGCCCTTATATCCTGGCTGGGAGTGTTTGGGGCGTGGCCGCCCAGCTGGGCCTCATGCCCAATCAGGCCTGAAAAGCCTGCTGGCTCCCAGCTTCAACCCCCTTTTGGGGCTTTTCCAAGCCCCTTCTGGTAGGGGGCGGGTGGTCACCCCGCCACAGACCTCCTTCCATCTCAGACACTGTCACAAATCATTGCCCACCTATGACCAATCAGTTGTTTTCCTGCACACCTTGGCCACTCTGCATGTGATGGTGATGGCATTGGAGGGGCTTGGACCATTGAAAGGAGGGTCCCTCTCCAGCTAAAGGAGAAATCCCTGTGTCTGTTAGCAATATAGGGTATATGACACAAGTGAGAAGGTCTAATTTCATCCAGTAGACTAGAGGATAGTGAAGTCTACACATTTCTTACAATGTTAAGCTATTGGACTGTTGTTCCTTAAAATTGTGAGCCCTGATGCCAGGGTGGGGGAGCAGGGGTGTTTAAGAATGCCTCCTTAAAGTTCTTGATTGTGCATTTTTTCCATACTGATTACACACCAGATAATGTGGAGTATAAACATTATCCTCTAGTCTCTGTGTCAGTGCAGCAGGGGGTGACCAGATGTCCCGATTCTATAGGAACAGTCCCGATTTTTGGGTCTTTTTCTTACAAAGGCATCTATTAGCCCTCCACTCCCTGTCCCAATTTTTCACACTTGCTGTCTGGTGACCCTAGTGCAGAAGAATAGCTAATATGCATTTCCAATATGCGCTCGTTGATTAACCTTCTTGGAAAATGACTTAAGGAGCCTAATGCATCCATCTTGCAATTCCCCAGATGCACATCAGTAGCTTAAAATGGCAATTTCTTTCTTTCTCCTGGAGCTTTGCATATTAATCAACTCCTTGTTGAAGGCAAATACAGCATAGCAGGAAGTACGGTTTTACCACGGGAACAAAACTACCAAACTATTTTGAAGAAGTGTGCTCCTGAAATTTCTGTCAACATTAAAAGGTCCTCAGTGAATTGTTTGGTTTTTAATTTGTCTGATCAGGATAACGCATCTTTATCTTCTAGACCAGGGGTCTTCAAACTTTTCAGCCCGAGGGCCGCATTAGCTATCAAATAGCAGTTCGGGGGCCGACAACACACTCGAGGTCCAAATAAAAAAGAATCAAAACATGGATGTTGTTTTTTATTATTTATTTATTATTATTTTATTCAGTTATTATTTAATAACACATTGATACACTACACATGAACACCTTTTCACTACACATGAACACTACACATGAACACCTGTTCACCACACATGAACACTACACATGAACACCTGTTCACTACACATGAACACTACACATGAACACTACACATGAACACCTGTTCACTACACATGAACACTACACATGAACACTACACATGAACACCTGTTCACTACACATGAACACTACACATGAACACTACACATGAACACCTGTTCACTACACATGAACACTACACATCAACCCCCCAACTGACCCACCCAGCCAGGTCTCTCCCCCCAAAACCTCCTTTCCTCCAACCCCCCCCCCAAATGACCCACCCAGCCAGGTCTCTCACCCCAAAACCTCCTTCCCTCCCACCCACCCCCCAACTGACCCACCCAGCCCGGTCTCTCACCCCAAAACCTCCTTTCCTCCAACCCCCCCCCCCAAATGACCCACCCAGCCAGGTCTCTCACCCCAAAACCTCCTTCCCTCCCACCCACCCCCCAACTGACCCACCCAGCCCGGTCTCTCACCCCAAAACCTCCTTTCCTCCAACCCCCCCCCCAAATGACCCACCCAGCCAGGTCTCTCACCCCAAAACCTCCTTCCCTCCCACCCACCCCCCAACTGACCCACCCAGCCCGGTCTCTCACCCCAAAACCTCCTTTCCTCCAACCCCCCCCCCCCAAATGACCCACCCAGCCAGGTCTCTCACCCCAAAACCTCCTTCCCTCCCACCCACCCCCCAACTGACCCACCCAGCCCGGTCTCTCACCCCAAAACCTCCTTTCCTCCAACCCCCCCCCAAATGACCCACCCAGCCAGGTCTCTCACCCCAAAACCTCCTTTCCTCCAACCCCCCCCCCAAATGACCCACCCAGCCAGGTCTCTCACCCCAAAACCTCCTTTCCTCCAACCCCCCCCCAAATGACCCACCCAGCCAGGTCTCTCACCCCAAAACCTCCTTTCCTCCAACCCCCCCCCCAAATGACCCACCCAGCCAGGTCTCTCCCCCCCAAAACCTCCTTTCCTCCCCCCCCCCCCCAACTGACCCACCCAGCCCGGTCTCTCACCCCAAAACCTCCTTTCCTCCAACCCCCCCCCCAAATGACCCACCCAGCCAGGTCTCTCATCCCAAAACCTCCTTTCCTCCAACCCCCCCCCCCAAATGACCCACCCAGCCAGGTCTCTCACCCCAAAACCTCCTTTCCTCCAACCCCCCCCAAATGACCCACCCAGCCAGGTCTCTCACCCCAAAACCTCCTTTCCTCCAAACCCCCCCCCCAAATGACCCACCCAGCCCGGTCTCTCACCCCAAAACCTCCTTCCCTCCCACCCACCCCCCAACTGACCCACCCAGCCCGGTCTCTCCCCCCCCAACTGACCCGCTCAACCCGGTCTCTCCCCACAGACCGGTTCGCCGCCTGGCAGTGGGTGGCTCCTTGTTTCGCCCCCTGTAGCTGCGTGGCGGTGCGGCGCGTCCCGGCCCCAGCTCTGAGCCGTCCCTGGTCGGCGGCGGCAGCCGAGCACGCGGCGCGTCCCGGCCCCGCGGCGGCAGCCGAGCACGCGGCGCGTCCCGGCCCGCGCGGCGCTTCCAGGCCCCAGCGCGGAGCCGTCCCAGCGAAAAGCTCAAAAGAGCCAAAAATTCCCCAAATAGCCAAAAAGATCTCCGCGGGCCGGATGAGAGGGCCTCGCGGGCCGCATGCGGCCCGCGGGCCGTAGTTTGGAGACCCCTGTTCTAGACCAGTGTTTCTCAATCTTTTTGGTATCTTTGTGCCTTCCTAAACTGTGTCGGGGAGATCTTAGGGACTGGCATCGGTTCACGGACCGGTCATGGAGAAACACTGTTCTCGACCATGAGGGATTAGTGCAAGTGTTGGTCTGAACCCCAGATCCCATGGAATTCTGGTAGTCTCTTTACAACTGTGCAAAATTGCTGCTGGATAAACAAGTCTCAGAAGTATTTGTTGCTCAGAATATATGAGCACTGGGTAGAACTCTGTGTAAGTAGCTGCTGTGGGTATTAAACATGCTCAAAGGTGCTGACTCCATGGGTGCCCCTGGGCTGGAGCACCCATGGGGGAAAATTAGTGGATGCTCTGCACCCACGTGCACCATGTTCCCGGTCCTCTGCCTACCTCCCAGCATTTCCCGCTCGGCTACCGCTAAACAGCTGTTTGGCATGGTTAGCACTCTCTAGGATGGGGGGAGGAGGCGGGGAAGAGGCGGGGCCGTGGATTTGGGGAAGGAGTTGGAATATTGGCAGGGAGAGGGCAGAGTTGGGGCTGGAACTTTGGGGAAGGGGTTGGAATGGGGGCAGGAGAGGGGTGGGAAGAGGTGGGGCAGGGGTTGGGACCTCATGGAATGAGTGGAGTGGGAGGAGGGGACAGAGGTGGGGTTGAGCACCCATGGAAAAGAGCAGAAGTTGGCGCCTATGAACACGCTGGGCTGGATTTTCCTCTTACAGTCATGCAAACCACAACATCGCTGGAGGTGCTTTGGTGTAACTCAGCGGAATTTGGCCCATTGTGTACCTTTATGTTCAGTTTCCTCATCTTGACATCTTACCAAGTTGCAGGGAAAGTGCCACCTCCCTCTCTCCCCAGTGTAATCTTTTGTGTATACACCTCCATTATAAAAGTGAAGTACTTTATGTGTACCCAAGAGACCCATGTGAATAAGAGTAAGAAACTGACGAGCTAAATCCCCTTTCTCGTTGTGCAACTCGAGTTATGTTGGGAAGGGGGAGGCTTTTTGTCCTTGTTGCCAGTCGCTCTGCTGGCCAGTGGGGTCGTCCAGATTGAGACACCTCCTGTGGTTACTGAGCCTGATGTTGGTATCTCACTCCCCATTTTCCTTTGTCTATCCTGCAAGTTCAGCCCGTAGCTCTAAATTAGTTTGGGTTTTGGTCACAGCACCCTTCCAGGGTGCACCAGGATAAATGCAGCTGTCACCCTAGGCCACTGCCACCCAGGGGATCCAGTGTTAGCAGTGATGAAAGTCAGTTTCCACCCTGCATCAGGTTTAACACACTGTGCATGGGCGTTACTCATTCAACATTCATGCCTTTTTTCTGGTGGTTAAACCATTCCCAAAGCCAGATGGAAACCAGCTCAATTCTCTTGCTTGTCTTCCTGTGCCTCCAGTGTGCTGCTGGCCCTGACACGTTTCATTGCTACGGCCACAGCCAACGAATACGTTCAGAAATGCCCCTTGGAATATTAAGTGCTCTTGTATTTTAAAATAACAGCGTTTCACATGCCGAGTGTCCTTACAGAGCAACGTGGCTCTCTGCGATTGAGCTTCCAGTGTCTAATCGAGCTCACTCTGAGCCAGGCTGTCTAGGGAAACGATAAAAGAGCCATCACTTGAATAATTTAAACAGTCTGGAGGAAAACACCAAAGGGAATAATCTTGCACTTTCAGGGGGCGGAGTGGACTGCAGAGCATCCTAAAATCATTCAGCCTCTAATGTGTGTGCGATTCTAGGACATCTCTGCTGTTGCCAGCAGGGTCTGTGGAACTTCAGGAGGGATTGCTTCATCCCTCCTGCTTTGTTGTAGTTGCTTTTAAAAACAAAAATGTGTAAAATTCACCATAAGGAACTGGAGACAAAGCTTCAAACAAAAAGTAGGAATAACAGTTTAGCTTTTCCATAGCACTTTATACCCAAATGACTGCCCAGGAAGTGCTTTAACCTGCATTTGTTGTTCAAAGACCCACAGGGTGTAAAAGACCAAAAGGAAAGCGTGATCTCTGCCCCACGGAGCTCACAATCGGAATAGTGACAGAGTTCTGTGGCACCTTAAAGACTAACAAAAGTATTGAATTGGAACAGTGACACACATCTGACCAACAGCAAAGCCAGGGAAGAAATAAAGGCCATTGGGCTTGATTCTCCACTGCCCTGCACTTTGTACAGTCACATCTCCACATTTGGAGAGGGAGGGATAACTCAGCGGTTTGAGAATTGGCCTGCTAAACCTAGGGTTGTGAGTTCAATCCGTGAGGGGGACATTTAGGGATTGGTCCTGCTTTGAGCTAGATGATCTCTTGAGGCCCCTTCCAGCCCTGAGATTCCATGATTCTATGATTCCACTGGCACCCAGAGGGTGTCAGGCACCACTGTTCTGAAGTGGTTAGAATTTTGCGCTCCCGGTGAATGGTAAGTGTCAATGACTACGCAAGGTGCAGAGCAGCAGAGAATCGAGCCCGCTTTATCTGGCTAAAGAGTGCTAGTGAAGCCTAATGTAAATACCCAAATTGAAATTAGCCGGAAACACCAGGGCTAATCTCTCTTGTTCTGTGAAAAGTGCCATGAGACCTTTTAATTTCCATCCGTGGTCGGCACTTCTCTTTGGATAGCCGTTACCTCCATGCTGCCTGTGCTGCTTAGCAATAACAATTGTGGCTATTGAATGAAACGACATCAGGCATTTTTGTTTTCAATAGAAGATCCAAGCCAAAGACTTGGCCCTAACATGGTGTGTTCGAAGACTAGACTGGGGCATTGTGGCGATATTAACTGAGGGAAGACTATTAATGATGTGGCTGTACCTAGGGGCAGCTAAATCCTGAATATCCCTGTCCGATCGAGGCAATCTCTGCTTCAGGATGACAATACAGAAGAACACGTAGAAAGCCCGGACACCCTTGGAGTCTGGAGCAAAGACTAATCTTACTTTGTGTGGGTCTCCTTTGCTGCGGGTCTTCCCAAAGAAGATGATCTTTAGGAGAAAGCTGAATGAGGATGGGGTGGAAGGGAAGGACCAGAGCACCTGGGAATCATGATGCTGTTCTGTCCCTAATGGGCAGACTAGAATAAGAGACACAGATGGAAGTGGAAGACGATAACAAAGGGAGCATGAAGAGAGAGAGAACGGTAGAGCAAGGTAGGGTGAGGGTGGATGTGATGAGAACTGAGATCTGAGATGTAGCCTGGGGAAGAGTTGTGCAAAGTTTTGAAAAGCAGGGAAGGAGTTGAAACTGAATACATAGCTCAAGGCAAAATCATTAGGGCAGTTCCAAGAGGGAGCTGTAATGTAGCCTGATTGGGCAAGGGATGTAATTTTGGGTGTTTTGGGCAGTTTGGAGTGCTGTGATACTTGTATGTCTGCTCCAGGTGGAGTTGCCTTTTCACACTGTAGTTTGTGCAGACTATCACCGAGGAGGAAAAAATCTGCCTTTAAAATTTACTTCCAAGAGGCAATTTGCACAGTCCCTAATTAGACCATGTTTTAGATGTTCACATCATCTTGAGTTGTTTCTTAAAGACCAAAATCTCTTTCCTAGTCTGAACAGAGCAAGCAAAGCAATCGCTTCTGATAGCAGCATAATCCGCAAACCTAAACGCCTACATCTTGATGATCTGCAGAAGGTCCCTTTGTCATGTAATAAGAAACAAATTTCAAAGTAGCTCTTTAATCTTTATCTGACAACTTATGCTCTGGATCCATGTGCACTGCCTTATTTAGGACAGAGTGTTTTCACCAGAGGAAAATATCTGGACTGCATCCACTCCTCACTTGAAAATGCTCACATTGATTTCATCTCTACACATCTTTTTACAGCTTGTTGACTTGAAGATTCCATTCAAAAAGAAAATTCCTAATGCAACTTTTGTCTGTTGATGACATTTTTCTATGGCTACGGAGCAGGGGCGGAATAGCCTAAAGGAATCTGCAGCGGTGTGGGAATTGTGAGTTGCCAGTTGCTAATCCTTGCTGTCCCATTGACTGTCTGTGATCTTGGACAGATCACTTAATCTCTTGGAGCCTCAGTATCCCCTCCTGTAATGGGGACAATACTGACCTACCTCTAGGTTTTTGTGGGACTTAGAGTTACAAACACCCTTTGCTTCTGAAGATGCAACATCCCAGTGCCAAGTGTTAATGTAGAGTTGTCAACATGAAATGAAAATGTTCCAGGCCAGTGAAGGCTGTTAACATTCATGTCAAATTGAAGAACTGAAACCCATGAATTTATTGGCAAGTGTAAAACCAGTGTAAAACAAAATGGTAAATGCACAGGTGGTCTGTCATTATCTACTGGTAGTTGCTGAACTTTTTTTTAACAGCTTGCTTAAAGAATGAGGATGGAGTGGAGGTTAAGGATAATCTAGGCATGGCCCAATATCAAAACAAATACTTTGCCTCAGTCTTTAATGAGGCTAAGGAGGATCTTAGGGATAATGGTAGCATGACAAACAGGAATGAAGATATGGAGATCGATATTACCATAGCTGAGGTAGAAGCCAAACTCGAACAGCTTAATGGGACTAAATCAGAGGGCCCAAATAATCTCCTTCCAAGGATAGTAAAGGAACTGGCACATGAAATTGCATGCCCATTAGCAAGAATTTTTAATGAATCTGTGAACTCGGGTTCTACCGTATGACTGGAGAATTGCTAATATAGTTCCTATTTTTAAGAAAGGGGGGGAAAAGTGATCTGGGTAACTACAGGCCTGTTAGTTTGACATCTGTAGTATGCAAGGTCTTGGGAAAAAAATTTGAAGGAGAAAGTAACATTGAGGTCAATGGTAATTGGGACAAAATACAACATGGTTTTACAAAAGGTAGATTGTTCCAAACCAACCTGATCTTTGAGAAAGTACCAGTTTTTTTAGACAAAGGAAACACAGTGGATCTAATTTACCTAGATTTCAATAAGGCATTTGATATGGTGTCACATGGGGAACTATTAGTTAAATTGGAAAAGGTGGGGATCAATATGGAAATTGAAAGGTGGATAAGGAACTGGTTAAAGGGGCGACAACAGCAGTCATACTGAAAGGCAAACTGTCAGACTGGAGGGAGGTTACCAGTGGAGTTCCTCAGGGATCGGTTTTGGGACCAATTTTATTTAATATTTTTATTACTGACCTTGGCACAAGAAGTGGGAATGTGTTAATAAAGTTTGTGGATGACACAAAGCTGGGAGGTATTGCCAATTCAGAGAAGGACAGGGATATCATACAGGAAGACCTGGATGACCTTGTACACTGGAGTAACAGGAATAGGATGAAATTTAATAGTGAGAAGTGTGTAAGGTCATGCGTTTAGGGATTAATAACAAGAATTTTAGTTATAAGCTGGAGATGCATCAATTGGAAGTAACAGAGGAGAAGGACCTTGGAGTATTGGTTGACTGCAGGATGACTATGAGCCACCAATGTGATATGGCTGTGAAAAGGGCGAATGCAGTTTTGGGATGCATCAAGCGAGGTATTTCCAGTAGAGATGATGTGTTAGTAAAGTTATACAAGGCACTGGTGAGACCTCATCTGGAATACTGTGTGCAGTCCTGGTCTCCCATGTTTAAGAAGGACGAATTCAAATTGGAACAGGTACAGAGAAGGGCTACAAGGATGATCCGAGGAATGGAAAACCTCTCTTATGAAAGGAGACTCAAGGAGCTTGGCTTGTTTACCCTAACCAAAAGAAGGCTGAGGGGAGATATGATGGCTCTCTATAAATATGCCCATGGAAGGAAGGAAGAACCGTTCTCCCACAGAGCAGGTGGGTGTGGAATGGGTGGAACCTAGGTGCTATTTCTTCCCCCGGACATCGGGGACATCATAAATTGTTGCTGGTTTAGAGCAGCAACAATTGTTTACCATCTTGCTGTTATGCTTATAAGAAGCACATGGGATCTTTTTCGGGGTGTGTGTGTGTGTGTGTGTGTAAGGCAATAGACTGTATTTATTGAAGATACAATAATTAGCATGTGCATTCAGTCTCCCTCTCACACACACACCAGTCAATGTTATATTTAGGAACTGAGTTCTGTCGGTTGTGGCACGATGCTTCAGGGAAGTCTTGGCAGGACGAACCCAAAGTTTTATGGCAAGGCACCCTGCTTGTATAACTATTTTTTTTTTATCGGTCCCAATGAGTTTTGCACTGTTCTGCTGTAATTAATTGTTTGACGAATGCTTGTTTGTAATTTTTTTTAACTTTTTTAAAATTCTGTTTTTTAAGGAGTTATTTGATGCTGGTTTTGATTAGCTATTTTGTTTTTATTGATAGGTGCCTATTTTATTTTTAGAGTTGTTAATTTGCCCTCCTTTGACATTACAGTAGGGGCATGTTGCAGCCTTTTTGTGCCCTTGCGTTTGTCTTTTGGTTTTTTTTTAGAATATTTGGTTTAGTGGTGGCGTTTATATTTATTTTTTAACATCTGTTTCTAATTTACACACAAAGCAGAATTAATTTACACAGAACATTTTGAACAGGAACATCAAGTTGCAATGCAAAAGAGAAACAATCATGGCATTTTTTAAAACTTATTTTAAAGTGCTAAACCTACAACAAAGTGGTGACCCTTAACGGTCTGGTACTGCCTTGAAATCAGCCTAGACACAAAGAAATTTTGGCGGCTGCATCTCTACCAATCGCACATTAGGCCATTCTTTTCTGCTACAGTAGACTCTCGATTATCCAGAATTGGGTTAACCAGGATGTGGATTAACCAGGATGTCAAAAAAATATGCGTAACTCGCAGGGCTGGCTCTGGCTTTGTTGCCACCCCAAGCACACACACACAAAACCCCCCACCAGGGTGCAGGGCAGCCAGTGAACCAACACCCCCTCCCCCGGCGCAGGGTGGCTGGTGAACGCAACCCCCGCACACACATTTCCTATGGATGGATGGTGATTATCCGGAATTTTATTAACCAGGATTAATTTTTTCCCTATCATCCTGGATAATCGAGAGTCTATTGTATTTAAAAAGGTTGGCTGGCAGGATACGATCAACTCATGCATTTAACTTGTTACATTATTATTTTATTATTATTATTTTTTAATTATACAAAATACAAACACAAAAGCCTTCTGCTACATTGCCCATCTCTAGAGCGAAGAGGAAGTGGGGCAGGTGTTGTGACTCAGGTGTGTCTCTCTGAATAGCAGGGCTTCCTGTGGCAGGTACGGTTTATGCAGCACCTATTGCTCTGGATGACATCTAAAGACACCATCTAGCTCTGTGTATGTAAAAGTTCCTCCTTGTTTAACAGTGTTTGTCCTAGTTATGACCCTAAAAGAGCCAGATGGTCCTTTGAATTCCAAATATCTGCTTTGGAAGTACTCTCCCTCCCATCTTCACCATCTGTTTCTCTCACCCCACACCACCCTTTTGACGTTTGCCCATCACAGTACTAGGCATCTAGTTTATCCACCAGCCAGAATTGTCCATATCTCAAGTTCAGAGGAACTATTGGGTTGAGAAATGAGACTGGAAATTGCACAAAAACAGGCTCTGATGTGAGATTTCCAGTCTATTGTGAGAAAGTAGAAAGCCTAGCGCTTGTGTAGGGTGCGTTCCTGAAACCAGCTAGGGCGGAGATAAAACAAAAGTGTGAACTCTGGCTGCTTATCAGAATTGTGTTGAACCCCCGGAAAAGGTTTTTTGGGTTAGTCTTCAAACAAAGAATGGAAAATCAATGAGGGGGAGGGATAGCTCAGTGGTTTGAGCATTGGCCTGCTAAACCTAGGGTTGTCAGTTCAATCCTTGAGGGGGACATTTAGGGATCTGGGGCAAAAATCTGTCAGGGGACAGTACCTGGTCCTGCTAGTGTAGGCAGGGGGCTGGACTTGATGACCTTTCAAGGTCCTTCCAGTTCTATGAGATAGGCATTTGGATAGTGCTCGCCGGAAACCTTTAAATACGCTAAAGATCTGTATTGCAATAACACTGTCCATCTGAGGATCTTGTAGTACTTTTAATAAAGGTTCCTTTTGCCCCTGTGAGAGAGAGAATTATCCCCATTTTTGCAGACTGGGGTACTGGGTCACAGAGTCAGTGCCTGGCCCACGACCCCAAGGGATGGTGTGGCAGAGCTCTCAGTTCTGTGCCCTAAACACAATTCCTCCCCTCCCAGCAAACTGTCCCAGCATACGCTGAGCAAAGCCAGACTTCTTCAGTGGCTGTCTCTAGTGGCACCGGGGGGAGGGGGAAGGGCATTGCTATGGAGGATACTCGACACAGCTTTTTTTCTCAGAGAAAACACAAATACTGTGGTCTTCCCAACTCTAATAGGATGAAGCTAGACTGTCCCTTGGCGTTTCTTTGTCACTGCAGCACATCATTTCAATCTTGCTAAGCTCCCTGTTTACCGCATTCTTCACAGAGCATTTGCTACTGATAAAGATTTGATGGGATGAAAAGAATAGGTTCGTTCCTGCAGCAGCCATGGGAATGATTTGTGTGCTGCTCATCACAAACGCTGCCTGTGTAGGTGAGATCTGATGAGTGAAGCAGAGATTGGCCTGGGCTGGTGTTGCAGGACACTCCGGAGATGCACAGTCAGGAATCGCTGCCTTTCATTGATTGGAAAAGTGATCGCTCCGGCGGGGAAGGGCGATCAGCTTTTCAAAAAGCAAAAGCAAGGTGCATGCAGGAGCCTTGCTCCCTGCTCCTCCTCTTTCTACCAAGGCCCCACTTCAGACAGGCCGGAAGCCAGAGCTGGGCTAAGGTAACAGTCACCCAGGAAACCTGGGCTGCAGTGGGGAGTCCTGGACCCTCCACCTGCCCTGGGCAGAGTGCCAGGGTGCCTGAAAGCAGCTCCTGGCCTGCCCTTTTGCCCCCTGGGGCGCAGGGCTCCCCACAGCAGCCTGGGCACCTTGGGAAGCTCTTACTACTGCCCAGCACCAGCTTCTGGCCTGGCTAGGGGGTGGGGCCTTGGGGGGAGAAGAGGAACGGGGGTAGAGCCTTGTGTCGAGGGAGGGTTGAGGCCCAATTTGGCCTCCCTCCCTTCCCCTGACTGGTAAGAGGCTGGCACCACCCCAGAGCCTTGGGCAGATGCAGAACAGTGCCACAGGGAATCCAGGACAAATGCTCTCCTGGAGTCATGCAGCCCGGGACTTGAACTCTGCACTTTGGGATGGTCCCGCCCAATTCAGGTGGCCACTCCATGGAGGGAGGTGGGGAAAGGACAAAAACCAGCCTGATGCTGCTCGAGGTGTGTAAGCAAGTAACAGGCTTATTTGTCTTGTTAATAGGTATGGAAAGGAAATAGCTACAGGGAAATTGGCGCCACTCCCTCCAGTCAGATGTAGGCAAAGTGGTTACATAACCTGACTTTGCTATGCCAGAGTTGTAAATGTCAAAGAAAATGGCTTATTGCAGCAGCAGCACAGGAGTTGTGTGTGCTGCTGGAAAGCGGTTAGGAGTAATTGGTCTGGTGGGATCTTTAGCTTCTCTGTCGAGACTCCAATAAAAGGTATTAGGTAGGGCCACGGTTACATTTGCTTTTTGTGATCTGGCGGTTGGGCCAGTAGGTATCACACTAAAACAAGAAACCCATGTGGCATATGGTGGGGCCATCAGATAATCAGCAGATGGTAACTACTGTTATTCACTACCGACCTGAGCTGGGTTGAAACGGGCAAACAAGTAGTGAACAGCTCCATTTCCCAGGCATTGCCAGTCCACCCACAGCACCTACTTCTCAACACTGTGCCCCAGCAAAATTCTCTTTCTAACCTGCTGTAGCATATTATACTTCAGGACTGATCAAAAAAGGGGGGGGGAGGGAAATCCAAGTAGAACACAGCTTACTTAGGCAATGTCTACACTACAGCTTTTGCAAACTCAAGTTATGTTGGCATAAAGCAATCACAATTAGTGTATTGCTTATGTGTGTGCATACTTGGCTCCGTGCATTGGCGCTGCGTGTACTCACCTGGAGTGCTTATGTCAATGCACATTGTGGTTCCCTATGTGTAGGTATCCCAACATGCAAGTTACCAGCGTCCAGTGCACTCTCTTTCACTGACATCAGTTTGGGCTGGTTAGGGAAGGTGCATGACACTCGCATCTTTTTAAAAACACAGAACTGTTCAGAAAGTTACCAGCAGCGACTTTCTTTCACAGCTGGCAGATCACCATTGGTGATATTGAAACGCCAGTAGTGAACCTACTCTTCACTCCCCAGCTCATGAAGCAAAACACCAGCTACCTCAACAGCACCAAGTAGGGTGACCAGACTGCAAATGTGAAAAATCGGGATGGGAGGTAATAGGAACCTATATAAGAGAAAGACCCCAAAATCGTGACTGTCCCTATAAAATTGGGACATCTGGTCACCCTAGCACCAAGGAAAGGTTCAATGACTGGCTCGGCGGGTGCAGAATGACAGTTGAATGTGCTTTTGGTAGATTGAAGGGATGCTGGTGGTGTTCACGCACAAGACTAGATCTCAGTGAGAAAAGTATTCCAATGGTTATAGCTGCCTGCTCTGTCCTGCATACTATCTAGGGGGGGGGGGAAGGGGGAGGGGGAAACGGAGGAAAGTTGCTTCTATGGTGAAAGAGGGGGAGGGGAGTAGCTGTCTGCTGAGTTTGAATAGCCAACAAAAAGGGCCATTCGAAGTCCTCAGTGTGGAGCTATATGGCTCAGGGAGGCTTCGGAAGAGCACTTAAATAGTGAGCCACAGCAATGCTCTGTGGTGGGCTGTGCTCTGTCTGGCCCTGTTTTGGGAGCCTGTTAGAAATTGTGTGGTACTTGGTGTACATCTGAGTACAACGCTGTTGATGCACCTATTAATTTTGTGGTGTCTGCTGTGCATGTGATTGCACTGTGATCGTCACTGATCCGATGAGCTGTCGCACAGTGTGATAACGAGTGTGTGAGTGCTTCCCCTACTGCAGCACATGTTGGGAACTAATAACGATGAATTATTTTCCTTTCAGTAGAATTTTGAGTAACAAAAACACTTAAAAAAAAAAAGTCTGTGGGCAAGTTAAAAGCAAATACATCAAAAATGTAATAAATTGTGGAACAGAGCTTAAGAAGGGGTAAGAACTTTCATGTTCATCTTTTAGCTACACGTACATCAATCATGGCTTTCCCAGGTTAGTGTATGTGAAGCTGTGGTTTTTCTTAATGTCCCTGAGTGTGGAGTGGTAGGGAACCCTGAAGCTGTAGGGAAAGCCCCATTATGTCCGTATGTATCTCCCTCTCCTTTTCCTGCTCGGGCTCCTGAACCTTTCTCCTGTCTTTTTTCCCCTTCCCCATAAAACCTGTAATATTCACTGTCCAGGCCCTCCGCTCACAGTCTGTTGTGGCACTGACTTGAAGAATCTCACTGATCATGTCATCCCATGTGCTCCTCTTTCTCTGGCTGAGGTGTTCTGCGGGTGTGCAGGGGGGACAATTGAGTCCTCCACATCTAATCTAACACAAGACAACACGTATTATGTTAGATTAGCTGTGGAGGACCCAGTTGTTCCCCCTCCACACTCCAATCTAACACAAGACAACACGTGGACAGACAGAGGGAAGTACAAAGAAACAAGAAGAAAATATTGGTCAGTCAGTAATGGACTTCAATGCTGTACTGACATTAACACAAGCTATAACGCGTTGCACTATTATTTCTTGTTGCTGCAGCCGTGGGGTGAGGTTTTGTTTTGTTACAAGGGTGACAGGCTACAGTTAAATCAGTAGATTGTGGTATCTTGTGATGCTTCAGTCAGAACTCTTGATAAGAAAAAAACAAATGGTGCTTTATCCCATCCACAGAAGGGTCTATTTATCCATTCCAGATTCTTCTGATCTTGCCAGTTCTTTCTGCATAACAGGTGGTGTGCGGATACCTCTATCAGTCTGACCAATATTTTCTTCTTGTTTCCTTGTACTCCCCTCTGTCTGTCTGTTCATGTGTTGTTTTGTGTTAGATTGCAAATTCTTTGGGGCAGGGATTGTCGTTCTTTGTTCATCAGACAGTACCGAGCACAATTAGTTCCTCGTTCATGATTCAAGCTCCTGGGCCCCATAGCAATAAAAATCTGTTGTAAGTGTACAGTATGTAGCACCCTTCATGCTGAAAAGACCACCTCCCCCCATAGCAATTTAGAGTGATGTGCAAAATCACCTTTGAAATAGATCCGCTCCCCTCTCCAGCAATTGTTAAACAGCACAGAGCGATGCTACACGGGTTTAGGACAGGAAGTGAATAGTGAGCCCATTGAAATGGCATAGGGAATGTTGCCTATTGTCTTGGCATCTAAGGGCTGAATTTTGGGTAAGCATGATGTAATTACATGAGACAGAATTTGATCAGGCCACTGTTAATCCTCCAAATGTCAGGATTGCCTCCCCACTCTGAACTCTAGGGTACAGATGTGGGGACCTGCAATAAATAAATAAATAACCCCCAAGCTTATTTTACCAGTTTAGATTAAAATTTCCCCAAGACACAAGTTTCTCCTGTGTCTGGAACAGTGCACTGCCACCGTCAAGCGTTACCCCAAGAACTAGGGCAGGGCCACTTGATGCCCCCTCTCTTTCCCCAAATCCCCCCAAGCCTACACCTCTCTCCCTGGGGAAGGCTTGAGAAAAACCTCTCACCAATCTGCCAGGTGAGCCTGATCCAAAGCCAGGATCTACACAATGGAAAACAAAGCAGTCAAATTCTTAAAAGAAAGATTTTAACTAAAGGAAAAAAGAGAGAAACAGATCCCTTATAAAAATCTGTGGAAAAGCACTTACAATAACAAAAAGAATCAAAGAAAAAAACTCATATCACAGAGGTATCCACCTCTTCTGAGTTTCAAAGTTACAGAGAAAACACAGGCATATTTTCCTAAAAACCTGAGAAATTCACAAGTGAAACAAAAACAAATATAAGCTATAGCTTTGCCTAGGTAAATTACGTACTGTTGCTGTTTAGAAATGTTATAGATAGATGGAGAGAAGAAAATTGTCTGATTCCCCTGAAAGCCCAGAGCGAATGAAAAAAACAAACAATGCACTTTCCCTCCCCCCAGGTTTGAAAGCATCTTTGGTCCCCATTGGTTCTTTTGGTCAGGTGCCAACCAGGTTTCTTTTAGCTTCTTAACCCCTTACAGGTAAACAGGAATTCTAGGCTACTGTGTGCTTATAACACCACTATTAATCCTCCAAAAAGTGTCATGGGATCTCTAATGTGAGGAGCTCAGCTCTGCATCTCAGCCACGGGATGGCTCAGTAAATGGTTATCACTCCTTCAGCATCTCTTGCTTAAGTTTTCCACGGGAACAGTATGAGCAATAATTACAATAGCTACTGGGCTAAGTTTAGATACTTATAATGAGAGAGAGGGGGGGGGGAAACAATAACTAGTGAGGAATCTGTGCATATCTAGTGGAGAATAAACTCCCAGTGTGGCTAATCAAAGTTAAGTATGTGTGTCAAGGACAAATTTGGTCCCTTCCCTGCAAAGCAGAGCTGAATGAATGCAAAACTCTTTCCACTTAGGGAACAGTTTGCTTTTCAAAGCGCCAGTCAGTAAATCCTGGGGGGAATTTTGCTGTTCTGAACACACCTTTTAGGCAAGATTTGACAACAACTTGCCCATCAAGTTTTAAATGAGGATTGACAGCAATATAATTTTTAGAGACTACTATTGAGTTTTTTGTTGCACCCAGTAATCTACAGTTACATTAGAGCAGCTACAGCAGGAGAACAATGTCTATTTCAAGACGGTGTTATCTGCTTTCGCTTTGACCTGCTAAATTGGATTATAAATGGGGCATGCCACAGCCCATAGATCTCATTCATGTTCATCAATATGAAAGTATGCTGAGAGCTATTAGTTGGATTTTTATGGCAGTAAAATATGATGGGACTGGAATGGGTTTTTAAAATATGTTCATTTGGGTATAATATCCCCAGCAGCCAGTATGCCAGGTATTCCTTCTTCCTTCTCATGTTTTAGATGCATCATCCAATGAATTTGATTTCTTCATATTCTCTCCTCCCATTAACTTATTTATTGGGAGATGCCTTTTATGACCTTCCTTCAGCATATTAACCAGAGAGTCATTAATCAGCGAACCCTTTCTAACATCCTGAAACAGACCAGCTGCAGACTCAGTTCAGTACTATGGAGTATTACCTGTATTTTGAACCCCTGATTAACACTAAATATGTTAATATGATGAGCAAGACTTTGTAGCACCTTAGAGACTAACCAGTTTATTTCAGCATAAGCTTTCATGGGCTATAGCCCACTTCATTGGATGCATCCGACGAAGTGGGCTATAGCCCATGAAAGCTTATGCTGAAATAAACTGGTTAGTCTCTAAGGTGCTACAAAGTCTTCCTCGTCTTATTTACGGATACAGACTAACACAGCTGCTAATCTTAAACCTGTCACTAAATATGTAAAATGTCTTATTTTTACGAAAATAAGAAATATTCACAATAAAATTGAGATTTAAAAAAATATTTAAAATACCCTTTCCTCTTAATGGTTTTGAGAGCAGAATCTTTGCTTATTTTATTTCTGTTGTAATGAGACAATTGTTATTGTAGCCTCTGCCGATAGCTTCCAAGGATGTGATTCCCTGATGTGGTGTGAAATACAACTTAAGTGCAGGGAAGAATTCAAAATTAAAATAGAGTTCAATTTATCTACTTTTCTGGAATCCCTAACTAGCCATAAACATACCGAAAAGCCCAGTGAAATCCATTGGGGGTGTTTTCTTTATTTCATTCACTCTATCTTTACTGTCATTGAAGACTTGTTCATCCTTGTGTATTCTGGACTAGTTCATTCATTCTAAAATTAAATGACTCCAACAGTAATACTTGATGTGACGAATATCACAATCAAATGCAGTATCTTGGGGTCTTCTTATATCGTTATGGTAAGGGGTTATAGTCTAGTGCGGGGGTGAGGTTTACCACAGCTCTTCCTGAAACTAAAAATAGTGTGTGTGTATGGAGTGGGGGGAATAGTTTCATAGTGTGAGTGGTCCATGTTCCCAAGCTGCCATGTCTCCTTCCAGAACTGGGTGAAGAGTACTAGAATGACTCTTGTGCTGCTGTACGATGCTGTTGGTCACCACCACCGCATACATGTTACCAGCATAACATGGACAGTTATCCGTGTTCAAAGCAAATCAGTCAGTGAATCACTTTTCATGCTAAAGTGGATCAAAAAATTAAACTGTATCAGCCTATATTTCAGAACATAAAGAGGGTTTGAATGTTTAAAAACAACAAAACCAGATGTGATCTATTTAACTGATATTTACGCACAGAACTACCAAGTTAATTATTTTTGCACTGATTTTCATCCATTTTTTTTTAAAAAAAAAAATTGTAATCAACACCAAAAGCCCTGGGAAATTTTAAACAAAATAAAAACTGAAAACAAAGGGCCTTAAATATAATTTTAAATCAAGGCTAGGACTTCATGTAGTGATCTGACATCTTGTGCAGCAGTATCATCCTCTTCAATGCCTTTTCCCCACCTCTTGTTCATAGTACTTGAGGCGTTGTGGAAATAATTGATGCATCTTAACCTTTTGTAAATGTTAGTGTGATGATCTTGCCTTGCATTCTGAGAATCTTCAAGAGCGAGTTTATGGAATTGATAGTTGATTCTTGTTTCATTGCTTAAAAAGAGCACATTCAATTTTCATTTCATTGATTTTTTTGACACACCTTTCTAACTGTTAAAATTTTAATGATTCACTTAGATGCAAGTGGCCAGCCACACTTACCAGTATTATTAGATAATTTATTTCGTACAGGTTTATTCAAAAGCATCTTGCTCTCTACAAATTCTTCAAATTACTATTGTAACAAAACAATATATGTTACCCTGTCCATGCATTTTGTTCGGGATGATCACTTATCTGTTTTTAAACTTGCTCCCTGTTTGCACAGCACCTAGGACCCATGGGGCTCTGCTGTATTTGAGGTCACAAGGCAGCGTAGTACAGTATTGCTATTCTGTTTGTTTGTTTGTTTATGGTGTTTGTTGTAGCAGTGTGTGGTCCCAGGATATGAGACAAGATAGGTGAAGATATCTTTTGTTATGCCAACTTCTGTTGGTAGAAGGTACAAGTTTTTAAGCCACACTCCTCTTCCCTCCTCGAACTTGAAGATGAGCTCTGTGTAGATCAAAAAGCTTATATCTTCCACCAACAGAAGTTGGTCCAGAAAAATATATTACTTCCCCCACCTTGTCTTGCTCATCTTTTTTGGGAAGGGTGTGTGTGTGTGTGTTTCAGAGTGTGTGTGTGTGTGTGTCAGTGTTAATGTCTTTTAACCCTTTCAAGGCAGCAATTTCTCTTTCATTAGGAAAATTTGTTCTCTACATTTTTGTAGCGTAATCCTTTGATTGTCCTCCAGTTTCTGCTGGAACTTGCTAAGCTTCATTCTCTCAACGTTGTACTGTGACCTCAGTGGGAATTTGTGCTTATGTTACAGACTAACAAAAGTGCTGAAAGGGGAAAGGCCAACTGGCCACAGGGAAGTGACACAATTATGTTAGAACAGGCAGTTGTTCCTTGAACTACTACCGAGTCTGATCGCAATAGACCATCTAATTCTCCATGACCTCATCTTGTGAGTGGCAGCCCAAAGATGACAGGTCATTGTGAAGGTATGGCTCTTAATGTCAATGATTTTGCGTCACCTTGGAGATGCAATGCCATTTTCAATTCTGTAAGCATTTTGCCCTATGGAATATTTGTATGTAGAGTCAGTGGGGATCTCATCTGGAGCACGCTGGAGAAGGGGACAGAAGGAAGTGTGTATATTACACAAGTTGGGACTTATTCAGGTTGATTGACAGACTTAAAACCCACTTACCTCTCAAGTTTACTGTAGCTCTAATTTCATATTGTTGGAAATCAGGGCGACTCAGAAGGTGGTGACATTACAGTACTGTAAAACTAGGAGTGATCAGAAACCGGCCCAATGCCTCACTGCTGTTGGATTGTGTGGAGGTTTTTGGGAGCACCAGGCAAAATCTGTCATTCCCTTGTTTGCTTACCTAGCATGCAAACCTGCTTTGGAGAGGAGCGTATCTCATTTAGGTTGTGGAATTTGGGGATGGGGTGAGGCAGAAACTCATTGTGAATGGAGGGGAATGGAGGGATAGGAGGAGAAGCGAGGGGAGCTACTGAGACCCAAGGGTTCATGGCATCTTGACGTTCTCTTCTTGGCTTAGCTCAAAACACGGGCAGACTCAGTGCTATCAGCAGCAGACTCCAGAATTAGCTTAAAGCTGAGTGGGTGGTGATTCGTGGTAGCATTCCAGTAGCACTCAGGGAATTTTAGACCGTTGATCATGGAAAGATCTCATCCGGTGTAAATTGGGGGAGCACCAGTGATGTTCATGAAGCTATTCCAATTTACACCAACTGAGACTCTGGCCTTGTAAAATTCTGCTTCATCCACAAACTGGATGCAGACCAGTTGGCTTCAGTCAAAGCTTATTTGGCTTTGACATAACAATTTGTGGCCCCTTAGACCTCAGGCAAACTGCTCTCTCTCTGTTTTGAAAAGCCATATCAGCCTGCAATCCACGCAGGGAGATGAACACAGTTCATCACAACACTGTGTTATGCACTTGAGGGTGATAAAAGCACCCTTGTGAAAAATACCATTGTGTGTTAAGTAAATAAGAGGAGTTTAATTTGTGCTGGGCTACAAGTGGAACCTGTCTGCTTTGCCTGGTTGCCCTGTATAGAAGCCCAGGAGGGATCTATTTATGCCCACCCCTTCATCCTAACAGCTTAATTAGAAAATCTTAACTTTCAAAGGAAAAACCACTTTAGTGAAAGAATAGCAGCATGTGATAGAATAGCAGTTTTAACCCGCGGCCATGTTATAAAACTATCCTTCCCCATGTGTCAGTGCTCACGTATCCCTTCCTATTTAAACCACTTTGCCCTACTTAGGCCAATCTTATACTTGGGAGGATGTAATGAGTAGAGATGCAGGATAAAATTATTCTTCAAATGTGATTGAAGTGGGCTTGTTCCACCAGTTAGTGACCTGGATTCATGATGAAATGCATTGATCAAGTAAGCTATTTAATAGTTGCATTATTTGTCAACTGTTCAATTCAGAGTCTCCTACTAGTTCTAGTAAGGAGGATCCCAATATGCTTTTTGGGCTCTTTAGGATTCACCCACCACTTGAATGCACTCCCCTCTAAGAGGGGCGGGGGAAATATACTTTACTCAGCTGTGAAACTATACTGGAAAGAAGAAACAGGTCAGAAAATAAAATTAGCCAAGAGAAAGTTGTACTACCAGTGTTTTTATTCTCTTTTTTTAAAAATATTTGATAAATTAAAATGATACAATAAATGACCATGTATGTCACTTATGTTTAAAATTCTGAATGATCAGTCTTGAACAACTCATAGACCCTTAGGGGTTAAAGGTTATGGCATGAGTAGTTGGTGAAGAGGGTCCAGATTAAATGGTATTCTCAATGTCACAAGGCATTAATTATATTAATGCAGATTATCCACAGTGTAACCTTTTATTAATTTAGAAGGCTGAACACAATTAGAGCTCTGCTAGTTTCTAAATTTATAGTTGGTGTATGTGTTCTTGAGAGAGCTGTACTGATGTAAGTAACTGTAACAGCCTGTTGCTATTCCTATATACTAGTGTTATGAAGGCCTGAGAAAGGGGTTTGCTCTGAGTGAGTGAGTGGGGCGAAGTCGTTTAAACAGGACTGGGTGAATCTGAGTTTTAATCCTAAACATGAACTCTCTTTATGACTTTGGGGAACGCACTTAATCATTCAATTTCTCACTCTGTAAAATGTGATAATACTTCTTACTTCACAAGGGTCTTGTGAGGATTAATTAGTCAATGGTTGAATGCAATTCAGAAGGTAAGTACTGCTAAGTCTTATTAACGCTGTGAAACTTAGGAGTGTCAGTTGGCCGTTAGCCTTTTTTGTTTTGCCGAGTTATTAATTAATTTTATAATTTTGTATTACCATAACAACTAGGAGCCCTAGTCATGGGCCAAGACCACTTTCTGCCAGGTACTGTACAAGGAGAGATCAGAAAGACAGTCCCTGCCCAGACAATAGATGGATACAGATGCTATAATGGGGGAAGACAAGGAAACAATGAGACCGTACTGGTCCGCATGATAGGCAGCAGGCCGCTGGTGTGCTGAGAGAGCTGTTGACACGTTTTTGTAGTCATGGTGACAAAAGAGAGTTCTGAGGAGGGATTTGAAGGTAGATAATGATTGTTTTGTGGGTGTTTACAGGGGGCACCTTCCAAATGTACGGGGGCAACATGAGAGAAAACACAAAGGTGTTGGCTTGAAAATGTAACAAGTATGCAGTAGAGAGAAGACCGGTATGGTGGGGCTAGGCTGTGGAGGGCCTTGAAAGTGAAGACAAGCAATGTGTTAAGATTAGAGCAGGGGCATCCACTGGAAGGATACAAAGAGAAGGATGACACAGTCAAAATGACGGGCTAGGAGAATGATCTCTGCAGCGGTATTCTGAATGGATTGGAGTGGAGCAAGGTTGCATTTGTCAAGGCTGGGAAAAGGACACCACAGTAGTGTAGATGATGAAAGCCTGGATGCAAGTTTTAGCTATGGGGATGGATATGAAAAGCCTTGTCTTACGGATGTTAGGCAGAAAGAATCTGCAAGATTTAACTTCTCCTGATTTTTTAATTGGGAATAATACTTCCGGATCTTAAGGGGGTGTTGAAGATAAATTTATTATCATGAGGTGATGCAGGGTCCGCAGATGGAAGGAGCTAGAGGAGTGCCAAGTACAGTATTATTTACAGTAAGCACACTGTGGTACAGATCATCTTCGGGAATTGCATGCTTGCCATCAGCTTTGAAAGGTTTTGCACAAAGATGGGAAAGTTCTTTAGAAATGAAGATTTGATATCTTTTGACCAGAACTGTAGGCACTCTGAAAACCAATGTCTCTAATTCCTTTTTGATGAAATGCCACTAAGATTAGGCACTGGAGAGTAGATAATAAAGTGGAAGTACGGCGGTATATTTAACATAGAAAAAGAAGAAATGTGCTTCTCTAGTTTGATAAAATGTTAAGTCTGCTCTTGACCTTTTCAATATTCTTGCCTCAAAATAATTTTTCTTTATTTAAAAAAAGCAGCAATTTTCCGACTTCCTCTGAACGGTGGTGAACTCTACTGATGTTCTCCACAAAGAGACTGTTGCATGAACCTGCTTTATCCCTTTGTCTCTTTAGAGCTTGCACTTTAATCCAATCGGCTATCCTATTATGGGCACGATTCATGTCACTAGAAGCAGAGAGATCATCTTGGGGTTGGAGTAAGAATCTGGGAGTTGAGCCTCTTGAGTTCTAGTCCCAGCTGACTGTCACTATGACTTTCAGCAAGTTACTTTTCCGAGCCTCATCTTATCCATGGGTAAAATGGATCTAAGAATGCATGCCTCTAGCCTGGAAGTACATACTATACTGGGTAGAAACTACAGGTGGGGCAGTGCTAGATATGCAGACTGTAATCACCCACATTGAAATCTGGTCAGGACAATGGGCTTGGGGAAAGAGCCATACAATTTCTAGAATCAGAGAGGTAGCCGCGTTAGTCTGGAATAGCAGAGGTAACAAAGTCCTGTGGCACCTTAAAGACTCTTTAAGGTGCCACAGGACTTTGTTACCTATACAATTTCTAATGACTGTAAGTGGTCATGACCTCTGTTTCTGTATGTCCTTTGAAAGACTTCCCACAATAGCACTAATAGCCATGTTTGTCTGAAACAAATCCCAGTCTTCGTTTACTTGCTGCAGGTACCAGCCTCTTTTTATAAAGTGTCCAAAATGTTCCTGTTGTCAAACTAACAGCACCACCTCCTCCTCAATGAAATACCTACCAGGTTTCCTTTGTAAGGCTCCGCAAAGTTGATTTGTGCTCCTTTTTGACACCACGAGGGTCAGAAGTTGCACAAGTAATTGATAACCAGCGAGCACGATCGCTTCATCTTGGCATTTTAGCATTCAAGTCAAAAAAGCATTTTTTAAAAACCCCAAACTTCTCACTAGAGTTACGGCTAAAATGTCAAAGCTGACAAACTTGTCAGATGGAAAATTTAGTAGAGAATACAGACATGCATTTTTCATATATTTTCAAACTGTATATTTATAATGGTGCTGTTCATATACTTGTAATTAAGTTTTGTACACCTAGATACAATTGTTACTGGTTGATACATGAGTAATCAGAATTACATCATTTTAAAGTCTAATATAGGGGTAGGCAACCTATGGCACGAGTGCCAAAGGCGGCACACAAGCTGATTTTCAGTGGCACTCACACTGCCCGGGTCCTACCCACTGCTTTGGGGGGCTCTGTATTGTAATTTAATTTTAAATGAAGCATCTTAAACATTCTAAAAAACCTTATTTACCTTACCTACAGCAATAGTTTAGTTCTATATTATAGACTTTTAGAAAGGGGCCTTCTAAAAACATTAAAATGTATTATTGGCATGCAAAACCTTAAATCAGAATGAATAAATGAAGACTCGGCACACCACTTCTGAAAGGTTGCCGACCCCGGTCTAATATTTGGGGGCCTGTCAGGGCTGAAACCATTGCTTTTTACTGTTGTAAAATATTACTACTAGCTGTGATTATTGAAACTTAGAATTGTAAAGGTGTCACGGTCATGTTGGAATTGATAAGCCCCCCTTTTTTTTCCGGTACTGCTCCAAAGGTTAAATTAAAAAAATTCTGGAAGTTGGCCAGTATAATTTCCACTCGCTGCATATATCAGTGATACCATGATTTTTTGTTACTTATAAAGCTGTGTTCTTTGGAAACAACTTGCAAGACAGACATAAAATTTATAGAAAAAAGTACGTCAGAGGCATTTGTTTTGGTTTTCAAACAGTCAGCTAAGCAAATATATGTAAGAAGAACAATCCATCACAGAGAGTTGGACCTAAATAGCCACTAGAGACCCCACACAAATTATGGTATCTGCATATAAATGCAATGTAAATAAACTTCCCTGAAATGTCCTGCTTGGCTTGTTTGTCAAAGTAGCTGTCATCCTATGCCTGAACGTAAGCCAAGGTTATCCCAAAGTGATTGTCTCCTTATTTAAAGATCACTTTCCTTATGTCCGTGTTGGTGTGAGATAAATAAAAGATAGTTTTGGTAACCTTGATTTCTATTTCATAACATGTTTAGGAAGTTTCTTTTACTCGTAATGCCATTTCAAATCCTGCAAGATGAGAGACTGAGGCACCTGGGACACTAGCATCTTAGCATTTGAGGCTCATTTTAAATTCCCTCTCTGGAGGTACAATATTGATAAATGAAAATATGTTCTTTGGAAAACCTATCCAGTAATTTGGTGAACTGGACTTGATGGGCTTGTGTGTGAGGATAAAGTATCCCCAATGATGCCACAGCACAAGTGGTTGCTGAGCTCTGTGACTTTATCCTCACACACAATTATTTCAAATTTGGTGACAATATACACCTCCAGACCAGTGGCACTGCTATGGGCACCCGCATGGCACCACAGTATGCCAATATCTTTATGGCTGACCTGGAACAACGCTTCCTCAACTCTCGTCCACTCACACCCCTTCTCTATCTGCGCTACATTGATGACATCTTCATCATCTGGACCCGTGGGAAAGAAACTCTGGAAGAATTCCACCATGATTTCAACAGCTTCCACCCCACCATCCACCTCAGTCTGGACCAGTCCACACAGGAAGTCCACTTCCTAGACACCACGGTGCAAATTAATGACGGCCCCATCAACACCACCCTATACCGAAAACCTACAGACAGCTATGCCTACCTTCATGCCACCAGCTTCCATCCCGGACATACCACATGATCTATTGACTACAGCCAAGCACTGGGGTACAATCATATTTGCTCCAACCCCTCAGACAGAGACCAACACCTACAAGATCTTCACCGAGCTTTCTCAAAACTACAATACCCGCACAAGGAAATAAGGACACAGATCAACAGAGCCAGACGTGTACCCAGAAGCCTGCTACTGCAAGACAAGCCCAAGAAAGAAAACAACAGAACACCACTGGCCATCACCTACAGTCCTCAGTTAAAACCTCTCCAACTCATCATCAGTGACCTACAACCCATCCTGGACAACAATCCCTCACTTTCATAGGCCTTGGGAGGAAGGCCAGTCCTGGCCCACAGACAACCCGCCAACCTTAAACAGATTTTCACCAGCAACAGCACACCGCACCACAATAACTCCAACTCAGGAACCAATCCATGCAACAAACCTCAATGCCAACTCTGCCCACATATCTACACCAGCAGCACCATCACAGGACCTAACCAGATCTGCCACACCATCACTGGTTCATTCACCTGCACATCTACCAATGTAATATATGCCACCAATGTCCCTCTGCTATGTACATCGGCCAAACTGGACAGTCCCTACGAAAGAGGATAAATGGACACAAATCAGATATCAGGAATGGCAATATACAAAAACCTGTAGGAGAACACTTCAACCTGCCTGGACACACAATTACAGATTTAAAAGTCACCGTATTGCAGCAAAAAAACTTCAAGACCAGACTGCAAAGAGAAACTGCAGAGCTGCAATTCATTTGCAAATTTGACACAACCAATCTGGGATTGAACAAAGATCTAGAATGGCTTGCTAATTACAAAAACAGCTTCTCCTCTCTCTGAGTTCACGCCTCCAGTTCAGCTGCTAGAGGAATACCTCATCCTCCCTGATTTGAGATAACAAGCTGGTTCAGGCTGATTGGACTAACCTTGTTACCTCCTACCTGGTTCTTGCCTACTTATCTATACCTGTCCCTGGACACTTCCACTGCTTGCATCCGACGAAGTGGGTATTAGCCCACGAAAGCTTATGCTTCAATACTTCAAAAGCTTCAATGCTTAGTTACTCTTTAAGGTGCCACAGGACTCTTTGTTACCTCTGCTATTCCAGACTAACATGGCTACCTCTCTAATTCTAAACACTATTGTTGAGGCACAGGTAGGGTATGGAGTTTTTATAGCATGTCAGGGATGAGAGATTCAGAAAAAAAGGTTGAAAAACCCCAGTGATGGGGTGGCAGGGAAAACCCAGTGTGTGCAAAATATAGTCTCAAACACTTCTTGGGTACAAATGAAGTTTGGTGGAAAGGAAAGTAGAAGTTGGGCGCATTGTGTTAATTTTTGCCACTCTAGTGCTAGTCATTTGAGAATCCCAAATCCACTTCAATGAAAGAGGGAATTATTGAGCTCATTTTGTGGAAACTGAGGCAGAGGGAGGTTAGGAAACTTGCCCAAGTAATTATTTGAATCTGTGTCGGAGTTGGAGCCCCTAACTCCCATTTTCCTGTGCTAAAAGCAGTTAGTCCGTCTCTAAACATTGTGACAACTTCCTGAGTAGTGTGACAGAATATCTCATTCTTATCTAATTCAATCTCTTGTTTGTCTTCATCCAAGAAAACAAACCCTTTTCTCCTCACTCTCTCCCATTCTAAAAGCCCTCAGCATCACTCTATCTTTACCCTGATGGTGATAATTTTAGACTTGTCAAACATTAAGGTGAGATTTTGAAAGGGGTCTAGGGGAATTAAGCACTTAAATGCCATTGATATTGAGTTAGCACCCAACTCCCTTAGGCTTTCTTTAGAGTCCAAGCCTTATTTACCTCTGTGTCAAGAACCAAGAGTATGTAGTGGAAAACATTATTGCAAGCAAATGGGGTGATTAAATTATTCCAGCCCTTCTACTTTCTGAACTCATTTTGTGCTGTGGAGCATAAAGCAAAAAGCCATGTCACCAAAGTAGAATCCAGGCTTATGGATGATGAATTATAATCAAAATAATGTTACGTAAGTGACTCTAACCTTTCAGATAAAAAGGAGAATTTTGTGATACCAAAATGCATACTCAGTTATGTGTGGTGGTTACATTGTTTGCTGTAATTAAAAAGCAAAGTCATAGTTCACAGGTGAAAAGAATATTTTCAAAACCAGTTAGCAGCATTTTCAGTGTTTAGAAAGAAATTATAGTAGTCAAGTCTGCTCATAAATTTTGGTATCCTGTCTTGTTAATTCTGGAGGGAAAGGATTAATTTCAATGTTCTCCTTTGTTAATTTACGTCAGTTTTTGTTCCAAGTTACTTGAAAGGCATTTGAAGCAGAAGCATCTGTGCCCACAGAACAATTAATGCTGTGGAATATAACCAGTGAGGAACACACAGAAATTATATTAGTTAGGGACAGAACAGCTTTCTCCAAATGTTGCTTCCTAAATGAATGTCTTTGGGACGTTGCAGTCTATTGGCATGGAACACCAAGTAGCTGGTTTTAAGATAATAGGCAAAACTGATTATTAATATAAAACTTTGTCATCTGAGCCAAATGTTGCCTATTTCTCTCAACTAAATCATTTGCAAAATATTCTATATAAGGGTGGAAAAACAAGTGATGCCGGTGGGAACTTTGGATTTACACACACATGTATCTGAGAGCTTTGAATATGGTAATGTCTAAAGTCAATAGGCAGATTGGGGGGCATATCTGGACCACCAGATGCTTTTGAACAAACCACAAAAATCTTTTTATTTACTTACTGTTGTTTTTTGTATTTTCTCTAGAGCCTAGAGACCTTGACTATACCATCCTAGGGTGACCATATGTCCCGATTTTTATAGGGACAGTCCTGATTTTAGGGGCTTTTTCTTATATAGGCTTCTATTACCCCTGACCCCCATCCCAATTTTTTACACTTACCCTCTGGTCACCCATACCAAGAGATGTGGACTTTGAAAAAACATAGATCTCCCTTGGCCTGCAGACGTAGGGTCGCATTGAAATAGAGCTCTTCTTTGAGCATCCATGATATGATTCATAGTCATGTGGACACAACAATAATTGGCTAACTACATACACTGCACCAACGGGAGTCGAATTCACAAAGTTGCCTTGTGAGAAGGGGATGCCAACCTAGTAAAAATGCTTTGAGATTATATAGTATTTCCAATGGAAGGACCACAAAGCACTTGACAACCCTAGTGAATAAAGACTCTCAAGTATCTTTGAGAGATGAGTATTATCCCTATTTTACACATGGTGAAAATTGTGTCCCAAATAATAGTGTCTTGCCTACACAGGAAGCCTGTGGCAAATCTGGTATTAGATCCCAGGTTCTTTGAATCCGACACCTGTACTTTAGCCACAAGGCCATTCCTTTTTCTCGGTATCAACAGAGTGAGCATGTCTGAAGTATTTCAGCCAGCAGAGGTTAGATTTTCATTCATTGCAAACACTCCTCTGGAGAGCTCAGGAATTCATCATTCTCTGTGCATCAAAATAGAACTCAAGCTAGACTTTGTTTACAGAAAATTCTTCAAAAAAGATAATTTACTTAAATTGTTGCAGCCATCACAGGTGGAAGTAATTATTCCAGGCTAAAGGTATTTATAATGGCATAAACATTTAATTTACCAAGACTAGCTATATCAGAACTAAATCTGCTTTTCTACTAGATTGATCTGCTTTTAATTAGATTGATACAAAAACTATATGTAGACAAATCATGAGACTTTCAGTTCTGAGTACTGGAATCCTTGCAGTGTAGGTCCCTGTTAATGTTAATTTCCTTTGCCTCCACAGTGGGAGCGCCTCTGGTTTCTAATCCTCACCTTCACTTTCTTCCTGACCCTGGTCTGGTTTTATTTCTGGTGGGAAGTTCACAATGACTACAATGAAATCAACTGGTAAGTAGAGCATTTCGGGGGGGGGGGGGGGCAACACATGTAGATTAGTATGTTCTTGAGATTAACCTATTCTGTGTGTAGGGTTATTTTGTTTTATTTAAGGAATTCATTACAACGTTAATGATATGTTTGGGTTCATTTGGTGGGATCAGTAGCTGTAGTAATTGCCTGGTGGGGTCTGTACTAAGTGAGAACGTCTTCTCTCAACATTAGTGGTTCTCAAACTTATTTGATCACGCCCCCTTTCTTTGTGTCTGTCATAGTTTATACCTTCCCTCCCCCACCACACAAGTACATATGCCATTTAAAAAAAAAATCTACATGCAACCCTCACTAAATATAAATTAAAAACAAGAAGGCATAGATTCAAACAGAGCCAATGACCCATTGTGATAAAAGCAAAAACAAAATTGCCACGGTCGTCGATGCTTCCATTAAATGTCCACACCAGCTCGCAGCAAACAGATTCACGTGCAGATGGCAACGACTTTGTATAATGATATGCAAACATAACCAAAATCAATGAAAATGCACAGCACCCTCTGAGCATCTGATGTATCTGGAGGAATCAGTGTTGCTAGTTATTCATGGCTGTGAGTAAAATGTGCACAGTAAGGTGTGGTTTTTTCCTTATGCCCCACCCCCAAGAATACATTCTCTGCCCCGTCCTCAGAGGGGGCCTGCCTCCCACTTTGAGAACCTCTGGTCTGCATTGATAAATGTGTTGATATATATTTGCATTTATATTCTCTAGCCACTAGACATGGGCTGTGCAGAGTTTCAGATGGGTATGCTCTGTGGTAAACATGGAGAAAAAAGATGAACTCCAGTTGTTGAAGCCAGTTTGTGTCTCTAGTTAGTAATTTTATTTAACAAATGTCTGTTGTGTAAGAAGGTATTGTGATGTCATATCCTGTTGATCCTTGTCAATTGTTTGCTTCCATAAGACACTTACACCCCAGATTGAATCTATCTTGGCTATTCTAGTTGTAGTGATGTTTCTATTCTACTTTTGGCTTTAGTTTTTTAAATTGATCCTCCCAAATGTGAAAAATTCAAACTGGAGAGAAGACGTTATGGTACTTTATTGGCTAGGTTCAAACTCCTCTCCCCACTGTAAACGCTAAAGGAGGCAACCAATCAAAAATACTCATTTGTACACAAACCATGTATACACAAAACCAGCTTACTCTGATTCATTCACAGTTTTTTACTCCTAGTTGAACACCTTCCCCTGAGGCCATGCCCTGCCCAAGACCTTGCCCCCCCATTCACACGCCTTCCCCCTTTTTCCTCCCCATCGCTTGCTGCTCTCTCCGTTCCTGTCCTGGATTGGGAGAGATTTGCCTGCAAAGCCAGGGCTGGGAGATGGAGCTGCAGCTGCCCTATGCAGTGGCTGGTGCGGGTAATGGCCCTGTGTCTCTCCCACCCACAGTGACCTGACTTTGGGTGTCTGGTCAGGAGATGTGGCCAGACACTGTCAGGTCCCCTTTTCGACCCCTTTTCGGTCAAAAACCGGGCAGCTGGCCACCTGTTCCTCTAACCCAGCGGTTCTCAAACTTGTGAGAACCGTGACCCTTTTTTAACTTGCAGCTTCTCGGCGCAACCCTTGTGTGTCCGTCGAAAAGCCGCCGAATTGATTATCTCCGCATTCCGCGGCTTTTCAAAGGATGTTCCGATCGCTCCTGGCTCTTTGCCAAAATGATTGATTCCACTTTCACAAGCGCTTCGGCGGAGAATCGGGAGAGTGGGTATGTCCGCCGAAAAGCCGCCGAATTCGGAAATAATCAATTCGTCGGCTTCACGACGGCCACAGGGGCTCGTGAGCCCTCGGGAATCGCTCGGTGACCCCCCGAGGGGTCGCGACCCCCACTTTGAGAGCCGCTGAAATCTAACCTGTTCTTTCTGCTCCAGAGAAGTTTTAATATCTGAAGTTTTAAGATCCTCTCAGTCAAAAGCCTGAGGTGGGCCTAACTATGGAGCCACTATCAGGATTTCCACAATACATACCTGTCTGTCACTCTCATCTCCCTATTTATTGTTCTGACGTAGTGCATTGTTCTGGGTGCTCCACTGTGGTAGGTGCAATCACAGAGGAAGTCGGTGTATATGTATATTAAATATGCACACAATTCTTACAAAATTATTTAATAGATTTGTTTGCTCTGTCTTACTACCAAAGGTGCTGGATCCTGATTTCTGTTTGGGGAAAAAAGAGAGAGTGATACTTCCTTTATTAAGAAACATTACAAATATTTCTTTTAATATACCTTATTTCATATTTTATAATAGTTTATTACTGTGTGTAATATATATGTTAAAAGAATGAAGCCAATTCACCCCCCCCCCCCCCACAACTGCCGTGCATATGTATTATGGTACAGTCTTTAACTACACGGCCTCACAGTATTTTTTTCCCACAGGGTTCCTTCTTCATTCAGTGCACAGGATGGACGGCACTCAATTAATGAGCGGCTGTGCAATATTTTGTTTTATCCTCCTTGTTAAATGTGTGGCCCCAGGCCTTACTTACTGCACACTATTCAACCCCTGCTCTAAAGACCGAATTAGAAAATCCCAGGAGGAAATTACTGGGGTGTTCATCATTTATAGTATCCGAATGCTACACAAACAGTCATGAATTTATCTTTACAACTGCCCCTGTGAAGTGAGGGAGTGTGAGCCTCGTTTTGCAGATGGGGAGCTGAGATGCAGTGAGACTAAAGTCTAAAGCAGAGGTCTCCAAACTTTGAGATGAGGGCCATATTAGATTTTTGAAGGCGCTTTGCAGGCCGAAGCTACTGTGTGTTGGGTGGGGGAGGGGGAGGATTAAATATATGCAACTCGTAAAAAAAACCCAGCACTACTCTACTCAAGCATCCATTCATTTTGGGTGCCCAGTTTAAAATACCTGGGATCTGATTCTGCGGCGTACTTAACAATATATAGCACTAACTGTGTTCAAGTACGGCTCCCAGGGGCCTCCGTGGCAGCTCTGATAGCTCAGCACTTCTGCACCGCAGACGCCAGGGTCTCAAGTCAGGCACCCAGAAAATGAGCTGCTCCCAAGTAGCGACCGCTGGGGAAAGTTAGGTTGCAGTGACTGACCCAGCATCACACGGGAACGGTTGGGCAGAGGCAGGGTTAGGATCCAGTTCTCCTGGAATGCGTTCAACCCTCTTAACCGTGAAAGCGTCCTTTCTCTTTCAACAGTCCCCATTCTCTCAGGCCAAGTCCCAATTTACCACCCCACCCCCGGCTCCTCTTCTAATCGGTCTCTTCCCCCCTCCCATTGTGATTCTCATCCAAACTCAGTCACCTCTTCCTTCCCCCGGCTCCTTTCCTCAGTCTTTTAACCCCACCCGTCCCAGTGCCTTGTCATGCCTTCCATGCAAACAGGGTGCTTAGTCTCAATTTCCTTGTCCAGTCAGTCCCATATTCCCTCAAGCTTTTCATTGAATCTCAGGTGTCCCTTCCCAGCCAGCTTTCTCCTATTCTCCTCCTCAGTTCCCTCACCAGCTCCCAGTTTCTCCCCCTCATCCATGGCTCCTATTCCCATTTCCCTCCTCCAACTCTCACTCAGTTTCTTTTCCTTTTCCAGTTGGCTTCTTGTCCCAGCCTGGTCCTTTCCTGTCTTGCTAGTCTGAGGGTTGTCCCCTCTGCATTCAGATCAGATTGCGTCCTTCTGGCATTGAGAGTGCAGGAGAGAGACACTCCCTGCTTTTAGTTCTGGTGCCTGGCCCCACGCCGGCCTGGGCAGCCACTACAGTGAAAATAATTCAGGCAACTAACAGAAGTTACTAGATCACAGGCCCTGGTTCTCCTGTGGGGCTTCATTCACCCCAACATCTGCTGGGAGAGCAATACAGCGGTGCACAGACAATCTAGGAAGTTTTTGGAAAGTGTAGGGGACAATTTCCTGGTGCAAGTGATGGAGGAATCAGTTAGGGTAACAGCTCTTGACCTGCTGCCCACAAACGGAAGAATTATTAGGGGAAGCAAAAAGTGGATGAGAAGCTGGGAGGCAGTGACCATGAGATGGTTGAGTTCAGGATCCTGACACAAGGAAGAAAGGAGAGCAGCAGAATATGGATCCTGGATTTCAAAAAAACAGACTTTGACTCCTTCAGGGAACTGATGGGCAGGATCCACTGGGAGAATAACATGAAGGGGAAAGGAGTCCAGGAGAGCTGGCTGTATTTTAAAGAATCCTTATTGAGGTTGCAGGACCAAACTATCCCGATGTGTAAAAAGAATCATAAATATGGCAGGTGACCAGCTTGGCTTAACAGTGAAATCCTTATTGGTCTTAAATACAAAAAAGAAGCTTACAAGAAGTGGGAGCTTGGACAAATGACCAGGGAGGAGTGTAAAAATATTGCTCAGGCATGCAGGAGTGAAATCAGGAAGGCGAAATTACACTTGGAGTTGCACCTAGCAAGGGATGTTAAGAGTAACAAGAAGAGTTTCTACGGGTATGTTAGCAACAAGAATAAAGTCCAAGGAAAGTGTGGGCCCCTTACTGAATGAGGGAAGCAGCCTAGTGACAGAGGTTGTGGAGAAAGCTAATGTACTCAATGCTTTTTTTGCCTCTGTCTTCATGTCAGCTCCCAGACTAGTGCACTGGGCAGCACAATATGGGGAGGAAGTGATCAGCCCTCTGTGGAGAAAGAAGTGGTTGAAGACTGTTTAGAAAAGCTGGACAAGCACAGGTCCATGGGGCTCAATGGACTACATCCAAGGGTGCTAAAGGAGTTGGCGGATGTTATTGCAGAGCCATTGGCCATTATCTTTGAAAACTCATGGTGATCAGGGGAGGTCCCAGATGACTGGAAAAAGGCTAATGTAGTGCCCATCTTTAAAAAAGGGAAGGAGGGTCCAGGGAACTATTGAGCCTCACCTCAGTCCCTCAAGGAATCAATTTTAAAGCACTTTGAGGAGAGGAAAGTGACCAGGGCCAGTCAGATGGATTCACCAAGGGCAAGTCATACCTGACTAACCTATTTTCTTTCTATAATAAGACCACTGGCTCTGTGGATGAGGAGGAAGCAGTGGATGTGTTATTCCTTGACTTTAGCAAAGCTTTTGATACAGTCTCCTGCAGTATTCTTACCAGCAAGTTAAAGAAGTATGGGCTGGATGAATGGACTATAAGGTGGATAGAAAGCTGGCTAGATTGTCAGGCTCAACAGGTAGTGATCAGTGGTTCCATGTCTAGTTGCCAGTTGGTATCCAGTGGAGTGCCCCAAGGGTAGGTCCTGAGGCCGGTTTTGGTCGATATCTTCATTAATGATCTGGACGATGATATAGACTGCATCCTCAGCAAGTTTGCAGATGACACTAAACTGGTAGATATGCTGGAGGGTAGGGATAGGATACAGAGGGACCTAGACAAATTAGAGCACTGTGCCAAAAGAAATCTGATGAGGTTCAACAAGAACAAGTGCAGAGTCCTGCACTTTGGACGGAAGAATCCCATGCACTGCTACAAACTAGGGACCGAATGGCTAGGCTGTAGTTCTGCGGAAAAGGACCGAGGGGTTATAGTGGATGAGAAGCTGGACCTGAGTCAACAGTGTGCCCTTGTTGCCAAGAAGGCTAATGGCATTTTGGGGTGCATAAGTAGGGGCATTGCCAGCAGATCGAGGAACGTGATCATTCCCTTCTATTCGACATTGGTGAGGCCTCTGGAGTACTGTGTCCAGTTTGGGGCCCCACACTACAAGAAGGATGTGGAAATATTGGAAGGAGTCAAAAGGAGGGCCACAAAAATGATTAGGGAGCTGGAGCACATGAGTTTTGAGGAGAGGCTGAGGGAACTGGGATTCTTTAGTCTGCAGAAGAGAAGAATGAGGGGGGGATTTGATAGCTGCTTTCAACTACCTGAAAGGGGGCTCCGAAGAGGATGGATCTAGACTGTTCTCAGTGGTGGCAGATGACAGAACAAGGAGTAATGGTCTCAAGTTGCAGTGGGGGAGGTTTAGGTTGGATGTTAGGAAACACTATTTCACTAGGAGGGTGGTGAAGCATTGGAATGGGTTCCCTAGGGAGGTGGTGGAAACTCCTTCCTTAGAAGTTTTTAAGCCCCAGCCTGACAACACCCTGTCTGGAATGATTTAGTTGGTGTTGGTCCTTCTTTGAGAAGGGGGTTGGACTAGATGACCTCCTGAGGTCCCTTCCAACGCTGATGTTCTATGATTCTTCTGAGCCCCTGTAGCCCTGGGCAGGAGTATTCCCCATTGCTCTGTGGGGATGGCGCGTGCACAGTCAGGTCAGCACTAGGTTCTGTGTTGGGATGGAACATAGTGGCTGAGGCTGGATTCTTCAGAGATTTTACCTGCTAAAATACAAAAATCATAACTGAGCATGTGTGAACTGAGATTCCCTTCCCACACCCCTCCGCAAAGCCTTTATAACTTGGCCATATTGTGGTGAATTTTCACAGGGATGGCAAAAGACAAATCCCTGACACACAGGCCATCCCGCTGCTGAATTTCAAGTCCCTGCTCCACAGCACAGTGGTCACTAGAACGTTTTTTTAAAAAAAATCACCAGAATTTCGTAACTACTGCTGAACCTATTTCTCCCAGGCTTGTTCTCAGAAACAGAAAAAAACATTTTCTCTGTCTCTCTCTGTCTCTGAGAGAAAATGTTTTTTCTGTTTCTGAGAAGATATATAAAGAGAGACTTTTGCAAAAGTTATAAGCAACTAAAAGAAGGGGTTTTCATGGAAAGTTCAGGCAACCTTACTCAGTCCCACCTATAATAAAATTTAATTTCTTGCAATATGTCTTAGCAGCTTTCTAAAACTCTTTAGACTTAGAGCAAAGTCCAAGCTACTGTTAACTAAATCACTTCAGCAATCATCTTCCTGTCAAAGACAATGTGCAAATTCTATTCAAAAATCAACTGGTAGTTGATCCCATAAATAAACTGCCTGGTGGGATGCTGAAATTATTGAATGAGTGTTCAAAAAACTTAATGATGGGAGCGATTTTCCGCCAGGAATGACTAATACGAGACAGGGCTGTCTCTAAACAAGTTCATGTTTTCAACAGGGAGATTAACATAGTGCTCCTGAGGATGTGCTTGGGGGTAGCTAGTATCCTGTTAGCTGATTTGACAGTTTTATTGAGCCTGGCCTGTCCGTTCATAGACATTTAGAGTTGAACATGTTTATTTGGGATGTCTTATATCTCAGAATAACTTGATGTAGGAGGTGGGGAGAATAACCTAAAGCGCTGAAGAGAAATTCAGTCTCAGATGACGGTATCATGATGAAGTGTCTTTTAGACACCTGTCACCATCCCTCTGGGACTTCTGTTGTAATGTCACTCACGGCACTTCATTTTCCTTCTCATGTTTTTCTTCTCCATGATTTCCCCTCATTGTTTACTTACCATGCTGACACATGTTGGTTCTTTGTGCTCCCCCATTTGTCTGTATCTGCCTGTCTTTTGTCTTTGATTGTGAGATGTTTGGGGGCAAGACCCATCTATTTGTTCTGCACTTTCAAAGCCCCTCTCCCCATGGGGTTCTGGTCTGCGACTAAGGCTCCTATGTGCTATCACAATGTAAATAACAATTATCTGGAGCCCAAATACCTGTGTGCGGGCTAGCTGTTGCTGATCTCAGGTTTCTTTAGTTTTACCTGAGGGGAAAGTACAATTAAATTTCCCTCAAGACCCCTAATATCTTTTCTTCTGTCATCCCATATCAAATGCATATTTTCCCCTCTTCTTTCTTGTAGGCTTCTATGCCGCAGCCCTGGTTTCTCTGGGTATGTCTACACTGTGCAAACCCCAGTCGCCCTATGAAAGCGGCAGTGAGTCTCGGAGACCAGGTCAACTGACTCTGGCTGAAGGAGCTCACGCTGTGGGACTAAAAATAGCAGTGTAGACATTTGGGCTTTGGCTGGAGCCTAGACTCTGAACCCCGGTGAGTCCAAACCTCTGCACTGTCATTTTTAGCTCTGCAGCACAAGCCCGAGTTAGTTGACCCAGGTTCTGAGACTTGCTGCAGGGGAGGGAGAGGAAATGTTTTCTGTGTGGACACACTTAGGCCTAGTCTACACTAGCAGGGCAGGGAGGGACGACCTAAGATAGGCAACTTCAGCTATGTGAATAGTGTAGCTGAAGTCGGGGCATCTTAGATTGACTTACCTGGCATCTTCACAGCGGCAGCAAACTCCCCCGTCGACTCTGCTTGCAAACTCCCTGCTTGCGAGCTCAAGTACCCAAGTCGACGGGGAGCACCTTTGGGGATTGATCTATCGCGCCTAGATGAGTGAATGCTTTTGACAGGAAACTGCAATGATGTTTTGAAGCCATAAGGTGGTCTCACCTCGTAACCAGCATTGGACTCACTCCAGTGCTCTCCACGGCTTCCAATGGCTTCCCATGTGACTCAGTGCTGGCTCAGGTAGCTTGGCCATCTGCTCCACATGCCGGAATCCCAGCCCGCCATGTTTGATCCAACAAGGACTGGATGGAGAAGACCTCATAGACAGCTTTGCACATGCTGAAAGGATGCCGTGCCATCCCACCTCAGCCTTAATATAGAGCAGGTTGCAACATTGGTAGGAGACTGTGGGCTCTCTGGAAACGTGTGGTCCAAAGTGTGCATTCTGTGCTTCACGCGCAGGAGAATTAATGAACTGATTTATGAAGTACAGCCCTTGGTGCTGCAAAATTTGGGTGCCCCATTATGAAAGCTCCCGGGAAGGCTGTTTTGGTCACCACAGGCCCCATTGTATGGGAGGAAGGTGTCGTTTATTAAAATTTAATGTTAATAGAACCCATGGTCCCAGTGAGAGGGTCAGGAGCCCCTGGTGAGTGGATGGCATTGGGAAGAAATCTCCCACGTATAGTAAGAGTAGCAGTGGAAGATGCTAACTGGACTGGAAATAGCAGGACTCTGTATATGCATTAAACTTCTCAAGCATCACAGTTCGATGTTAAAAATGAGCCAGTTGCTTGGTATGTACTAGACCCCAATTAGCCACCTGCTTTGGGATGCAGTCAAGCCCTGACATCAGTGTGTTCGGAAACAGCACTGTTTTAAAAATAGCCTAAAATTCTATGAAAATAATAGGAAAGAGGATAATAACTCAGCGTGAGGCTTTAATTACTGGGAGGCTAATCCTGGGAATGGAGGAAACATCACTTCCACCTTCTACACACAGGCACAAACCTGGCTTTTGCAGCATAGCTGTTTGTGATGTAATAAAGTGCACTGGGGATCAAAAAGGTGCCCAGCCCAGTGGCATGTAGGAAAAGCAGGAGTGCCTGTGTGTTACAGGAGAGACACTTGCACTGATAGCACACATGCAGGAGGTAGGAGGGAGGATCGTCTTTAAACCTTGCCTCTGCTGAGGTGCCAACAGCAGCCGGTGATAGTGAGACAAGTGGTGACCTGTCACCCATTTGCTACCTCTGCACCGTCTGTTTTTCATTCACCAGTCATCCTGTTGCAAGCTGGAGTGTAAATTCTTTAAGGTGTGGGGGCTGTCTTCGTAGAGTACAATGGGTTCCCCAATCCCTGCTTGGGGCCCTTAGCCCCAGGAAGGTTATGAAGATTTTAAAAAATGATGCTGTAATGTGGCCAGCTGGTCAGTGCTTGCCACCGGTCACACAGGCAGTGCCACTGGTCCTCTTCAACCTGCTCCAATTAAAGTGTGAAAGAAAATACTAATGGTGGAACTGTAATCGTAAACAAATTGTTAGACACACACATGCACCCTGTTGCATTTTGCCTGTCTAAAGCTGCACTTGCAATTTCAAATGGCTGGAGTATTCTTCATTTCCTGACCCAGACTTTTGCAAATGCATTGCCAGGTGCTACTAATCAGCTGCCACCGCTCACCTGAGAGGCAGCTGCACTTCACAGATCAGTGTGGTAATCCCTGTGTATAGTTTGTATTATGTATTAATGGCCCAGCCCTGCACAGATTTCCCCAGGTGAGCAACCCCACTGAGTTAAACAGGCTATTCATGTGGACAATGTGGTTAACGTAGGCAGATGTTCCCAGGATGGGGCCCTGAACTTGACAAGGGTTAAGGCGTCCTTTGGGTTGAAATGTAGTATATAGGGACAAACCAAAACCACAGCTTGTCATGTATTGCTGCAGGCTTTTATAGTTTATCTAAAAGGCTGGCAGCCCTGAATATGTGATGTCCTTCCCAGCTTTTATGCTTCATGCCTCAAAAACAAGTATATGTTTTAAATGTATTGCCTGGGGTGATTCCCTCTGGTGCATATATTCAGCTGGTTTTATTTCAGCTCACCAGTGCATAGAAGTTATATCTACATAGTCAAACTCCGGGTAGAAAAAGGAAGGGTACACGAGGCTTTGGAGCTTCAAGGCTAGATCCTGTTCTCCTCTAAATCTATATAATAAATTCTTAATTCCTGTTTTCATCTAGATTCTGGGGAACACGGATCTGTTTTTTATAACACAGTAATATAGATTTGTAAACTTTAATATTAAACATCAAGTGAAGACTTTCATTAAAATCCAGGGGGAATTTAAGGGATGTGGATGGCAAAAGCAATAAATGCACGGAAAGGTATATAGCTGAGCTGTGTGATGCTCAGGTGCCCATGAGTGCCTGTGAACCCTTTCCCCCCACTTCAGTTTACATGGCTCAAATTCCCTAATTTTATGGATCTTGGAATCGGGATAGAAACCTTGAGCTGGGCTCCTGTATTCAAAGAGGAGCACTCAGGGATGTATTCATGGAGGTCTGTGCTGATATACCGACAGGCTGTCATGTTTTTTATCCATCAAATCTGCATCAGGGGATGTAGCTTTATTCCTAGATATAATGGGCGGTAGTGATGAAGCCTGGTGTTGATGAATGTGTGGATCGCTAGATCTATGCCGGATAGGATAGGGCCACTTGCAGATGGAAGTGGGCGTTGTGACAGACATGACAGCATTCTGGACTGACCTTACTGAATGATGTTAAATCTTGTTGAGTTAAGGTTAATTAGCTGAATTCATTGGATTAAAAATCCAACGGTTTATGTACTATTGTGGGATTGCACAGAACTTCTTTAGGAGGCAGATGTGATTAATGCAATTTCTGGGAAGTGGTAGAAACTTGAAAGAACTGGCTGGGACAGTACATGTGAAGTGAAGTTCCTGGGAGGCCCTTTGGAAGTCCATAGAGAGAAACCCATTATCTCCTGGTTACCTGCTCCTGGAAACTCCTGATTAAAGCCACCTATGCTTCATAAAGGATGGACTACACTTTCCATGAACGTTCTTGTTCTGGGCAAAGGCTGTTGTGAACTTGAAATCACAGGAAAACTCTTGTGTGTGGTTTGAAGCAACGCTTACCTGCCAGAGCCCATGTTGGAGTTTGGGTGGTCTCTGGTGATCTTATCAGCATGTGTGTGGGTCCTTTTATTGTCTTGACTGTTTTCTCTGTAATGCTTGATAGCTTAAAAATAAATGTTTGCCTAGAAAAACCTGTGGTAACTTATAACTCTTGGCGTTAGTCTCTGAAGAGAAAGCAAAGCGCAGGTGCTGGCCTGTTGAGGTAGTCTGCCTTACTGAGGAACCACAGTGTAGGCAGAGGCTGTTCGGCCTGGAAATACCCTGATTGGAAGCATAAGCGCTGACTCAAGAGGAAAAGTTAGAGGGTACTCTGCATCCACCGGCAACCAAGCTCCCTTCCTCTCCCCGCACCCCTGTCCCACCTGTGGTTGGAAAGGAGTGAGATGGAAGGTCTCTGTCCAGGCCGGGTGATGAACGAGGGAGTCAGAAGCCTGAGTGTGGGTGTGCTTGCTGTACTGCAGAGGGGGAGGTATGGTCACTCTGAATTGTGAGGGACGTCTTTTGCCACAGTGACTGGGCATCCAGCAGCACTGAGGAGTCCAAAAGGACCCTCAGACTCAGGTCCAACTTAACAATGAGAGGCCAGAAATCTTCAGTAGCAGAGGAGGTTATGGAGAACTCGAGTTCTTCCAGCTGTTTCCCACTTCATGTCCGCATCACCTCGGTCTTGCCTGGGTGCAGCGTTAGCCAGCTGCTCTTCTCCTAGCTGCTAGTCTTGGCCCAGGACTCTGAAAGGTGAGTGATCGGGGACCATTTGCCTTTGCAAATGTTGTGTGAACTGTGCACTGCTGGCACGTCACTCTGCATTGTCTGCTGAGCTCTTCATCAGTCTCATTGTATGAGGTATTCACTGAATGACCCGGGCAGAGGCTTGAAACTTTGGGGATTCTGAAGACCAGATCCACACACAATAGGCTGGAAGAGCCATGAGATCCAGGTATCCTGACTCCCGGTTCCCTATTCCAGACCCCACGGTCCATTATGCAGTTGGTAGTGCTCCCCACTGTTGTGTTAGGAACTTGGATGTGAACCGTTCAATAGGATTCATGCCTTGGATCAGCAGAGCTAGGAGTGCCCTGAAGGCAGCGTGTTTGGACTTTTTGACCGGACGGTGGAGGCAAAATCAACCAAACGATGTTCTAGGACTCGGAAGTTCAGGTGGCTGTGCCTAAGCAAACGTGTGAGTCATCATTGCCTCAGCTGTCTAGCGCTCAACCTCTCCTCCCTGCCGCATGAGAGGATTCAGCGGCAGTTGTGTTTTAAGTCTAGAAAATAGCCCACTGCCGAGCCCGACAGAGTCTCTTTCTACTTTGCTTCCAAAAACATGGAACCTCACCACAGAGAGGAACTAAGCACAGGGCAAGATTTAACATTAGATTAAGGAATGGAATTAGGTTTACAATAGCTGGGAGAGGGGCTTTCTGGGTCCGGCTTCATTTGCAGCAGTGTACCTAAGTGCTATAGGGGCTATGCTACAAAAGGGATCTGTTCCTGCTTCCATTGAAGTCATTTGGGGAAAATTCCCTTTACTCCAGTGGGGACAGGACTGGGTTCAAGATCCTGAATTACGCTTGGACACAGTGAGGAGGAAGGAGGATCCAACTGCCAATGTTCTGTCTTCTGTGGGTTTACAGAAGATGGTTTGATACGAATTTGTGGGCGCTAAATGTATTTGGGACTATTTCTCCCCCTCTTTCCAGTCCTTTTGTCTGCAGGCGGAGCATTGTTTGAAGACTGTTCTTGTTAAAGTCTCAGTAATTCTAATGCTACCGATGCATATAACTAAGCTCCGGAGTCAACTTAAGAAGCCCTTGCCCATGAGAAGAGTGAAGTGCTGTTTTGGGGCAGCATTCCCAGGAACTCCAGGGGTTTCTTTAGTATTTGTTGTGCAAATCCCTAAAGAGTCAATGTCTGTTTTCAAACCACTTCAGTGTGTGTCACTTCCCTGGTTTCCCTTTGCTCCTTTCCTCTCTGTTGGTTATTGTAGAGGGCAGGTGCTCTGACTGAATCTATAAAACTGATGCTTTTGGCAGGTGAGTCAGATTAGGGGATGACAAAGAGTCACTTGGGGGAAAGCACACACATGCTCAAGTCATCTTACTGGCAGTGCTTCATAATCTAAAGCGGCGTTTCCCAAACTGTGTTCCACGGAAAACTGGTGTTCCACACGATGTGAATAGGTGTTCCCTGAATGAATTGTATTTTTTTTAAAAGGGTCTTAATATTTTTTTTAAGTTTAAATTTGGCATATATGAAGCCTAGTTTACAACTGTTTTTGAGTGACTATAATTTATAAAATAAAATATCTTTGAGCATAAATAAAGCAATTTTGTATTTGAAAACCAACCGATTACAAAATAATATTATAAGTGCCCCATAAAGATATACCAGGCTAAAAAGTGTTCCGTGGCCAAAAAAGTTTGGGAAACACTGATCTAAAGTGTATCCAAAAACTAGCATGAGAAATCAAACACGTACATCTGTATGGAGTCACCACTGGGGGGAATGTGTGGCTTCAGCTGAAACTCCAAGATTATACAACTTTTGTCATCAGGGGATACTCTATTTTTGGCAAGACAAAGAGCTGGAGTCCAAGTTCATCTTGTTTCGTTGGGTTCACTGATCCTTACATGAAAACTGGCAATACAGTAGGCTCTTTAATTACTGCTTAGGTCTGGGAGAGTTTTAATGGGAAGTGTTTCTCCATTTAAATGCAAATTTGACATTTGAAGTCCAATGAAAAGGGAGTAGTATCTTTTACAGCCATGTTTGTGGTCTACTTGGTTCAAGCTATTATCATTAACTCTTCCACTGTCAGCATCTCTACCCTGCCAGTGGAGATGGATGGGAAGCAGGCACTGAAGAAGGCTGAACCAATCTCCCTGCCCTGGAGAGAAGGGAATCAAAAGCTGAGAAGATAGTGAAAAATGATGTGGGGAACATGGGGAAAGGGTAGCACAAGAAAGGCTGAAGTAGAGACATTAAGATACATGTAGAAGGAGAAGTGAGAAGCTGAAGCAAGGAAAGGATGTAGAAAAGATAAAAATACCTGGAGAATGAATGATTTTTTTCATTGAATGTCAATTTAGTGGATGATCATTTTAGCAGGTGGCGTGGGATAGGATGTGGAAATAGTCCCGGGGTGTGTGGTGGGGAGGAACGTAGAGTTGCTGCAGGGAGGAAAGGAAAGGTGGACAGGCAGAAAGTAAGGAGTGAAACAGATGAGATGGGACAGAAAGAAAAACGAAGGGCAGAAAGGGTGGTTGTGATTGCCCAGAGCTTGGACAAGTTCAGCTCCTGGATCAAGAACAGCTGGCTGAAGCGGAACCCAAGCAAAATAGGGGTGATGCTGGTGGGCAGAGGAAAGCACTTGGAAGAGATTGTGCCCATGAACAACATGTGACAGGTGCCAGACATGTCTCTTAATGTCCTGCTGGCAGGCACTCGGGCACAGTGGGGATTAGGTGGCACAGGATATTGTGGAGGTCCTACAGAGGAGTGTATATGCCCACTGTACAATAAAGTTGTGAACAAATAACTCTTTGCTACATACAAGCTGTAATGTGTCCTTGATTCCTGTGCGAGTCTCCCATTGACGTCAATGGGAGATTGTGGTTTGTGCCGCAGCTGATACATAATGTTTACAAGTGGAATGCAGTTCTTTGCACAGACACCTCAGCTCTCCTGTTCTGAATAGGCAGGCGCATTGAAGACTGAACCAGAGGGCGAAGGTGGGAGGTGTGGGGGCAAAGGCTACAGAAACAATATGATGAGTATTACCTTGTTCTGAAGGGAAGTTTTATGTATTTTTCCTATTTTTAAGTGACATGATTCTTTTGCTTGTTCAATTCTCAGCTCGGCTCTGTAGTGCGCCCTCTGGGCTGTTTGACCTACTTGCAATGAGCTGTTAGCTTCGTTCCAGCTTCCTAGTGGCCAGTTTTCCAGATCTCCAAAAATCACCTTCTTGATTTAAATGTCTTGTTCTCGAGCTCAGCAGTGATTGGAGAAAGGACTGAGTGGGTCATAGAGATTGACCTCCTTTTTCTTCCCTGTATATGGGCCCTGCCAGGTCAGGGTTCTGGTACACCCATAGCATGGGGGAAGCCTACATATCCGCTTCCTGTGCCAGAAGCAGTTCTGTCCATAAATAGAGTATTCAGCCTTCTGGACGCTGTCAGGCACCATGTACAACACTAAATCTCCCACGCGCAATCTGGTCTGATAAGTGTTATGGATAAGAAGCGATTATCCTTTCTAGTGAAAAAGCTTTAGTTAAGGACTAAGATGCACAGAAATGATCACTTGCCCAAGGTCACTCAACAAAGCAATAGCCAAGCCAGAACTGCAACCCAGGAATCCTGCCTCAGTCCCTTCTCGAATCATCAGACCACACCAGCTTCCCAGCTCCCTAGAAGTCCTCGCTAAGCAAACACGCACCTAACCTGATAGACATGCTTGCCTTACACTGTGTCGCGCACGCTGTGTCTACACAACAATTACATCCCTGCAGCTGGCCTGAGTCAGTTGACTTGGGTTGAGGGGCTGTAAAATGTCTATATAGACATTCGGGATCACGCTGGGTCCCCCCTCGCAGGGTCCACCCCAATTTCACAGCTCAAGCACCACTAGCCCAAGTTAGAGGAGCCAGGCCAGCTATGAGTGTTTAATTGCTGTGTAGACAAACCCTAAAAGGTTTTTGGAAGAACTGGCTGACGTCTTCCAGTTTCTGTGGTCTTGCGCTGAAATGTAGATCAAATGCAATTTGTATCACCACCTTCTCCTCTCTTAGGAACTCAATACTTGAATAGAGAACCATTGTGGATAGCTTAACTTCTATTTTCCTTCCTGTCTCTTGCTTCTGAATTGGTTGTTGAATTGATTGTTGAATTGGTGAAATGGCTGGTCTGTGAATGCCAGGTACTGGTTTGAAGCTGTTATTCCAGCTGGAATAAAAGGTAGGTAGGGGTGTGTGTGTGTGTTTATATGGAATTATTTTTTTAAACCCAAACCCCAGGGTATTTTCCCCCATAACACAGTATTGCCATTTAATGTGATTGTGTAACTCCTGGTTTCCCAAGAGGGATCAATACACAAATGTTGGGAGGTTGCGGGGTTTTTTAATGACTTGTTTGTTTCCTCTCCCATCTCTGTTCTGCTTGGCGGGAAGGGAAAGGCCCTCTCTCTAATCATTATTTAATCAAGCAGAGTTGCTGTGCTATTGGATCACTTCCTAATCTTTGTTTTCATACTTATCTTCCAGGTATTTATATAACCGAATGGGATATTGGAGTGACTGGTCCATTCCAATACTTGTAACAGCTGCTGCTGGCTTTCTGTACATCACAGCATTATTGGTATGTAAGATAAAATCCCTCTATGAAAGTTGTGTAGAAAACTGGAGCATGAATGTCTGCAAAGGGGTTTATGAAATCTTACTGTCGGGAATGGCTTAGTTTTGCACAGTGTTTTCTCACGTGCTCTGGCCCTTAGACAGCCCTTAAATGCAAAAATTTAAACTTGGGATGACAACTGTGCAGTTCCCTCATCAGTGCTGCTGGCTGGGTCGCTTGCCAAAATTGCAGCGCACATGATCGTGCTGCAACTGACCTCCTAAGAAATAACTCTCCTGGGTGTCTCATGCATGACGGTTTCAGTCCTGTCTGCTCTTACAGCACCAGGTTTTGATCCCTCAGTCCTGTGCAAAATCTGCTTCACTGCATCTGGGCTGCCATGGCCAGTATCTTGAAGCTGATGCTTGAGCGAGCAGCAAATTCTTGCCTGACGCGGTGTAGAGTGCCATGTGCCAGCTCCGTGGCCCTGGGCAGTAACACAATAGTTGTTTCCCTCTTAAGGGGGATAAAAGTCCATTGATTAGATTATTTCTTTGGGGAGGACTTCTCTGTACAGTTGCCACTATCTTAAACCTTCCTGCCAACCCTATCCTATAATTGCTTTTCTTCCATGCCTTTAAGCAGTCTCTTACTGACGGTGCTTTTTCTCCACATGCTGAATGAACACGTACGGCTCGTCCGTTCTGATCTCTGACTGGCTTCTCCTTTGATTGTCCTTTCAGATCTTAGCACTATGTCACATAGCGGTGGGACAGCAAATGAACCTACACTGGCTCCACAAGGTAAATTGCCCCTTCTCAGTTAGGAAACCACCACAGATCTGAGTGAACCAAAGGAGTCTGAAGGACTGTACAGAGACCCCAAAAGCAGGGGTGTCAGGACTACTCGTCTGAATGCAGCACTTGGGCTTTAAGTCTTGGGAGGAGGGAGGGGAGATGTATCCCAGCCTGTTACATAGTAAGTAGAACCAAAAGCCTGTATCCCAGCCTGTTACATAGTAAGTAGAACCCTCTCTTATCTATGAAGGATCCCATTGCCCCAGTCTTAGATTTTGCCTGCCGCAAATTCCTAAGGCAGTTTTTTCATTTCCTGCCACAGACTGTATGCGCTCTGGGAAACAGTTGCTGCATTTCACCCACAGGGGGCGGAGAGATTCCGATATATTTTGCTAGATGCTTTGACATCCTTGCTGATAAAGGGTGCGATGTAATGGTTCGCTTTTTTACCTGGGCTCCTGGGGCTGATGGCAAATGGAGAGTCATGTGAAAATTATGCTGAACCTTCAGGATTTTTGAATTTCTGGTTGGAGAGCTGAGTTCAAAGAGGCTTAATGGGGGCAGGTTGGAGTCTCTTCTGCAGTAGGTATAAGCTGAGCACTGCAAAAAGACACAAGTTAGGGTGGCAAATGGCAAAAGTAAGCACCAGACAGTTACTCCCTTTACTTTTGAAGCACGCTAATATTTAGGTCTAGCTTATTATCTTATGCAGGAGGCAAGACAGTTCCTGAAGTTTCCTTTGCAGAGTTCCCACTTGATTATTCCATTAGGGAGGGCTGGAGTTTCCCCTGCCTGCAGAATGAACAAGAGGTTCAGCCCTGACAACCTGGAGATCTGAGATCTGCACGGCCTATGGCTGTCCACACATGCTCCCATGCCTCCGTACTACCCTTCTTGACTCCCACAGACCCTTGTCTCCACAGCTCCTTGGAAGCTTTTCCAGGCAGTATCTGTCCCAAAGCATTGCCTGAAGGAGACAAGGGAGCTATCATGTTATGTGAGGGTCCCAAATATAACTCCCCTTTGGTATGTAAGGGGAGGAACTGCACAGAGAGTAAGTGACTTACCCATAGTCCTACAGGAAGTCCGTGTGCCGCTGGCAGTACGACTACTCGGCACTTCCTATTTTCAAAGCACTGCATGAGGAATCCTGAAATGTTAGTCATTGTCTTCCTCATCACCATCACCTTCCTCATCATCACCATCGGCCATCACTCTGTCCCCTCCCAAGAGCTGCATCTCTGTCTCCTACTGCCCCGAGGCTGGGATGCCACTTTTATATGTGACGCTAATACTGTTATGTTGGGTGCATATTCAGTAGGGGATTTTCCCCCCTTCCTTATTTATATTTCCTCACCTTACTGATGGTGGAGTGTCTTTTTCCTATAGATTACTATATCAAGGATCTCAACTTATTATTGTATTTGTTACCATGGCCCTTTTGTGGTTAGATATCGCATTTGTTTCTTTCCTTCCTAACTGGTTATTTTGGTTCTTTCCAAGTTGTGCTGTACCTATTCCTTTAAAAGGGTATGAACTTAGGAAGGCCCCTATGCCAACCTGCTTCAACGCATCTTCTATGTTAAGGTTGCAACCATATATGGACCTTATGCTTTAGCTCATCACCATGTATTTAGGTGAAAGGTCCCAAACATACGAATGCTAATTTTGACTTAGCTCAACATACAGGATGCTAAAGCAAAGCAGAATATAATGCAAAGCAGTGGATATAATAAAGTCAAACTAGCCCACTGGACTACAGAATAGCTCCCATTGTGAAGCGGATTTTAATTTTTAGTAACCAGTTTGCTGCACTTCTGTGGGCCTTGTTTGATTTGCAAAAGCACACAGGATACAGGCTTCCATTTGCAGGTTATTATTTCATAGAGAGCACCAGCTTTATGCTTGGCACTATGCAGACCTGGAGAAAAGATGCACACCCTGTTCCAAACAGCTCGCTGTGTAATTCAGACACATGCAATACCATTCTGTGCTGGGTCAGGCACAAAACGAGTAGGGTGTGGAAAGATTTAATGGAAGATCTATGGTTTGAAGAGGGATGTGATGAGGTGTGAAGCAGGACCATGGAGGCACAAGGAGGGGAGTGTTCCAATCATTAATGGTAGTGTGGAAAGAAGTTCTGAAGCAGATAGTGAGAGAACTGGGGTGCTGGGAGGATCCAAGGGTGCGTCTACACTGCGATTGAAAACCTGCAGCTGGTCGGTGCCAGCTGGCTTGTGCTCATGGAGCTTGGGCTGAGGGACTGTTTCATTGCAATGCAGATGTTTGGCTCAGGCTGCAGTCGGCGCTTGGGAGTCTTCCTACCTCACAGAGTCCTAGCGCCTGAGCTCAAGCTGGAAAGTCTACCCCGCAATTAAACATCCCCTTAGCTCGAGCCAGCTGGCACTAACCAACCCCGGGTTTTTAATTGCAGTGTAGACATACCCATAAAGACCAGGAAGCGGGGGCGGGAAGGAGGATGTACTGGAGGCAGGGGTGGAGGTCTGTTGAGTTATGAACTTGAAAGCGAGAGGAAACTGGTGAAAGAATTCGTGGATTGGCTCAAAATTTGGCAGCTTTGGCTATGTATTGATTTGACTTTTCAGGTTCAGGTGAAATTTGGGGACCTCCAGCCTCTGTAAATTGGAATAGAAAATGGTGTCCATACACCAAAATCCACAGAGCTCTGACTCAGCAGTGCATGGAAGCACAAGTCTGCAGGTGAATAAGCGCTAGATGGAACACTACTAAGTGTAATATCTAAATCAGGGGTAGGCAACCTATGGCACGTGTGCCAAAGGTGGCACACAAACTGTTTTTCAGTGGCACTCACACTGCCCAGGTCCTGGCCACCGGTCTGGGGGACTCTGCATTTTAATTTAATTTTAAATGAAGCTGCTTAAACATTTTAAAAACCTTATTTACTTTACATACAACAATAGTTTGATTATATATTATAGACTTATAGAAAGAGACCTTCTAAAAACGTTAAAATATATTACAGGCACACGAAACCTTAAATTAGAGTGAATAAAATGAAGACTCGGCACACTACTTCTGAAAGATTGCTGACCCCTGATCTATACACACATGCATGCACTCATATGCAATACACAAACCCATAATGATGATGGGACAGATCCCACAAACTCTCCATACATAACTCCTGTTGAAATCAGCGGGAGTTCTGCACCTAGGGGGAGTTTGCAGGATTGGACCCTTATTCAGCATACGTGCAGGGGATTTGAATTCTGCCACTTTCCCGTCTCTGTCCTCTTTCCAAAACGTGTTGCTATTGGGAGGTGGTGGGTGGGGAAGTAAAGCAGGGGGGATGGAGGATGTCTGCTACCGAAAAACAAGTTGTTAATTCTGAGCCCAACATATGTTTCTCGGAGAGGAGTCTGGTATTTTTCTGACACATTCCAGGTGGCTGGTGGGTTTGGGTGAGTAACACCAAAAGAGAAATACATTACAGGGATCAACTGGTGATTGCCGCCCCCGCCCCTCACAAATTCCAAACCAGACTTGTCTGTGTCTTCCCCTTGATCTTTCCAGACGCTGCAAGGTGGGAGGCTGAGTGAAGGGGTGGGACTGCTGAACACCAAAATTCAAATCTGTGTCTTGTTTTCTTTCCATTAACTTACGATGACTGAAATCAAATGCCATGTCAGGGAAATATCTGGTCCGTGCGCTTTAAGGATGGAGTGGCCTGTATTTGCAGGGCAAGGAATCTATGTTCGAATGAGAGTCTCTTCCATGATCCTATAAGGATCATGGGCCAAGTTCAGAGGCCATATGTAAGACTATGACAACTAGATTCCTTTAGACCAAGGGCTCTGCCTTCACATGCACCACCTTCTCATTCCTCCGTGTTACTCCAGCTTGGTTTCCTTTGCATACCTAGGGTCTGAGAGAGGGAGGAGGGCTCAAGGGAGTCCGGCCCTATCTCTACTCATCACCACTGAATTTGCCCCACGTCGGGAGTGAATCCAATTAGAACTCTCAAACGTTCTGTTAATTGACATCCACTTGGCTGATGTACATGGGCAGCACACCTGCACTGTCACCCACAGCTCTTTTGCCCAAACAGATGAGTTGAAGGTGAGCTGAGTGGTGATCAGCTTCACCCTGACTCTTCATGTAGGAACAAGAGGAAACCATATCATTGCAACAACATGAATGTTTATTGCTATGAATGTTTATTGAGCATTACGCTCATGTGTGCGCACACACCCATTTCTGTCACCAAGGATCTAGAGGCAGGTGTAAATTCACTGGTGTCTGACAAATTACACCCAGCTGAGAATCTTCTCCTTACAGACTAAAAACAAGCCATATGGTGATTATTCGAGAGAAGAAGAGATGAGGTGGGTGAGGTAATATCTTGTATTGGCCCAGCTTTTGTTGGCGAGAGAGACAAGTTTCTTCAGGTTAGCTCATTGTAAGCTCGAAAGCTGGTCTCTCTCACCAACAGAAGCTGATCCAATAAAAAATATTACGTCACCCACCTCGTCTCTGTAATGTCCTGGGACTCACGTGGCTACAACAACAGTGCATACAAAAGAAGGAAGGTACGGGGGTCATGCATGAGAAGGAGCTGCTTGAAGGGGTGGATTAGAAAGAGTAGGGGGGTTGCATGGCAGATGAGGACATGGGAATTATTCTAGGCTCAGGAGAATTTCTTTCCCAGGTGAGAAGTATTTCTCTGAAGTGACAAGAACAAGTGTTTTTTTTTTAAAAAAAATCAAAACCGACCCAACAATGAAAAAGAACTCAACTCTTTTCATGACAATGGACTGTGTGTCTGGAGTTCAAGAAGATCCAGATAATTGTAGGAGTTTTTACTGTATGTTTTGTCTAACCTATGCTGCCTTTCCCTCTCAAAGACTTTTGGGTCCTTTTTTTGCTCTGAAATTTTCTGTAAAGAATCCAGATCCAGTGTGTATCTGAGATCAAGGCACAGAACAGCAGCATCCTCTGAATCTAGGCAGACATACAGTGCAGACTGAGATACCAGACGGAAGAGAACAACGTTCTGACGCATTTTCTACAGTGTTCTTTATGATGGAAATGATAGATAAGACAGACGTAGCAGGCTAAATCTGTAAAGCTAAAGTCTGTCTGTGCCATCCTGAGGCTATTTTAACCCTTTGCCTTCAATGAATCGAGTGATTTTAAATTTTTTGGGGTGCTGTACATAGACTCTTTCGTTCTGAATACTTTGCTTCCCAGTGCCTGCAAAGATGCACTGAAATTATGAGGGGAGTAATGCATTAGACTGTGCCTTTTCAGGGTGTTAGAGCTTCATAAAAGATCAAATCATAACACCAGCTAAAACTTGCTAGGTTCTACTACCTAGCTCTCTCAGTGCACCTCAATGCACATGGTGAATCTTTCCCAGGGAAAGTCATGTTGAACTGCACCCCAGTTTTGAGAGGTAGCTGCTTATTGGAGTGTCCTTGTTGAGTATACCATGATGTCGTCTCAGCATGACACAATGCCAAACTGCTGTTTTGAAATCCTTTCACTTACTGCAAGCTAAAGGTGGAGAATTGCTCTAATAAAGATAATGAGATGAAAAATATTCACATAAAAAAGAATCTGACACATCAGAAAAGGGCAGAAAAATAGACAATAACAAGTTTTTCAAGTGCTTGTACACAAATGCTAGAAGTCTAAATAATAAGACTGGTGAGTAATAAGACTAGAGTGCCTTATGTTAAAGGACGATATTGACATAATAGGCATCACAGAAACCTGGTGGAGTGAGGTCAATCAATGAGACAGTCATTCCAGGGTACAAAGTATATCGGAAGGACAGAACTGGATGGGGGTGGAGGAGATTCATGCTATATGTGAAAGAAAATGTAGAATCAAATGAAGTAAAAATTTTAAATGAATCCACACGTTCCATAGAATCTCTATGGACAGTAATTCCATGCTCTTATAACAATAGGGATCTATTATCGACCACCTGACCAGGACAGTGATAGTGACGTTGAAGTGCTAAGGGAGATTAGAGAGGCTATACAAATAAAGAACTCAGTGATAGTGGGGGATTTCAATTATCCCCACATTAACTGGGTAAATGTCACCTCAGGATGAAATGCAGAGACAAAATTTCTCAATACTTTACATGACTGCTTCTTGGAGTAGCTGGTACAGGAACCCACAAGGGGAGAGGTAACTCTCGATTTAGTCCTGAGTGGAGCGCAAGATCTGGTCCAAGAGGTAACTATAACAGGACTGCTTGGAAATAATGACCATAATATAACAACATTTAACATTCCTGTGGTAGGAAGAACACCTCAACAGCCTCAGAAAGGGGAACTATGCAAAAATTAGGGGGTTAGTTAAACAGAAATTAAAAACTAAAGTGGAATCCCTGCAAGCTGCATGGACACTTTTCAAAGATACCATAATACAGGCCCAACTTAAATGTATACCCCAAATTAAAAATCACAGTAAAAGAACTAAAAAAGAGTCACCGTGGCTTAACAACCACATAAAGAAGCAGTGAGAGATAAAAATACATCTTATAAAAAGTGGAAGTCAAATCCTAGTGAGGTATATAGAAAGGAGCATAAACACTGTCAAATTAAGTGTAAAAATGTAATAAGAAAAGCCAAAAAGGAGTTTGAAGAACAGCTAGCCAAAACACAAAAGGTAATAACAGAATGTTTAAGTACATCAGAAGCAGGAAGCCTGCTAAACAACCAGTGGGGCCCCTGAATCATCAAGATGCAAAAGGAGCACTTAAAGACGATAAAGTCATTGCAGAGAAACTAAATGAAATCTGTGCTTCAGTCTTCATGGCTGAGGACGTTAGGGAGATTCCCAAACCTGAGCTGTCTTTTGTAGGTGACAAATCTGAGGAATTGTCACAGATTGAAGTGTCACTAGAGGAAGTTTTGGAACTAATTGATAAACTTAACTGTAACAAGTCACTGGAAACTTCAAAAAGATCTCACAAAACTAAGTGACTTGGCAACAAAATGTCAAATGAAATTTAATGTGGATAAATACAAAGTAATGCACGTTGGAAAAAATAACCCCAACTATACATATAATATGATGGGGGCTAATTTTCGCTACCGCTAATCAGGAAAAAGATCTTGGATTCATCAGGGATAGTTCTCTGAAGACATCCATGGAATGTGCAGCAGCAGTCAAAAAAGCAAACAGGATGTTAGGAATCATTTAAAAAGTATAGAGAATAAGATAGAGAATAAGACCGAGAATATCTTAGTGCTCTATATAAATCCATGGTGCACCCACATCTTGAATACTGCATTCAGATGTGGTCTCCTCATCTCAAAAATGATATTCTGGCATTAGAAAATATTCAGAGAGGGATTAGTGGTTTGGAACAGGTCCCATGTGAGGAGAGATTAAAGAGGCGAGCTCTTTTGCAAACTGAAAAGACGAGACTCAGGGGGGATATGACAGAGATATATAAAATCATGAGTGGTATGGAGAAAGTGAATAAGGAAAAGTTATTTACTTGTTCCCATATGAGCAGCAGATTTAAAACAAATAAAAGGAAGTTCTTCACATAGCACACAGTCAATCTGTGGAACTCCTTGCCTGAGGAGGTTGTGAAGGCTAGTACTATAACAGGGTTTAAAAGAGAACTGGATAAATTCATAGAGGTTAAGTCCATTAATGGCTATTAGCCAGGATGGGTACGGAATGGTGTCCCTAGCCTCTGTTTGTCAGAGGGCGTAATGGTTGGCAGGAGAGAGATCTCTTGTTAGGTTCAGTCACTCTGGGGCACCTGGCATTGGTCACTGTCGGTAGTCAGGATACTGGGCTGGATGGACCTTTGGTCTGACCCAGTACGGCCATTCTTATGTTCTTAAAAATGGAAAGACCATTGAAAATGCAGTATAGATGACACCTCTTTACCCTTTTTTATGGAGCCCCTGACATCACTGATGTGAGAGCAAATGCTCTGGCTAAGGCTTTCCATGCTTACTGCTGAGAATCGAGTCCCACCAATTGATGCGAGCGAAATGTTCTTGTTTCATCAAATGCTTCTCAGGTGATTCATATTTTGATGCCTGCTCCAAGAAGGGAAGAGAAAAAGGCAATGGTCAATTTCATGGAATGTTTGAGTCTGGTATTCTGTCTGAATTAATAAAATAGATGCGGTTTTAAGGCTGGGTTTAACCAGTGATCAGTGTAGTTACTGCCAGATTAAATTTTGTCTTGGGCGAGAAAAGATTACGTTGACTTCTCTATAATCAGGCCTGTCTAGCTCCCCTGTGGGATGGGACTGGATGGTGATATGGTTCTGTAAAAGAAAGTGGTGCCGTGTGTAACGCTGATTACAAACTATGGTTAGAATGCGAGTGTGAATGACTGGGACGATATGAGGCAGATAATACTCTCAAAACCTAACCCTGTTTTTCTTTTTGTATATACTTCCCCTTACGGGAAGCATTCATGTTTGTCCAGATCGTCCCTTCTCCTATCTTAAAACGGTCACACTGCGAAATGTAATGTGTTTTGGTTCAAAATTAAGTTTGTGGTTTTGAATGAAAATAGAATCTCTCTGTTTCTGAAATACCTTTTGTGGCATCCCCATGACTGGAGGCTTGCAACCCTGGTAGCCCATTCTCTGCTAATCTTTGTGGATGAATAGTCCTTTTGATCCACGCAAGATACCATGTTGTTTATCCAAGGTCTTGTATTCTTCTGCCAATCACCTTTCCTTCCAGTGCCTGAAAACATGCATTGCCTGCTGAATCCCTTAAAATGGGTCTTGCAAATTGAATCTGTCTCTTCATAGGGTCTGTAACTTGAGTTTGTTGAGTTCAGACCATCTCTAGTACCAAAACATCATTTCAGCAAAGATCCATTGTCTTACCAAAATATGTGGAAACTTATTGAAAAGCAAAATTTAGAAGTTTCAAAATGGTCTTGAGTTGACTTTTTTCGCAATACTGTTCAAACTAATATTTTCTATTTCAGTACAACCTTAGTTTCTAGGTAACTTTAACTTCCCTCATTTGTGGATTGTTACAACCCATAGCTAAGAGTGTATCACTTGTACTTCAAGCGGGCTCTGTGTCCTGACGGTGTATTGTTAAAGAGAGGGCCGAATAGAGGGTCAAAGTTTAAAAAAGAAAAGCATATACTAGAGATGCGTTTGTTGAAATGTCACTTGCTCTGAGATTGACGATACTATTCTTGTTTGGAAAACAGCAGGCAAGTGTGAGTTTTGGATATAGAAAGGCAACATGGCCTATAATAGCAAGTAGAACTCAGAGATCATGGTGTCCACTTCTTAAAACACTGGGGTATCTTGGGGTATAGCTGATTGACAGCAGAATTGAACCAATGGGGCCTGTTTAGAATTTGCCATTGAATGCCCTTTGGCAAGTCACTTAACCTCTGTGTGCCACAGTTTGCCCATGTGTAAAATGAGGCTAACACCAAATCCATCTCACAAACGGTGTTGCCAGACTTACTTCCCCTTTGTAAAGCACTTAGAGAACCTCAGATGAAAGGTACTATGCTAAGCAGACTACATGGCAACAGTGTTCATAGTAGGGATTTGACTCGTAAATACTTACTTCTTTCGTTTCAGATCGGCCTGATGGCGACCTTGGTAGTTACTGTAGTAACCATGTGTTCTGTAGCACAACTTTGGGACGATGAATGGGAGATGGTAGTGATTTCAATGCAGGTAAGTTGGATAGTGTGTTTGACAGTGTAAAGCCTTGTTGCAAAGAATGGTGCTTGTTCTGTAGTCTTCAATACACAGAGTGAAATCCTTGCTGCAATCAGATCAATGACACAACTCCCGTTGACTTCAGAAGGGCCAGGATTTTACCCATAGGCTCTATTTTTGGAGTTATTAATTCTTAAAAATCAGGCTGAATCAGAGCTACAGAGCTGGATAGATGAAATATTGATCTTGGGTACCACACAAAGCCCTCTGAAGTCAATGGCATATTGGGCTGCATTAGTAGGAGCATTGCCAGCAGATCAAGGGAAGTGATTATTCCCCTCTATTCGGCATTGGTAAGGCCAGATCTGGAGTATTGCGTCCAGTCTTGGGGCCCCCCCACTACAGAAAAGATATGGAAAAACTGGAAAGAATCCAGTGTAGGGCAATGACAATGATTAGGGGGCTGGGCACATGTCTTATGAGGAGAGGCTGAGGGAACTGGGCTTATTTAGTTTGAGGAAGAGGTGAGGGGGATTTGATAGCAGCCTTCAACGACCTGAAGAGGGGTTCCAAGGAATATGGAGCTCATGGTGGCAGATGACAGAACAAGGAGTAATGGTCTCAAGTTGCAGTGGGGGAGGTTTAGGTTGGATATTAGGAAACACTATTTCACTTGGAGGGTGGTGAAGCACTGGAATGGGTTATGTGAGGAGGTGGTGGAATCTCCGTCCTTAGAGGTTTTAAGGCCCGGCTTGATAAAGCCCTGGCTGGGATGATTTAGTTGGCATTGGTCCTGCTTTGAGCAGGGGGTTGGACTAGACGACCTCCTGAGGTCTCTTCCAACCCTAATCTTCTATGAGTCTATGATTCAATGAGACTTCCCAAACTCAATTAAATAGTTATGTTGTTTCAGTTTGTGTAACTATGTCCCAAATTTTGAGTCCTGGGAGTACAGACCTGGAGCTTTAAAATTAGGCTGACCATATTTCCTTTAGACAAAAATGGGACATTGGGATGGCAAAAACGGGACAGGGTGTGTGTGGGGGGGGCATGGCCCCACCTGGGCCCCCCAGCACTGGGCGGGAGGGAGGCAGAGGGGGTTCGGGGGGAATGGATGGAGGAATAAGCAGAACAGGGATGGGGGATGAAGAGGATGGAGGGAGAGAGAGAGAAGGGGGGATGAGGGATGAAGATGATGGAGGAGACAGAGGGAGAGAAGGCACGAAGGTGAGAAGGGAGAGGATGGATGGATGAGAGAAGAGATGGGGGTAAGGAGCAGGGGGGATGGAGGAGGCAAGGGACAGCGAGAAGGAGGGATGGAGAGAAGGGAGATGGAAGAGGAGGCAGTGGACGGAGGGAGAGAGAGAAGGGAGGAAGGGAGGGATGGAGAAGGGGGATAGAGAGAAGGAAGAGAGGGATGGAGGGATAGAGAGAAGGGAGGAAGGAAGGGATGGAGGGATGGAGAAGGGGATAGAGAGAAGGGATGGAGGGAGCGAAAGGAGGCAGCGGACGGAGGGAGAGAGCAGGGAGGAAGGGAGGGATGGAGAAGGGGGATGGAGAGAAGGGAGGGATGGAGAGAAGGAGGGAAGGAGGAATAGAGAGGAGGCGGCAGCGGGCGATGGGCTGGAGGAGGCGGCAGATCGGAGCTGTCCGGAGCCGCAGCCGGGGGTCGAGCGCGCTGGTGGGGGGGCTGCCGGCCGGGTTTTATGACTCATAATCACATAAATTCAGTTATGCGATTATGAGTCCTAAAACGTCCGGCCGGCAGCGGGCTGAAGCTGGCGGCGGAGCAGAGCGGTCTGGTGCCGCAGCCGGGGGCCGAGCGCACTGGCGGCGGCGGCGGGGGGGGGGGGGGGGGGGTCGGACGTTTTATGACTCCATGTTTTATGGGTCCTGTTTTATGAGTCCTGCCCCAAAAACAGGACAAAATTGATATTTTGGACAAAAAGACGGGACAGTTAAAAAACATTAAAAAAACGGGACTGTCCCGTTCAAAACGGGATGTATGGTCAGCCTATTTAAAATACCTCCTGGCCTTAAAGGGGAATTCCATTGACTTTTTTGGAGTAACACCATGCTCCTGTTTAAAAATTAATTAAAAGAAGACCTTTTTTCAGAGCAAAGTGGAATTTTCATGCTGTAAGGCAGGTGAATAATGGGGGGGCGGGGGGGGGAAATTATTGCCAAATATTTAAGCAAGTCCTGAATTGCTTTTTGAACCAGCCATTTTTTCACCTCTCTTTGTTCACTTCCTAAAAATGTGTTTAGTGGTTTGGGTTGGGGTTAACTATTCTTTGTAGGAACACCCAGATGCAGGTGCAAAGAAAGGGATGCATACATGAATAAGGCTATTCCCCTATTTGTGCTGGAAGTGACTTCCTCTGGTTTCTGAAGTTTTAGTCATGCTGTTAGGAGTAGAAGCAGCACCATGTGACTAAGGTAACCAGTCGCACAGAATGAAGAGTGGAGCGGCACAACATATAGTAGATAGGATTTAGTCCTGCCATGAGTGCAGGGGACTGGACTAGGTGACACGCTACGTGTAAAGTTGTTTGCTAGACAATCTAAATAGCCAGAGTTCTGTATATATTATTAATATTAATATTAGATAACAGCACTGGTAAGGCAGAGGGGGAAAGGTGATGGGAGTATGAAGACTAGGCTGCAAAATGTGCATTTCCTCCTGCACATTTGTGTTTAATCAGCTGTTTTAAGTAGGGCTCTGTTTCCAATAAATAGCAGCAGCCAGGGGAACCTCACACTGGCCTTTCACTTGTGTTCAGAGTGCCTCAACTGCACAGCTTTACATTTTTGGATGTCCAAGCCACACTGGCAGGTGGAGGGTGGTGATGTCTGAACCTGGGTACAGACAAAAGCTGATGGAGGTGTAGGGACACCTGGAGCATGGGGTTGCGTCCCTGACCATCTTGGCCAACAGTGATCGTGGGACTTGTCCTCCATGAACTTAGAGCCACTTTGTTGCTGCAGCTGAAGAGCACATGGGATCTGTCTCAGAATGGAGTAGGCAGATACCCTGTGGAGGCTTCACTGTTCAGCCAAGAGCTCTTGTCTTGAGACTCTGTGTGTAATAACTGTTTGAACATTTAAGTGACACTGCCTATAAAATAACCTTTCATTCGGTCCTTTTTTGTTTGTGTTCCCCTAGGCCACAGCTCCCTTTCTGCACATAGGAGCCCTGGCTGCAGTCACGGCCCTGTCTTGGTTGATAGCGGGGCAATTCGCAAGAATGGAAAAAGCCAGTGAGTACCACCCAGATTTCACCTTGTTTGCCCCCGTACTGCTGTCTACATGTATGCTGAGATATGTGCGGAGTGATGTGTTTTTAAAGAACCAGATTGGCTGTCGGCTGACAAGTTCCTATTGTCAGGAAAAGCTGATTGATCAAAGACTTGTGCCCTTGAAGCTACTTTCTCAGATCTACAGACCCTCTAACGTTCAGAAGAACTGGGGGAGGTTATAGTTACTATCCTAGATAACTGAACAAACTTGGATGGAAGTAGGAGTGGGCTGGCCCAGTCAGGCAGTAGTAAGCCACTTGCTGTTTCTCTGCCAGTAGACGCACACTATAACTGAAGGATGTGAAAATGCATGTTCTAAAGCCTTTTTTTAAGACTTCCCCAACAGCAAGAAAGACGTTAATTACACACTGTTCTGCTGGAGCGTGGTGTTCTTACGAATACAGCATAACCACAAAACCCTCAACCCAAGACAGCTCACTGGCTCCCCATTCATTTCAGTTCATAAATACCATCCTTGTTTTTAAAAAGCCTTCATGTGCTTATTGCTTGTATTACAGTAGAGCCTACAGGCCCCAGTTGAGATCTGGCCCCATTACTCTGTCAGTGGTTCTCAACCCACGGGCCACTTGTGGCATGCAGCTATGGCCTATGTGACATTCTCAGGACCATACAGATAGTATATATATTTTGTGGATAAGGCCCATGTAATACACAGAGAGCTGCATATGCGACCCACAGTGATTAGGCTGAGAACCACTGTTCCATATACTGCACAAATGCATAGTGAGAAACTGTCCAGACTTCAAAGAATCTAAGGAGGCAAAGGGTAGAAAGAGCATAAAGGTGAGTGGTAGAGATGGGAATTGAACCTATAATGGGTTAATAGTTAGCAAACAAAGGATAGGAATAAATGATCCGTTTTCACAATGGAAATCGGGATCCCCTAAGGATCTGTATTTGGAGCAGTACTGTTCAACATATTCATAAATGATCTGAAAAAAGGGGTGAACAGTGAGGTGGTAAAGTTTACAGATGATGCAATATTACTCAAGATAGTTAAGTCCAAAGCTGACTGTGAACAGTTTGAAAGGCATCTCACTAAATTGGGTGACTGGGCAAGAAAATGGCAGATGACATTCAGTGTTGATAAGTACAGAGTAATGCATATTGGAAAAATAATCCCAATTATGCATATAAAATGTTGGGGTCGAAATTAGCAGTTACAACTCAAATAAGAGACCTTGGATTCATTGTGGAAACATCCACTCAATGTGCATCATCAGACAAAACGAACAGCATGTTAGGAACCATTAGGAAAGGGATAGATAATAAAATAGGAAATATCATAATGTGACTCTATTAATCTATGGCGTGCCAACACCTGGAATATTGTGTGCAGTTCTAGTCACCCCGTCTCAAAAAAGATGTATTAGAATTGGAAAAGGTGCAGAGAATAGCAACCAAAAGATTAGGGGCATGTAACAGCTTCTGTATGCGAAAAGATGAAAAGCTTGGGACTGTTCATCTTAGACGTCTAAGGAGGGATATGATGGAGCTCTATAAAATCATGACTGGTGTGAAGAAAGTGAATAAGGAAGTGTTATCCCTTCACATAACACAAGAACTAAGGGTTGCCTGATGAAATTAATAGGCAGTAGGTTTAAAACAAACATAAGGAAGTACTTCTTCGCACAACACCCAATGAACATGTGGGATTCATTGCCCGGGGATGTTATGAAGGCCAAAAGTACAAGCGGGTTCAGAAAAGAATTAGATCAGTTCATGGAGGAGAGGTCCATCAATGGCTGTTAGCCAAGATGGTTAGGGCCACAACCCCATACTCCGGGTATCCCTAAACCTCCAGCTGCCAGAAGCTGGGACTAGATGACAGGGCAGGGATCGCTTGACAATTGCTGTTTTGTTCATTCCCTCTGAAGCATCTGGCATTGCCACTCTCTGAGACAGGCTACTGAGCTTGATGGACTATGGGTCTGATCCAGTATGGGCCGCTGACTCCTACTCCAGTGCCCTGTCCACTAGACTAAACTGCCTCTCCTCTAATCTAGCTTCATATGTAATCTATCCAATCTCATGGGCCTTGGACCTTCAACTGCCTTCACCATTCCTTCAGTTCGCCTGGCACTAGCCACCTCTCTTTGCCTTCAGCAAATATCAAATATGTTTTCTGAAGGGTTCAGTGGTAGAGCCTATAAAATTACGATGCCCGTGCCATAAAAATTCTTTTAATTAGTAATTGAAGGGTAGTGTGAAATGCAAGCTTTGGGAGGGTTTGGCAGCACTTGGAAAAGGCTGCCAAGAAGTAGGCGTTGAGTATGTGGAGACAGCGGCTGAGCGAGAGGAAGAATATTAAACGTGTAAAGAATTCATATTGAGAGAGACTTCTCCAAAGGAAAATTTGCTGCAGTTTAACTTACAAATGGAAAAGCTGTACCTGTTCAACAAAGAAAAGAAATAATAAAATAAAATAGTGTGTAATTATTCTGCCAGTCAAGATGGGAGGTAGTAGATAGTACGTGTTCCTTGAAGTTCTCTTCTCTGTATTGTGCTCTTAGCTAAGCCAGGAAAAATTGCCACTTATTAGCTTTGCTATTTCCTCCTATTAAAACTTTACAGCAGCCTAAGGCACATTCATAGAGTAACTTCTCCTATTACACCATAGCATCAGAAAATGCCTTGCGTATGCCAGGATAACTTCACTCATCACTGAAATGCAGCCACCTCAGGGGTACAACACAGCAGCTGTTCAGTGGTACAAACCTACAAACAGGAAGTGAAGAGCATTTCATCAATGGAAACTGTTAGGAGAAAGTAAGGAATGCAAACCCAAATCCACAGCACAAGGAGAGAGTTGCACGTGTCTTGCCCACCTGACCACAGTAACTTGTAGACATACTGGCTGTTGCCAACTGTCATTGGCACACGAGTCTACTGTTCTTGTGCCTTTTCAGGCATCAGACTCTTTAGTTGTTGTTTTTCCCAAATCCAGAAAATACAGCTCAAGATACATTGTGTCTTTATAGCTCTTGTTGTTTATTAGTTCCTTCCTTTCTTAGAACTCACCTAGAAGGCTTCCAAGGCCAAACACAAAACACTGGATTAAAAGCAGCAATAAAAGCAATGAGGAGGTGGAGCTCGGCCAATGAACTCATTCAGGAAACAGGATAAAATGGGGTAGGGAGGACGGGACTCCTCACCAAGGCAGAAAAGAAAGGAGAGGAGAAACTTACTCCAAGAAACAGCATTGTCTGTCTGCCTCCAGAGTATCAAATGTCTGTTGGTGATTACAGAAAAGAACGATCCCCTTCACTTCCCTGAGTGACACTTCCCCCCCAAGGTCTTCATTGCACAAGCAAATAAAGACTCCACAGAGCTGAGAAACTGCTGTTAGATTTTTCTAGCCTTCTTGATTTGATCATAAAATGCGAGTCTTTATTTTTCAAGTCAAGGTAACTTACTGCTGGTGAAAGGGGCTAGAGGCTAATGGGCTCCAGTCATCTCCAGAACAGAAACACGACAGTTAGATGAGAGATGCCTGATGCGCTCTCTGTTCTTATTGCATCCATCTCTGTAGTATCTCGGGGCCTCTTATACAGTCAAGAATTCATCGTCCGAAAGCCCCCGTGAGCTAGGGAAGTGCAATTTGTCAGAGATTGTGGCTTGCCCAAGCTCATGTAGGAAGCTGGCTGTGATTTCCAACAAGGAGCTAGCTAGTTGCTGGTGAATGCTGTGGTGTGGGAATAGAGCCCTAACCGTCATGAGTCACGATTCACCTGGACCCTGTAGGTGAAAGGCTTGCTGTTGGTCCATCACGTACGCTCTGATTCATCCAGTTCCACCTGTAAACAGGGTTTGCTGGGACTCCCATTCTCCAGGGGGTATGAACGGGCCAGTAGTGTGTCCAGTTTTCTGTAACCACAACCACTTCCTGTTCTAACTCAGAAATAGTTTTGATCCTTTATCAAACTCTGCCAGGCTCCTTTGGAGCAGTACCCACCACCATCTTGTTATAACAACAGACTTCTCCCTTTGTCTCCTAAATAATGGACCCAAGTTCATGGGGCTCTGTGTCCAGGAGGAATGTGGTCCCAAGATTCATGGTATTTAATGGAAAGTGACGGTTTCATCTGCCTCCCACGTTGCCCTGTGAGGTTAATGAGTGTGGTTTTCTAGAGAGATTAATGGCCTTCCTGGAAATGAACTTTACATTTCTCAGCATTTGTGGCTAATGGTGGGATTCGGCTTCAATCCCATTTCACAACGGTGCACGTCCCGTGATCTGTGCTGAGTGACACTGACCTTTCTCATGCAGGTCAGTGATCAAAATCTGTCCTAGCACATGGATTTCATTTGGTATTTGCCTAGGATTTGGATCGCTGAGCTGCATCAGCTCAATCAGCAGAGGTGGATAGCAAAAGAAAAGGGTCTTCCGTACTGACAAAGTGGGCTATTTGAGACTTGGTAGAATCCTAATGTATATTTCTGGAGCAAAGAAATCCAAGTGGAAAGAGCAATTCTAGAGTAATCCAGAGCAAATTGGAAAGACCTAGAAGATTCCAGTGATGTCACTTAGCTCCAGAGCACCACAGCTATGTGATGCGGTACACCATGGGGGCACCTAGTTTACTTCTCTCCTGAGCGCTCAGGAAGGACTGGAGCCCAGGCAGGGGTTATATCATTGTCAATTAATTTCTCTCCCACACATATATTCTAGTCTGACTGGCAAGTAGGTGCATGCTTGAACAAGAATATTAGATGACAAAAGCAAAGGGCAGCAAATGAACATCTGTATTAAAACCATTAACCAGACTATTCCTTCTCCCAAGAAACAACCCCAGTATCATTGGGTTCAAGTGACTGTTAATATCCCATCAAGTTCAAAGCACCTGTCACTCTAACTAATGCAACTCGATAGGGAGCTAGGAGTACCTCTGCAGTGGCTGTCAGCGCCATCTTCTAAAGATTCCCATCTCATTTGAGTGAAGTCACTGGAAGGCAAAGGAATGCTGCCCTTTGCAAAGCACAGGACTGAGAGTCAGGAGGTTTGTTCCTGAATCGGCCGTTGACTTCTGGTGTTGCCAACTCTCAAGATTTTATCATGAGACTTGTAATGTCTGTTGTTTCCCTTAACACCCCGGCTCCTGGAGTCAAGTAATTATGTAAGTCTTGTATTTTAATTGAAAGCTAAATTTCTAGCTCTCGTGACTGTAGAGAAAATCCCGAAAATGTGACCCAAATGTAGTCTGGAGCCAGTGTCCTTGCCTTTTGAGCCTTGACTGGTGATTTTGGGAATGCCTGGAGTAGGCAGTGCTGACCTTGGGCAAGTCATTCAGTCTCAGTTTTCCCCACGTGTAATACTTGCCTACCTGCCAGGAGAACTGTCACAGTGAATCCATTGGTTGAGCCATCTGAGATCCCCAAGTAGGAAGCACTGTAGGAGGACAACATTTTTATTTATATTTACTGCTTTTGATGCAATACTTTAAACTGTGTGTGTGTGTGTGTGTGTGTGTGTGTGTGTGTGTGTGTGTTGCTTTTTCTCCATTGCTGTTGTAGCCATTGAGCTCCCCTGCAATGAAAGCCAATCCCAAGTCAAGTTGGGGGTATTAAAGGGCAGCAGACATGGACTCTGACCCATTGGAATCATTAGTCCCTGCAAGTTGCATCATTATCCAAGATCTAGCGCTCCAGAGAGCAGCAGTGGGGGCTGCTTTGTAGGACTGACACACTTGACCTGGTCCCGGGGCTGGTTGCTGGGCTTCCTGATGTCACTATAAAAATCTGGAGGGGTTACACTGCCCAAGAGAGATATTGGACGAGGGAGAAATACAAAAAATTGTGCTATAAACTAAAATATTCCTAGTTCGGTGTAACATTTGGAAGTGGGTATGAAAACGTAAGAGGGAGGCATGCAGTTTAATAAAACCCAAGCGGGTCTGTTCAATGTGCAGCGGCAGTCAAAAAAGCAAAGAGAATGTTGGGAAGGGAATAGATAATAAGACAGAAAATATCACAGTGCCCCTATATAAATTCCTGGTATGCCCACACCAGGAATACCGTGTGCCGTTCTGGTCACCCTAGCTCAAAAAACCCAGCTCAAAAAAGTTACATTAGAATTGGAAAAAGAACAGAGAAGGGCAACAAAAAATGATTAGGAGTATGAAATAGCTTCTGTATAAGAGATTTAAAAGACAGGGGCTGCTCATCTTGGAAAAGAGACGAGGGGATACGATAGAGGTCTATAAAATCATGAATGATATTAAAAAAACCAGAATGAAGTGGTGTTATTTATCCTTTCTCATAATCCATGAACCGAGGTGAAATTAATAGGCAGCAGGTTTAAAGCAAACTATAGGAAGTACTTCTTGCCCCAGTGCAGTCAACCTGAGGAACTTCTTGCTGGAGGATGCCGTGAAGGCCAAAAGTATAACTGGGTTAAAAAATGACTTGGATCACTTTATGGCAGGGCTCGGCAACCTTCGGCTGGTGGCCCATCAGGAACGGTGAACCGTGGGGAACCAGCCACTGGAAGCTGTGGGGGCGTCTGCCTGCAGACAGTCAACAGAAACAAAATGTCTTGCGGTCTGCCAGTGGATTACCCCGATGGGCCGCGTGCCGAAGGTTGCCGACCCCTGGTTTATGGAGCATAGGGTCATCAATGGGGCTATTAGCCAAGATAGTCAGGGATGCAACCCCATGCTCTGGGTGTCCCTTAAGCTCTGACTGCTAGAAGCTGGGAGTGGATGACAAGGAGCGGATCACTTGATAATTGCACTGTTCTGTTAATTCCCTCTGAAACATCAGGCAGTGGCCATTGTGGGACGACAGGATGCTGGGTTAGATCAGCCATTGGTCTGGCCCAGGATGGCCCTTCTGATGTTCTTAGGGGGGCACTGTCTGACTCAAGGTGTCTACTGACTGCAAAACTATGCAAATGTCCCCATCACTGTCCCCACCAAATATGACACCCTATGGTTCTTGGCAACCTCAGTGCATCCCAGAGTATCTTCCCCCACCCATTTTTAATCCCACCAGAAGTCCCTCTGTTGTGCCCCCCTTTCTTGTATTAGAGCTGACTACTTACAACCCATCTAGCATCTGACATTATGTCCCCTCACTCATCCGAAAGAACTTCTAAAGCCTGGTCTCCATTTTAAAAAAATTACATCAATTTAAATTGCTCAGGGTGTGAAAAATTAAAAATGAAAACTGGTGCAAATCCTTAATGTAAATACAGCTAAACCAGTTTAACCCTTGCTTGATGTTAGTTTGGTTATGCTAAAGCTGTTTAAATGTACCTACGTTATTATGGGTGTGCCCCAGCTTAATTAGACTGATTTAAAACTAAAGTTAACCTGGTGCTAGCTTGCAAGTGATGCAGTCATAGAATCAAAGAATATCAGGGTTGGGAGGGACCTCAGGAGGTCATTTAGTCCAACCCCCTGCTCAAAGCAGGACCAATCCCCAACTAAATCATCCCAGCCAGGGCGTTGCCAGTCCATCCATCCCTCCACCTCCGAAACAAAAGACTGGGAATCAGGACTGCTGGATTGTATTTCTGGCTCTCGCTGACCTTGAGCAAATCACTTGGGGCTGGTCTACTCTATAAAGTTAGATGTAACAAAGAGTCCTGTGGCACCTTAAAGACTAACTATAAAGTTTTGAAGCATAAGCTTTCGTGGGCTTCCAACGAAGTGGGTATTAGCCCACGAAAGCTTATGCTTCAAAACTTTATAGTTAGTCTTTAAGGTGCCACAGGACTCTTTGTTACCTCTGCTATTCCGGTCTAACATGGCTACCTCTCTGATTCTATAAAGTTAGTTTGGTTTAACTGTAATGTTCAGGATGTGAAAAATTTCACACCTTGTGAGATGTTGTTCTGGCTATCTAAGCCCAATGCAGACACCACTCAGTAACTGAAAGAATTCTTCTATTGATCTAGTGACTGCTTACAGTGCCAGGAGAATCCCTCCTGTTGGCATAGGTAGTGTCAGCAGTGCCACTGTAGTGTTTCAAGTGTAAACAAATCCTCAGAGAGGTGGACTGACTATGGGCATGGAAGTATCCCTTCTGTTGTTGTAGCAAATGTCTACATTACAACACTACTGTGGCACTGCAGCTGTGCTGCTGATGGGTTTATAGTGTAGACATATCCTAAACCTCTTTGATGGTTTCCATATCTGTAAAATGGGGCAAAGCACGCTAAGACACTGGAATGAGATGCATCATTAGCCAAAATACAAAGCACTGCTATTCTTTGTGGCTGGAGGGAATTGGTATGGTTTGTCCATTGTGTTCGGAGTAGTAGTACAATGTCTTGTTTTTTCTGGTGGTTTGTTCTGAACCAGCATTTTCACTGGCTGCATTTCTGTTCAGCTTCACAGATGTTGATATTCACTGCATACTTTGCCGTCGTAGTTGCACTTTACCTCGTTCCCCTCACTGTCTCTTCCCCTTGTATAATGGAGAGGAAGGATCTGGGACCAAAGCCTGCCATCATTGGCCATCGTGGTGCACCAATGGTAAGTAGCTTCTCATTTTAATCAGTTTGTCTGTGCTGAGTTTGACCACCCTGGAGTCTAAAGTCTGCTATCCATAGAACATGTGCAGTGTGTGGTCTTGAGCATGTCACCTAACCTCACTCTACTATGGCTTACTCATCGACCTACCTTCTTCACAGCCGGGTGGGAAGCTTGGTAAATTGCTAGGTGCTTAGAGTAGTAAGTCGTTTTTAAGTGAGGTGAAATTTGAGGGAAGGCAAGACAAATCAGACGCCTGAAAGGGGTACAGTTGTCTGGAAAGGTTGAGAAACACTGTAATTAGCTCAAGCAATAGAAACACATGCTTCTAAATCAAGGTCCTAGATTCCTTTTGCTATTAGGATTTAGGCAGGGGTATTTAAAAACGCAGCACAAGAAAATATCTTTGGTGGGTGACATTTTGAGACGCAATGCTTACACGTGCTGTGCAATGCAAGAATACAACATTGTGATGTTGTACATAACTGAAAAATGGCAATCCTAAAAAACTGCTTTGTGGTTGGTTGCTTGATTGATTAATTCCCAGTGGCTCAATACCAGAAGCTAACCAAATGCCACTGGCTTTCTGGGTCATGTTTGGTGCATTTATATCTAGGTGTAGAGCAAGCCAGTTTTTGAAGATAATCCTGTTTCTTCTGATGCTTGCTTATTCTGTGCCTCTGCTGATGGGCATCTTGAAAAGTCTGAGATGGAGCCAGTCTTTTTTTTGAGGTAGGGCTTTTGCCAGCAGGCCAGTCTGTTGTGCTTAATTCTGGGACTTTAAGTGTGCATTGCAGCCATTAACAGATTAGCTGCAATGGCAGTTGCTCATCTGAGGATATTGGTGTGCCAGATCTTCTTCCTTCTTGGAGTCTGTTCCATATGGCTGCTTCACAGGTACAGCAGAGCACTGCATGACTAGCTCTCTCCTTGCTTCCCGGTAGATTGCTCTCTGTGACCATTAATTTTGGTAGGAGGAGGAAGCAGGCTGCAATTTAATCATTGGCACAAAAACATTTTATCACTGTGTGGCTTTCGTAAAAGCAACTCATCCTGATAAAATTTGTCTGGAAGGCTCAGGCCCTCTGAATCCCTCTTGTGATTCCATCATCTACATCGGCAGCTCCCAAGCCTTCCTGGTTCACGTACCACTCTTAAAAAGTTGTTGTGAAGGTAATGGCTGGTAAGCCAAGCTCATCTACCACCAGTGGTGCACACACTACAATTTGGGAACCCCTGATCTATGTTTATTACATTTTTCCTGTTCAAAACTCAGAACCTTCCTGTCATCTAATGGGCTGATATTACATTTGCCTCTTTCATGGCTTTTTAAATAACTACTTGTGTTCAAATTTCCTGAAGACATAAAGCCAGGGAAGATAGAAACCAACTTTATATTTCAACCTGAAATTCCAGCTGAATCTGAACCAAGTTTGGGGGTGGGGGAGTTGTTTTTGAGGAGTGGTGTGGGGGTAGAATAAAGTTCCATTAGTAGGAGAGTAAACTTTTTTCCCTGTCTACGTTTTATATGGATCTGTCTGAGCCCGGAAGTATCAAAATAGCTCCATGATATTCTGGTCTCTGATTATTTCCTGCTTAGCAGGAAGTCCTGGAAATTTGACTGGAGACTGTTTTGCTATTAGATTTTCTGACTTGGAGATTTGGATAAATTTCCATATACTTATCTGACCAAACTTCAAACCATAAAAGGATTCAATCTTCACTTTATTTAGTTGCACTTCTGTGAGATAGTGGTATTTTTGTATTGTACGATAAAAAGACTGCTGCTAAAGACCAACTGGCTCATGTAGCATGGTTTTCTTCTTCCCTTCACCATAACCTTGTAAATAAAGATATAGATATATAAATGGAGATATACCAATCTCCTAGAACTGGAAAGACCTTGAAGGTCATTGAGTCCAGTCCCCTGCCTACACTAGCAGGATTGAGTACTGTCCCCTGACAGATTTTTTTGCCCCAGATCCCTAAATGGCCCCCTCAAGGATTGAACTCATAACCCTGGGTTTAGCAGGCCAATGCTCAAACCACTGAGCTATTCCTCCCCCCCCCCCCCAAAGCCAATCACTATGCAGTATCTGTTGTATCAGTAGCTGGTTTATTTTAATGCTTCACAGAAGACAAGATTAGAAGCAAAAGTGTAACTTCTCTGAGCTGTGAAATCAGTAGGATAAGAAACTGGCAGCTACAATAAAAAGAAAAATGAGAATTAAAGAGAGAAGTGGCTAAAATATTTTGTACTGCCCAGCTCTTCCTAGACCTATCCTGACACTTCAAGTCTCATTGTATATTTCAGGGATCTCTTTTAAGCTCCCCTTGTTTGGATTATTATTCTCCCTTAAATGCTGATGCCGCACCAGATTCACTTGCCACACCAAGCGTATTTACTTTCAGACCTAATTATTTTAAAGCTTTGCCAAAAGGAATTCCACTAACAGTATCTAATTTTCACACAAATACCTGCTGTGCTTTGTCACCGAGCCAACTATTTTGGAGCAAATCGTACTACGTTTGCAACGGGGGAAATAAAGATTAAATTATCCAGCTAATGGTCTAAAGAAGCTGTTCTGCAGAATACTGACAACAGTTCTTTCAATAACGTAGAGATTGAAGGTCTCCAAAGCTAGGGAGCTGGAGCCTGGGGCAATAGTAGATCTGACGGATAAGATCTAATAATACTTCAGTGATTATATATCCATGTTAATCTTCATCTTCAGAAAGGGGCAAATGTGATTTCTGGGTTGTGCTCTTATAGTCAATATTTAATGGAGCACTATAGTTAGTTTCTGTACTAGTCCAATGAGACGGCGCCTAGAATATTGTGTTAGCATCTGGACACATTATTACCTTAAAGATTTAGCTAAATGTAATGGATTTCAGCCGAAAGCCACTGAAATGATAGAGGGACACACTTCCAAGGAAAGGGTTAATGTCCAGGAATGATGACTTAGTGAGGGGTGGGAGGCAGGAAATTGATTAGGATGGCTCAAGTAGTAAAAGCGAGGAATATTGGGTTACAACTCAAGGAAGATTTAGGCTGAATATTACAGAGAACCTCTTGATGATGATCAGACTGGGTCAGACCTATTTGTGCAGCCGTCTCTCGTGGGAAGGGAGTGACAGGAGTTGAGAATGCTCAGCCCCTCACACTATAACCCAGCACAAAGGACACATTCAAGTAGGGCAAGTGCTTTAGGGTGCGAGTTATGGATGATGCATTGGCAATTTACGCCATGAGCAAAAATGGCAACTAGGTTCCTAACTCCCATTGATAGTCAGTGGGAGTTAGGTACCTGTAATTTATGCAACTGAAAAATCTCTGCCAAGATCACCTTCTGGCAAGGAGGAGAGTTCCATCGTTCTTCTAGACCAGTGGTTCTCAACTTGTTAATCATCGTGGACTGCATCGCTCTGACAATTACATTGTAGTTTATTATATCCCCAACAGGCCTGGCATTATGGTAGCAACCGGAAATTTACCATGTAATGTATCATTATCACACATGTCTTGCCAGTAGTATGTAAGCAGTTTTCCACACCAGTATGATCCATTCCCCAAAGAGCTCATGTATCACTGAGTTCTTTCAGTCTCTGACAGTCTCAGCACCAGGTAGTGGCAGCCAAAAAGCATTAACAGACAGAACACGGATTTGCTGCTCACAAACAAGCCCTTGAGTGAGAAACCGTGCGAGGCAAGTATGTGCAAGGAAGACTGCACATCCCACCCTGCGATGCTCTGTCTTGATCTGAGCAGCTACCTTCTACCAGGGGTTGTGGGAGAACCTTCTGGCCAGCTGTGGTGTTCTGGCTCGTCCATTCCTCCTCCCTACCTGGAAAGTAAGGCATATGATCTGTAATAAGCTGCAGAAAACAAATAGCCTTTTTGCACAGTGGAAGAATTATGTGAACAGAAAAGAACAAAGGTCTCAAAATGTTCAAACGTGGGTGCCTAAAGTCAGGCATCCAACTACATGTGGTAGTAAGTATATATGGGCTGTTATTCAAAGGGGTCTGATCATCTTCAGCACCCGGTGACTTCAGCGAAAGGAGAGGATCTGTAGCACTTCTGAAATCAGGCAACATTTATTCAGTTCTCTATCCTTAGGCACCAAATTCTAACTTGGCCGGAGTGATATAAAGGATTGTAATCACAGACTTCATTTACATACCGCCATCATTGATGTAACTAATCCAATCTAGAGTCTGTTGTCCAACTGAGACTTTCAGTCAATAATCAGAATCTCTTGTCTAGCTATTAACTTTTTTGTAACTTTTGTCTGGTCTCCTTGGCCAAAATGTTTCTTCCCTCCTTGCTGCACTCTTGTTTACCTCTTTTTCCATCCTTGGAGTGGCTGTCCCAGTCAGTGCTGTATCTGTATAGTCCATTAAATCTATTGGAATCCTTTGGGATTATTATTAGAAGCTGATTCAAAGTTAAGACACTTCATCTGTCTATTAGGTCAGTGTCTCACTTCTTTCCCCATTAGGGAAGAGGGTTTCCTTGGCTGAAGTTTGTAGTAAGTCTGAGAAGCCATGTGGGAGATCATATGGTGATGCTGTACCAAACCTGATGCAATTCAAAGGGTCTAGCTCTCCTACAAGCTTTGCGATCCATAATTCAAGGGAGTATTTTATGACCTTGAGTAAACACAGATCCCTTCCCCTCTAGGGAAGCAAGACTTGAAAAGGACCCTTTAACGAAGGGTCTCTACGGGTTTATGTGGGAATAAAAAATGCCTAAACCTTTCCTGTTTTGTATTAGACAAAACAAAGTCCAGAGGTGGGAGAAACACCCTGCTTTGTACAGAAAGCTTAAAAGATCCCTGGGGCTGACTTGCATGAGGCCTATTTCCGGCACGCTCTGCAAATGTGAGCATAACTCTTTATTTGGGGAATGGATGTTTTTATTTTGAAATCTTTTTACCATTTAAAACCTGGTTTTAAAATGTCACCCCTGAAACAGATCCCTAACAAGTGAAACATGAAGCGGAAAGAGCATTTAGAGGCAGAGAATTCCAACAGAAGCCTTTGAAGAAAAATGGTTTGCCACTATTTTGGTAGTAGTCATTTTTTGGGCAGTCTGTAAGCTTCCACAAGATTAGTGATTACATGTGTAGGGACCCACTGACTCTCAATCATTCTCTCTACCCAAGGTACTGTAGTATCTGAAAACCACACCATTTTTAAATGCGTTTATCCTCCCATCATCCCTGTGAGGTAGTGCAGTTCTACTGCACTCATGGAGGCAGGAGAGACTGAGTGACTTACCCAAGGCAACACAGGAAGTCGGTGGCAGAACATAGGATTGCTGAGGGTCTCCTGAGTCCCAGTCTGATACCGTAACCACTGGACCCTTCCTCACTATATTGCCCATCCTTCCGCAGTCTTGTCTGTTCAGAATGTAACTGTCTTTTTGCTCTATTTGTACAATGCCCAGCACATTTGTCCTGAGAGGGGCCTTTGGGCATTACTAAGATATAAACAATACATATGGATCCATGAAACTTTGAACTACCCAAATCTGACCTACACAGAAGAAAAACTCCATCTTCCGGATCTTGTTGTATCACCATGACAAGGCTGGTTATAATTGCTTACCCACAAACTGGTACTTGGTACAAAATACCAAAAGATTCCCTTCCCATCTAATCCTTCCCGTGTATCATTATAAGTCCTTCAGTGCAGCTGAGTGATTAATGCTGGGAATGTTCTGTAACTGTTCTACTGAATTGTAAAATGAACTGAGTTTATTTGCAACCCTTCTTTGTTCATTTCCCAAAAACATTCGAGTCATCCAAGAAGTCTGAAGCAAATTTGGCTAGCGGCAACAAAAGTTCTTGCATGGGCAGCCAATTAAAGAGCAGAAACAATGTTGTTTGACTTATCTGACCCATTGCAGCAAAGCAGCTCGGTTCACGTTTAGGATGTTCACAACAAATCCAAAGAACAAAAAAATGCAGAAGGATATTGATTTGGATAGTAAACTTAAGGAGTGACAAAGAGTCCTGTGGCACCTTAAAGACTAACTAAACTATTGAAGCATAAGCTTTTGTGGGCTAATACCCACTTCGTCGGATGCAATACGAAGTGGGTATTAGCCCATGAAAGCTTATACTTCAATACTTTAGTTAATCTTTAAGTGATCAATTAAATTAAGCTCCACTGTTAAGAACAAATTTTCCAAGTACTTTGCAGAGAGGAATCCAGTTGACATTTGGAGGAGTCTTGATCCTGACGGGGGGGGGGGGGAGATTGGGGGAGTTGCATGATCAGGCCTTAGAATAAAAACATTACTGGATTCTTTCCTTCGGGTTGACTTGCCTATAACTTTTGTTCTCCTAAGAAACCAATTATACTAGATGGTAGTAGAGCAAGGATTTTCTAAAGCAAATCTGCCTGTTAACATTGGACTAAGGCAGAAAGTTATTCCTAGTAGTGATATAAATATTTACATCTGGAAGTGATTCATCTCTGTTTTACAGTTTTTGCCGGAGAATTAAAAAAACAAAACAACCCCCTTATAGTCCAAGTGGATGACTTTGTTGTGGCAGTGACTAGCTCCCCTGGGCACATCTTTGCTAAATATGCCACTATTTGCTTTGCATTTCCTACTTTTCTAGGGAGAAGGGAGGCTGGTGGGAGTGAAATGTATTCCACTTGGATAATCCCAGTGCTCCTTTACAAAGGATCCTCTTCAAAGCTCACCGCTCTGGTTTTAAAATCCCTTTGCAAGCATGAAGCAGTGGGGCGGGGGAAGTGCTTTCCCTGCAATAGTGTGCAGACCTCTGGGAACAAACAAAAGCTGGTCTAAAGGGAGTGTGTTTTGATTTATGAAGGTCCCTGGCTCTTTTACATTCTCTTGGATGCTCTGCATAGTTGTGTGTGACGGGGTAGTCAGTTTAAGAGCCATAATAAAGCCAGCACTAAATGACACTTCCCTAAGCCCAGGCATGGGGAACAGTGAAGTGGCATACAAATTGGCGGCCTTGTGAAAAAAGGAGAATCAACAGTTGTAGTTAAAGGAGAGAGCGAGTCTAAATTCCAATGATTATATTTGTGTATCTGTATTGTGGTGGTATCCAGAGGCTCCAATCCAGATCAGTACCCCATTGTTACTTATTTGTATTCCCGTAGCCCCTGGGACCAGAACCCCTTTGAGCCAGGCACTGTGTAAACACAGAGCAACAAGATAGTCCCAGCTCCAAAGAGCTCACAGTCTAAATATGAGATGAGGGATGACTGATGGATACGGATGGGGAAGCACAAGGAAACAATGAGACAACTGACAGGCAGTGGTTTCAGCTAGTTTCTCCACGCACACGCATGCAGTGGAAGGGGCAGTCCTTGCCCTGGAGATCTTAGAGTAGCTTGAAATTAGATCAGCAAATGAGGGTTCCGCACACACAAGAAGAAAAAGGAGCTAGAGAGGCTAAAAGTAACTGAGATCACATGGTTACATAGATCAGCTATTGCACAGCTTTGCAGCACTTCCAGTTATATGTCATTGGAATTACAATAAATACTGCCCTTAGAGCAGGAGTGGGCAAATACGGGCAAAGTACGTCAGGGCTTTGGATCTGGCCTGCGGGAGCGCCACCTCTGTGGTGCCACGAACTCCGTGCTGCTGCTGGAAGTGGCCAGTACCATTTCCCTGGGGAAGGGGGGCAGGGCAGAGGGCTCCAGGCACCACCCCCTGCAGCTCCCATTGGCCAGGAATGGGGAATTTCGGCAAATGGGAGCATCAGGGGAGGTACCCGCAGGGGAGGGCAGCAGGTGAGCCCTCAACCCCCCTTCCTCTCCCAGAGGGCTCAGGGACATGATGCCAGCTGTTCTGGGAGTGGCGTGTGGCCAGGGCAGGCAGGGAGCCTGCTTTAGCCTCGCTGGACGCTACTGCCACCCCAGAGCTGCTCCAGGGAAACTGTGCCGGGCCAGAGCCTGCACCCCAAACCACTTCTGCATCCAAACCCCTTTGCCATACCCCTACTGCACCCCAACCCCCTGCCCTGAGCCCCCTGCCGCATGCCATACCCCTCCTGCAACCCAACCTCCTGCCCTGAGCCCTCTCGTACACCCCACACCTCTCCTGCGCCCCAACCTCCTGCCCTGAGCCCCTTCCCGCACACTTCACCCCCTCTGATGCCCCACACTCCCTCCTGCACCCCAACTGTCCCGGCCCTACACATGGTGCTGCATGTAATTTTCCCACCCAGATATGGGCTTCAGGCCAAAAAAGCTGCCCACCCCTGCTCTAGAGCCTGATCCTCCCCTGTTGTCATTCAGCACAATGCTGTTGGCTTCAGTGGAGCTTGATGGTTTATTTCAGCTGAGGATCTCATGCATAGTGGGCGCCATTTTAAACATCCAGGTTCCTTCTGGAGACTTGGTATCTTCCTTAGCAGGAGATCCCACAAGATCACAGTCACGGCAGAGTGAATGTTCATGGCACTGGCTATACAGCCTCCATTTCCAGAGCTGAGTTGTGAAATGCTTATTCCTCCGACCGTCTAGCACTAGAACTGAGTGTGGGCACAAATCTAGGTTTCCTGATGCTGGTGAGTCTGGGTTGAGTTTTAGGTGAGCCTGGGCTGATTTGTGGTTCCGAGTTGAACGGTTGAGAAACCAGTGGCTTTGCAGGGTGTTCAGCTGGCAGCCAGACACAACGTGGCTTCTGCTGAGCTTTTTGCTTTGAGTTTTTTCTGGTTCCTTAAAAGTGAAACTGAACTCTGCAAGCCCCAGAGGAACTGAACAGCTCTGCAGAAATCTCTCCATGGCTTGACACTGCATTTTCACCCAGTACCGGTTCTGCCTGAGCCCAGATGCTGGGGTTTCAAAGTTGTCTAACGGGATCAGGTTCCCAAATTCCAGTGATTTTCAGCGAACATCCTAGCTTTAAACTGCAGTCCTCGCCGCGGTGTGTGTGTCAGCCTGGCCCAAATACACTGTATCTGGTGTGCTGTTCAGTACAGTCTTTAGACAGCCAAGAGTTGATGATCAGGTGGCAAATCAAGACAGTGTCCCAAAGAAAGTTTTCTTAGTAAGCTTTGATCTCTGTCCTTTTACATGTGTGCGTATTATTAGAGGCCAAATGACCAATGTCCAGGTGAAAGTTTCAGGCAGTTACAAAATGGCTGAAATACCCTCTTCCCTGTGTGTGCTCTAGGGCCTTTCAGACCAGAGGACCCTAAAGAGCTTTACATAGACAAAAACCACTTCACTCAGCACTAAAGCGCAGCTGCTTCTGGAGTCGAGCCATTGTATCAGTGCCCAGCAGTGCCACATATCTATTTTAATTTAGTTCAGTCTAAGCTGTTGTGTGTTTGCCGTGGTGAGTCATCTTCCATTTACCTTGTGGAGACTCTTGAAGAATGGCTGGCAGCGTCAAAATCTTTTCTTGTTTTATTACATTTCCTGTGTTCATCTCCTCCCACAGCTTGTCCCCATGGAGACTGATTCCCATAGCAATTCAGCTTTTGGCCCACTCTGTACCTCTAGGACTCCCGTTTCCTAGTACTGCTGGTGTCAGAACATAGTTTGGGTTTGCCCGAGGGTAGGCCCGAACAAAACCTGGATTAGTGTTTGAGCCTTGGTAAAGGGCAGATCCCAGTTTCTTCTCGTCTACACAGACAAATCTTGTTCTCATTTGGAGTGGGGTGCTCCCGTGTTGAAGCATGGTGCTTAAACGGGGAGTTTGCAGTATGCGCAGACCTTATTCATTCAGCCGCACCTCCACCTTGGGAAAATTTGAGAAAGAGAAGGTTTGGTGAGGGATTATCTGTTGTTGGAGCAACTTCTGTTAGTGGAGAGGACAAATGTTTGAGCTTCACAGAGCTCTTCCTCAGGTCTGGAGAAAGTAACCAGATGGTCCAAGCTAAATAGAAGCTGGGACAGATTGTTAAACCTAAGGCATTCACACACGTTGTGGGAAACCACTTAAAACGAAGTGAGCAAATAACACTTCCGCAGTCATAGGACAATGGAGGGTTAGTAGCTAGCAGGGTGTGTTACAAATTGTTGTAATGGGTTATAAAACCAGGGTCTCTATTAAGTCCATGTTTTTTAGTGACCATCACAGTTATGAATGTAAGTTCCCAGGCTCATCTTTTGAAGGCATTGTGCAGGTTCCCTTAGAGGACAAGGGACTGAGAGGTCACATACGGTGTGATCGCTTTGTGAGAAGTGTTCACCCACAAGTGATAGGGTATTTTTGTTTTTTATAATTTTTCTGTGTGAGTTCTTTCAAGAGCACAGTGATTGTCTGGCTTCACCCATGTAGTTGTTGCTGGGGCATTTGATGCACTGGATGAGACATGCTACATGTTGTGATAGGCATGTGTAGGATCCAGGGATCTTGAAAGGTGTGTTATGGGGTGTTATTCATCATTATAGCAGTAGAGCGAGATCTGCAGGTTTAGCATTTGTTGCTCTGTCAGGGTCTGTTGCTGCTTTGAGTTGGTGTGTCCTGATCTGTGGGGAGCTTGCTTCGGATGATGAGCTTGATATCACTGGAGAAGGGGGTATTTGAAGGCCAGAAGAGGGGATTCAGGAAAGATTTATTTCAGGATGGGGTCCCCATCTAGTAAAGGTTGAAACTGTTTGTTGCTACCACATATGAGCTCCAATGTGGAGTGGTAGGTGACAATGAGGAGTATGTGGTTGGAGGGTATTTTAGTTCTATATTGAAGCAGGTTCTCCCAGAGTATTTGGGTAGCTCATTCCATGATCTGTGTTACTGGATCTCTGGAGGTAAGTGTGGTGATCCATGGGTTTCCCTTGTTGAAGTTGATCATGATGCCCCAGAAGCTGATGCTGGTGTGAGAGTTAATTTAGAGTGTATTATGGATGGGTGGTGGCTGTTGAGGAGGTGTGGGGGAAATCTGGGAGGGAGTGGCCTATAAACGGGTTGGCATGTTGGGGAGCCATTTTAGTATCTGGGGCCGTTCCCATCGTTGGTACAAAGTGTTTGTTGTTAAAGTTGTTATGGGCGATGATGAAGGGAATGAGTTTGGAGATGTTCACAGTGGATTTCTGAATGGTGGGCTCATTAACGTAGTCATCATGAGTAAGGCTGTAAAACTGTCATGGAGGTCATGGATTCCGTGACTTTCCAGGACCTCTGTGACTTCTGCAGTGGCCGGTGTGGCTGGCCCCCAGGCTACCTGAGCAGCTGGGGCAACCCCGGCACCAGACGCACCAGCCATTGCTGGAGCGGCTCCAGGGGCCACTAGAGCAGCAACAGTCCCGAGGACGGCCCTGGAGCAGAAGTCCCAGAGCAGCAGCGGTACCCCTGAGGGGGTTCCACCCCCTCTCTCTTTCCCCCCGGGACTCCCAGAGCAACTAAAATTTGCTCAGGAGTATTTATAGTAGAAGTCGTGGACAAGTCATGAGCTGTGACTATTTGTTTATTGCCCGTGACTTGTCCATGACATTTACTAAAAATACCTATGACTAAATCTTAGCCTTAGTCATGACTGAGGACTACAATGGTGCTTCCTTTGTCTGCTGATTTGATCATTAACCAATAGTTGGATTTTTTTTTTTGCCTGTGACTGTTCGTGCAGATGTGATAGTTGTGGGTGATGTCTTCATAGTGAAATTCCTTGAGGTGGAGCTGGTGAACGAATGTTTCTAGTTCTCCATGTTAGGATGGTAGAAGGCTCTGTGGCAGGACAGAAGTTCAGTGCCTTGGAGAGTATAGACAATTCTGTTCCCGGTGGGGTTGTCTCAATGATGTTGAGGTGTTGTGCTGTGTCCACGTGGATGGGTCCTAGTGTCATGGTTTCTCTCAGACACTAAACTTGAAAATACCACCCACCATCATGTTGATTTGTGGAATCCGTGCTGTGGGGTTGGTCTAGTTCGTTTTTTTTGTTGTTGTTTTTTTCAATGTTCCATAGACAGATCCTCAGAGAAGCTTCACTCCTTAATGTTGGAATATTTAGCAACCTGCTTATAATCACTGGGGGTACGATGTCTCATTTGTCTTTTGATGCTGCAGCCAGGTTTATATTTCTAGTCACTCCTATTGTACTTAGCTCATTGAGAGAAGCACCATGACTGGGCAGAAAAAAGAACTGTCAGAATCCACGTTCTTCTTCGAGTGCTGGTCCTCATGCACCCAAGTCGAACATGTAGTACTCACTGGCCCACACATGCTCCGGAGTCAGACCAATAGTCTGAGGCAGTGCTGGCCAGCAGCTCTCCGTTTCCTCCTTACTGCCATGTGGCCTGAGTCAGAATCCCCGTGTCTGCAGATTTACCCGAACCCGAACCCTAACCCAGCTTTTCTCTTTGATCTCCTGTAACTAGCTATTGATGATAGTTTCATAGTTTTATATTTTTTATATTAGCATAGTTTAGAATTTTATAGTATAGTTTGTGTAGCTTTTTTTCTCCTGTTCTGGTCAGAAGCCTTTTAAGTAGGCTTTAGGAAGTGGATGTGAGGCCTGCGTTTACAATAGCTCCGAACTCAGACACTGTGTCCATACACCAGCCTTGCATTTCTCTCTCTTAAGTTACCCCACATAGGGTCAGGGTCAGGCTTCGTGTGTGCAGGTGCTAGGCTATTGTTTCTGTGTCCGTGAGTGGAGACTGTCCCGTGATGCTCAGTGAAAGCAGGATCAGCTTGCTTTGTTCATTTTAATGAAACCCCAGCTACTTGGTAAGGCATGAGACGCTGAAAGCTATGCAAGATCAGGGAGTGCTTTAGCAAAGAGTAACCTCAAATATGTTGTCAAGTATCAGGGGGTAATCAGACTAACAGATTTATTTGGGCATAAAGATGCCACCGGACTCCTTGTTTGTCTCAAATACCTTTGCACTGGCTGACCAAGATCTTTGCTTGAATGCTGCCCCCTTCTGGAATCTTTGAACATTGCACTTGTATTTGAAATTGTTATCTTTATCTTCAATCAGAGAGGTAGCCCTGTTAGTCTGGAATAGCAGAGGTAACAAAGAGTCCTGTGGCACCTTAAAGACTAACTGAAGTACTGAAGCATAAGCTTTCGTGAAGTGGGTATTAGCCCACGAACGTTTATGCTTCAGTACTTTAGTTAGTCTTTAAGGTGCCACAGGACTCTTTGTTACCTCTATCTTTATCTTGACCTCATGTGACTTGTGGTGAGAGTTGTGGGTGTTCCCCCGTTCCTTGTCTGTTTGACTAGTCTGTCTTTGATTGGAAAATTTTCTAGACCGACATTGTGGCTTACTCTTGTTTTTGTAAAACAGCATGTACATTGACGGGAACCTCTTCAAGCCAAAGGGTGCGGCAGCATCCCTACCTCCATACCCATGAATAGCTGTGACTGAGGGGTGCCAACTCCATGTAACCAGCCGGCTTTTACGGGCACGCCAACAAGCACTCTGCAAGCCATCAGTCATCTATAAACCACAATTTGAGAACCAGTGCAGCTGACCAGTACATGTTGCCAAAGCTTTTTAACAGTGTATGACAACAAATCCAAAGCTCACTAGGACTTTGGTGCACTTCATGGTCATTCAGTACAGATCTCAGGCTGAACTGGGCCGTACCAACTGAGTAAAGGAGAATCTCTGTTAACAGCCAGCAGATTTAAAGCATGCTCCTGAGCAGATTCAGTTTAATCTATGAAGGGTGGGAGTAATTACACATACTACCCCTAGCCAGTTCGTTCCAGTGATATAGCACGATTCTCACTGAGTACATTCCAAGAAGTCTTGTAATATTATTTTTTTCAGTAATGCTGCTTTGTTGTCTCTTCAACCTTTTTATTCTCTCTTGTGGGTATTGTGATTGATTTGTTGTGTTGCTGCTGAAGCATTATGTGTGGTTTACTGAAAGAGGGCATTATGAACATGGCTACTTTATTAATACACTTTTTCACTGCTTCTTCCCTAGCTGGCACCAGAAAACACTCTGATGTCCTTCCAAAAAGCAGCGGAGCAGAAAACATATGGAGTGCAAGCTGACGTAGTGATAAGGCAAGTCTGTGTAACTGCTTGCTTTAAGTGCAGTGATTTTCTTTAGTGACCGGTCCAACTGAAATCCCTAGATCTGCTTTGTTTCGGTTCCAGATCTGAATTTTGCCACTTAAGTTTTCCACGGCAGTATCTGTAGCATCCTCTGAGAAGGGCCTCTCGGAGGATGTGCTCGTATGTTCTCATATGCTGCTATTTATAAAGTATGTATGTTAGTCATTTGGCTGGTACGATGATTAAAGATTCAGTTATAAAGGAAACCAGACTTTCCACTAATCTTCATATCAAGGGCCAAAATTCACGACAGGGTGCCATCCTGTCGATATTTTGCTTTATTATGATGAAATAAGGTAACAAGGGGCTGGTTTGCCTTAGTCTGGATGCCTTCTCCAAAGGAGTACAGTGGAACCTGCTTGTAAAGAGCTTGGCTAGAGTGAAATTCTGTTTGCAGGGAAGGAGAATGAAAGTCCTACATTTTTTCATTGCATTGTACAGCACCACCCGAGTCAAAACAGTCATGAGAATTTTCCAGCCCAGGCACAAAACCCCTTTGCCTTCCCTTACCATGATGCTAAAAAATGAAGAGAATTTAATTAGATTTTTATCTGCCTGTTACACTCTCCCCTCCCACACACACACACACCTAGCCCCCGCAAAAACAATCAGTTCTACCCTGTAGAACTTGGCAAAGCTGAGTTAGGGGGAGTCTTTGAAAGAGAGGAGTTATTCTCACACAAAAAATGTCCGAGGGGAATTTTCTGCATTTAATTTCCCCATACCTCCTAGATATAAAATAAATATATTATGCATGTTTTTTCATAGACCTACAACATGTGCACATTTGCAGAAAGTAGATTGAACATAGTCTGTGCAACAAGCTTCCATTCAGTAGGAGGAAACAAACAGGGGGAGGCTCAGGGCTCCATAGCAGAACCTCTGAGTGCAAGCAGAGGTAGGACAGTCCTTGCCCTGAGGAGCTAGTTTAAGGCTAGGTGAATCATTGTGTGGAATAAATAATAAGCAGCAGCAAGTGAGGGAGGGAGGCCAGCTATATGCAAGGTTAGATGGGATTTTTATTTTGAATTAGAAGATACAAGTCACAGAAAAATATCCTAAGTTCTTGCTGCTTGTATGTGAACTTGCATTTTTGCACCAGATGGAAGATTGTGGAAGATTTAAAAAGGGAGAGTAACCCAGTGTTGAAGAACTGGTTAATGCTGTTCCATTGACATCTCCTCAATCTGCATGCAACAAAAATGGATGAAGTGGAATAGATGAATGGGGCACAGAAAAAAAAAAGGGGGAAGTGAGAGAGGAGAATAGAGGCCGGGTGAAATGAGGAAGGGATAGCAAGAGAGGACTCACTATGTAAGATGTGGATGCAGAGCAAACCCGATTCAGAAAAGGCATTCCCTTTAGTACCTTCCCAGGGCTGTAAGCACACATGCCAGGCTGAATCCTGGAGAGGATGCTTTTTATTTCTGTTAGGTTAGATGCTAAATCCAATTCTCATTCTTTGCATGGGGGAGGATGTGGATTCTCATGGATTTTGCTGCACTGAAAGTCAGTGACCCTCTCTTGTTTGTCTCATAGTGACACTGCATTTGCACACAGTGTGGGTCAGGATTCTATCTGATGCTAAGAAATAACTTGAAATTAACCTACAAGAGAGAGACATAATTGGTATTTTAAAAAAATAAACACCTCTTTGGTGGGTGATTCCATCTGAAAGGTGCCTCTGCAGTAAAAGATAGGCACATGGGTTATGGAGTTTGAACATCAGGGCTTCTCTTGCAATCAATCGCTGTCTGACAGCATGCAGATTTAAACCCTAATGGCTGTCTGCTGTAGTGTAGTGTCATTTTGCAGTGCTGAAGGACAAATCAGAGTTGATAGCTGCTTAATCTCTTTAGATTCCATTCAAAAGTGAATTCATTAACTACTGCAAATAGGATACCTTTGGCAGCAAAATCATCGCTCGTGTGTTGGGGATGATCCCGGTCACTTTGCGTAGCTATTCTACCCGAGTCAGCTGATCTTACAGAAGAGCGGAGCTGATAGTATCACTCAAGCACCCTGAGCCTGGATCAGATCATCCTGCTAGCATGGCAGTCCTGTGTTTCAGCTGCAGAGCTCCCCCCACGCACCCCCCCCCCCACCACCACCAGGAGAACCCCGATCTGCACTTCAACTGAAAAGCTTTTGTCTCCCCTGCCTCCCTGGGAGCATGGGGTCTGCATGCCCCCCTTGATTCATGAAATGCATCCTGCAGGGTCTTTATAAAGTCGGGGCTCCACTGTACATATGATGTCTTTCTTACCTGTGCATGTTTGTATGGTGCTACTTAGCCTGTGAGTTCCAAATGATACTACACCTGGATGGGGCCAGGGAGGGGGTTAAAAAGGGGAGGGGACGTTAATGTTGGGGTTTCTGCACGGCACTGTGGTGGTTAAAGAGTGTCTGAGTATCCCGTGCTGAGGGAGGTACTGAGTCCTAGGCGCCCATCTACCTTAAACAGTCAACACGCTTAATTCCGTGTCTGCTCTGCAGTTTTTAAGCCCTATGAAAGACCTTCAGATGTCGAGGCATGATGTGCTTCTGGCCAGGACGGGTGCTGTGCCAGCGTGTTGCTTAGGGCGGAACGGCAGGTTATATAATTCATTGCTAGAAATAGAAAACAAGGTTTGAGTGACATTTCGGATAAGGGCCTTCCGCAGGCAGTGGGGAAGCTGGATTTGCTCTGTCAACTAAAGTAGATCTTTGTACCGCTCCCAGCTCAGGGCAGACTCCTTGGCAGACTCCCAATTAGATTGAAATGGGGTTTCACTGTTAACCCTGTCTGTATTCAAGATCTCCCTCTTGAGCATTGGTTCTCAAAGTGGGGGTCGCGAGCCAGTTCTGTGGGGGTCGCGAGCCCCTCCTGCCAGCAGCCGGTCCCGAACAATGCCGCTGCCGCAGGCATCCAGCCCCTGCTGCTGCAGGCAGCCCGTGCCCCTGCTGCGGTGGGCTGCCGACGCCCCCATAAGGCCGGTCCCGGCCCTGGCTCCTGCTGTGGCGAGCTGTCGGCACTGCCATGTGCCCGACCTGGCCCCGGCCCCTGCTGAAGTGGTCTTCTGGTGCCCCCGTGAGCCCGGCCCCTGCTGGAGTGGGCTGTCGGCTCCTCCGTGGGGCTGCTGGAACCCCCTGCCCACTGGCCTCGGGGGGGCTGCTGGAACCCCCTGCCCACTGGCCTCGGGGGGGCTGCTGGAACCCCCACATCCCAGCCCTTGCCGCAGTGGGTTGCAGGCATGCCCCCCCACCCGCCTGACCCCAAGGGAGGGTCACGCTTTGAGCCCCGGTGTGGGAAAGGGGTCACCACTACAAAAAGTTTGAGAACCACTGCTCTTGAGCCTCACTCCAGTCTGTGCTTTGACACCCCTGGCTGTTTCCAGGGCTTCAGCCCCTGCACCTCAGGCCAGCCAGTGACTGGAGAAGCATGGCAGCAGCTTCCCAATGAACAACTGCCCCAATCCTTCCTCCCCACTGCGAAAATCATCTCTAGAGCCTTATGCTTTCAGAAGAGTTTGCTGCGCTGCTCTGAGAGAGATTTCAAACCTCCACAGCAAGTTCACAAATCCACAGCTCTTCAACCTCCGTGGGATCCCTCTTTTTAATGTTGCCACTCTTCTGTCCTCTTCTTTGAAGTGTTTGTTAAATACCTGGGTGGGGCCCACGGGCACTACATAGATGCGGCTATTTTACTTCATGGGGCAAAACTCTGTTCATGGTATCTGGCCCTTCCTCTGCAGCTGCTTGTATGTCTGCTGCTTTTGATATATTTTATTCTGAATCTAGCACACCTGTCTAGGTTAACCCATATCTTCAGAGGAAATGTATTTTGTGGTTATGGTCAGAAAAGCAATTTAATGAAAATAACTTTAGCTCAGCTAATCTGCTGCCTGGTCTGCATTATAAATATGTCGGGTTTTTCTGACCAAAATACGGACATTTATTACTCTGGTTTTAGCACTGCGAAGCCAGTACAATTATGGACAGCAAGGGATCCTTTTCTGCCTCCCACATCCACAACAAAATTGTTCACTAAATTCAGGTTTAAAGCCTTGGTTAGTTCTCTTTTTTTAAAAAAGTTCATAATGTAATGAGAGACACGCAGGTGTAATGTGACCACAGGATTAAGAACCAGAGTGCTAATCCTAGCCCAGGGGTAGGCAACCTATGGCATGGGTGCCGAAGGCGGCACGTGAGCTGATTTTCAGTGGCACTCGCACTGCCTGGGTCCTGGCCACTGGTCCGGGGGGCTCTGCATTTTAATTTAATTTTAAATGAAGCTTCTTAAACATTTTAAAAACCTTATTTACTTTAATATAGAACTAAACTATTGTATGTATAGACTTACAGAAAGAGACCTTCTAAAAACATTAAAATGTATTACTGGCACGCGCAACCTTAAATTAGAGTGAATAAATGAAGACTTGGCACACCACTTCTGAAAGGTTGCCGACCCCTGTCCTAGCCCCAACACTACCTCCATCTATGTCCTGGGGCAAGTCTCCTAATCCCCTTCCTAGTTTTCCCATCTGTGAAATGGGAATACTGCTTATGTACTTCACAGGGGCATTGTGTAATTTGGCTAGCTCATGTCTGCAGAGCTGTTTGTGGGCTAAACCCTTTATTCTACTGCTGAGTAGTAGTAGTTGGACCATTTAGGGCAAGGTGAGTCTCAAAAGGCTACTCTGGGTTTCATGTTTGTTTTGGATGTTTCCGTAGTTGGGCTGGGAACCTCAAGAAGATAGGCTCTCTGGTGAGATCCTCCAGCATCTTCTGCTTCCGACTGGCTTGTAGATAACACAAGCACTGTGCCTCTTGCAATCTTTCTGTGCTTCCTGCCCCCACCAAGTCCCCAAAGTGCAAAAGCAGGTCACAATGAACCGCCAAAAAACACCAGCAACTAAACCCGAGTAACTGGGCAACTCTTCTTCAGTAACCTTTGTCCTCTGATCTCACTGCACTCTTGCTGTCATTCGTTACTTGTGAGGTGACGTTTTTGAAAGTGCTTAGGTAACTCAGGGTACTTAATACCATTTTCAAAAGTGACTTAGGCTATGTCTACACTTACGGCGGCATGTACAGTACATACACTGCACGCCCCCCCAGCGTGAGTTTAAATAGCCAAGACAAGGCTTATGCAAGTAGACTAAAGACATGGCAGAACTTTAATGTAGGTACCCTACAGGGTTGTCTACCCACCCAAACGGCAGGGAAAGGCTCTGGCAGTAGAGTGGCAGCTCCCTGATGCAGGAACCTTTCCTCGCTGCATCACCAGTGACTTTTTACTGCAGCGTGAACTACGCACAGTCACCAATGGTACAGACTATGTAGTAGGCACTTCATAATCTCAACCAGTGGTTCTCAACTGTGGTCCACCGCTTGTTCAGGGAAAGCCCCTGACGCACCGGGCCGGTTTGTTTACCTGCCACCTCCGCAGGTTCTGCCAATCGTGGCTCCCACTGGCCGCGGTTTGCCGCTCCAGGTTAATGGGGGCTGCGGGAAGTGGCGGACAGCACATCCCTTGGCCTGCGGCACTTCCTGCAGCCCCCATTGGCCTGGAGTGGTGAACCATGGCCAGTGAGAGCTGCAATCGGCAGAACCTGTGGAGGCGGCAGGTAAACAAACCAGCCCGGCACGCCAGGGGCTCTCCCTGAACAAGTGGTGGACCACAGTTGAGAACCACTGACCTAAACCTTATTGTAATTCCGTGGGACTTGAGGGTCCTACATGGGGAAATTGGGGTCCTAAGTAACTCAGGTGCTTTTGAAAATTTCATCACTAGTTTAATATTTAGGGTGTAAGACTTTCAGGGCTGGCATTGTTTGCTTTACACATGTATAAAGGGCCTCCCACACTAAAACCAAATTAACAAGATTCATAATAAATGTTCGGTGGTTTTGGGGCCTCAGTAGAACAGGGTGAGGTTTTGGCAATCATTCAGGTGGGGAGTTCTGTTCTTATCCAAGTTAGTTTGCCAAATCCTAAGAGAAACTCTAAGTTAAAGGTGGAGCTGTGCAAACCTTGAAAATGAATGAAAGCATCCAAAATGCATTTTACAGATGATTTTTCTCCTCTTTGTGTAGCTTTGTAAATGAATCAAGAACATGAAAGGCCTGCAAAATTAATTGAGATCTTGACCACATTTTAACCTGTCTGAAAAGCTAGAGAGAGGATGGAGCAGACGCCAATTGTTCTTCTCTAATATTGTGTGCGTGTTAGCTAATAGCCATAGGTTAACGGAGATGCATGTTTGCTTTACAGCTATGATGGGGTGCCATTCCTCATGCACGACAAGACGCTCAGGAGGACAACTGACGTGGAGAAAGTGTTTCCAGAGCTGGCCGACAAGCATTCTTCCATGTTCAACTGGACTGACCTGGAGATGCTTAATGCTGGAGAATGGTTCCTAAGGGTGCGTGCGATCATGTACTGAAGATAGGATCCCTACCATCTGGGGCTGGGGGGTACTGTGTGCCCTGTATCCAAAGTCAGGACATTGGTTGAAAGTTCACACCACCGATCCTGTCAGGTGGATGAGAGTGCTGCCGTCCCCTTAATAAAAGGCTTTAATGAAGGGTGACTAGATCAAACCAGGCTTCCCCTGTGCTGCTCTGTCAACCCCATTCAACTCTGCCCTCTCCTCACTGTATGACACCAAGTAACTTAGCTCTGCCATTTTGATTGTTTGGCACAGCGTCGTAGCCAATTCCAGCCTGTCAAATGAAGGAATCGCCCAGAGGCCCCTGTCATGGTTCTAAAACGGATGACCACGTGTTGCTCTGTGTTTGCACATCCTGAGATTCTGACTTGGAGCACAAACACTGAATTTTGCATTTGCACCTGCTGGGAGCTGGTGGCCGGCTGATAGGGCAATGAGGAAAGAGACCTGGCTTCAAAAGCTGCTCAGCCGCACAGCTGCTTGAGGACATGGGCAAGCCACGTGCACTGTTTCTCAGTTTCCCATTTTAGAGATGAAAAAAATAGGACATAAAAGTGTTAAGCATTGTTCCTCATTGTTACTGCTGAGTTCTCCTAGCAGGCCCTCCAGTGTTCCTGCACGTCAGTCAAAAGCTTCCTCCATCCTCGTGTTAGGCAGAGGCAAAGAAGAGATGTTTATATTGAATCAGCTCCTCGCAGAGAATATAGCACTTGTCCGTCCTTTCTTGTCCTGATTGTGAGGCTTTTCTACAGCCTCTCGAAGATGAGAACTTACAGTTCTGTCCTGCTTTCCCTCTGCATATCCGTGGGATGTTCCAAAAACCCTGTAGTGTTCTCATGTTTTTAAAATCCTTAATGCAATTTGCCAGTCCAACAGCAATAGGCTTCCTCTGTATTTCTCCTTTAATAACCCTCACCAGGCCTCCTGTGTGGGGATTAACATGTAAATCAGATGGTGGGGGGAAAGGATTCTGAGCAGAAAAGGTCTCCATTTTTTAATCAAATACTATTTCTTTCCTTATAAAGCTGGAGGCTGCTGGCAGATTCCCTCTCAGCTGAGTGCAATAGAGATGACATGGAGGTTTAATGGAAGGTGACACTCAGATTGAATGAATATATCCTAGCTCCTCTGCACTGTCAGATAAAGAACTTCTCCAGACTGCACAGCGTATTGGGGACTGATGTGACTTTTTGATAGTTGCATCTAGCATTTCCTCTGCCACAACATCCGCCCGGCAGTGTCATTATAGTGCTGCAACTACTATGGACACTCTTTGTAATTCTGCCTGTCCCGTTCCTTGCCCTGTAGAGTAAATTCCCTTTGAATTATGTTTAGTTCTCGTACTTGGGTGTCAAACAAAACAACGCCCAAATAAGTTCTTGCTGCATGGAAAGAATGTCTAAAGCCTTTGCTCTCGCCGCAGCTCTGCTCCTCCCCCATCCCCAGTCCAGCCTTCAGCTCCGCCTTCAACCCAACCTCTTCTGCTGTACCAACTGGACAGTAGTGGAGGGGTGGGGCACAGACAGATTCCATTACTGGTAAGGGTGGAGGTGCGACAGGAAACGTTTGAACACCATTGGTCTAAAGGGTCCGTACTAGCGCTTGTTTTATCACTGAAGGGCTGCGGTTTTGTAGTGTTTCCCCTGGTTGCCTTTTCATTACTCTTTGTAGGTGGATGATAATATTTAGATGGTCTTCAGCCAAGGCACCCCATGATGATAAACCATATTTAGCACTTGCCTAGCCTTTTTCATCTAAGGGTCCTAAAGCACTATAGGAAGGATGGTAGGTAGAGAAACACAATAATTCTTCTAGATTGGATCAGACCACTGGTCTGTCTGGCCCCAGAACCTGTATCCAACGGGGACCAGTATCAACGTCTTCAGAGGAAGGGGCAAGAAACCCTTCAGGGGGCTATGATGGGATAACATGCCTGCAGGGAAAACTTTCTCTTGATCCCCAATAGCGAGAGGTTGGTTTATTCCCTGAAGCAGGAGAGCTTAAATCTCTTCCAAAATTCTTTTGGGTTTTCAATCTTTACTATAATGGCCTCTTCAGTCCTAGCAGACAAAAGTAAAATAAGATTGTGTGGCTGGAAATAGGTGCAATTTTTTAACAGTGAGCGTAATTAACCTTTAGAACAATTTACCAAGGCTTGTGGTGGATTTTCCATCACTGGGAATTTTTAAGTCAATATTGGATGTTTTTCTAAAAGCTTTGCTCTAGTTCAAACAGGAGTTAATTCAGGGGAGTCTTATGGCCTGTATTATACAGGAGTCCAGAGTAGATAATCACCATGGTCACTTCTGGCCACCAAATCTATGAATCTTGTTATAACTCTGGACAGCCTTTGTATTCATATAAGTATCCAGTCCTTTTTAGAATCCTGGTAAACTCTTGACCTCAGTCATATCTTGTGGCTGAGAGTTCCACAGGCTAACTAATATTTCCCTCTACCTTTTTGAATTTTCCACCTTTCATATTTCTCATCCAAACCGAAAGCACAACCCTGCAAGGTGCTTGATTTTGGGGGGCTGAGTTAGATGTTCCCAAACTCTTCAAATGTATTTTCATGCCCCTGATCGTTCTCCTCACCCATTTCTAACCCCCTTCTATTTCTGAGATAGCCTTTGAAATGGGGTGACGAGACCTGCACACAGTACTCCTGGTAAGGGCATGCATCATATCTGCCAATGGGAAAACTGAGGGACAAAGAGGATTTTCCCAAAGTCGTTGAACAAGTCGGTGTCAGAACTGAAACTAGATGCCATCTCTCCTGGCACCTAGTTCAGTGCTTTATTTGCTTGGGCCACACTGCCTCCTGGTATGAAAGACTTTGCTTGACTGTTACTTTTCGGGACTGTGACCTGTCAATAGAGCTGGTCAGGAAACTGTTTCCCACCCTGTGAAAGTTTCTGAGATTTCAAATATGGTTCCCATTCCAGGATGTAACTGAGGCCTCGTGAAATTTTTCATGAAAAACGAGTGAGCGAAGGGAGGAGAGAGCAAGATCACAGAATACCCAGCAGCCCAAGGACCAGGACACTCACCTGGGACATGTGAGGCTGAGATTCGAGTCTGTCTGCCTAATTCACATCAAGGACTGGGACCTGGGGTTCTCACCTTCCCAGGGAGCGCCCCCAAGCATCAGGCTACTGGGCATTCTGAGGTCTGGGCTGCCTGTCTCTCTCTCTGTCCAGCAATTCCATCCTGGACCGGAGAAACCTTTCCTGACTGAAGTGGAATTGAAAGCCACCTTTTCCCAGGAAAGTCGTCTGTTTTGATGAATCAGTATTTTCTGGCCAAAAGAAGTGTTGTGTTGGAAAACTCTCGCCCAACTTTCCCAAACAGCTTGGCTAGTCACAAGGCAGATTTCAGGGGCAACTGCCAGAGGTAACTTCATTGCCATCACGGCGTGGGCAGAAAATGAGTTCTGCCTGCCTCCTGTCACAGCAGGCACCCTGGTTGCATGGCAATAACTCTGCCCCTTGTTTGTTTTCAGAGTGACCCCTTCTGGACTGCCGGCTCCCTCTTGGATACAGATTACCTGGAAGCTGCCAACCAGTCAGTGTGTAAACTGGCTGATATGTTGCAGATCGCCAAGGACAACATGTCAGTGATCTTGAACTTTCAGGACCTGCCACGAGATCATCCATACTACAGCACTTACATCAACATTACCCTGCAAACCATCCTGGAGTCTGGGATCCAGCAGCAGGCTGTAAGTCCTGCAGCACTTTGGAGACAGAGGCTCGTGGGCTGGCTCTTTCAAGCTCAGAGGAGGAGCAGTTCTGCCTTAGTAACTGGGTTCCATGCAGGAGATGGATTTCTGGCCAGTTTTCCTTCTCCTGCCGTAGACGCTTTTGACCTCCTCTGTGCTTAGCTCTGGTGAAACCACACTGCCCACTTCCCGATGATACAGTCCACCATCTAACCCACAGCGGTCTGGGGTGTTCCGATCCCAGAAAGCCTCGCTCTTTGTTCTCTTGCGCTGCTCTCTTGCAATGTGGGTGCTGTTTGGGGGCACACTAGGATTTGGGCTGCCCCAGAGCGCACAATCTGCCGGGGCTCCCACAGGGAAATAGGGATACAGGCAGTATGGGATCAGGCAGCCTCGTCACAGCTTGACCCCAATGTTCTGGGAGGCTGAATGGCGCTAGGTCCTTCCATCACGGGTGTAGGATGCAGAGACAATCGCAGACCTCTTCACATGAGTGGCTGCGCTAACGCACTTCCCGTTGTGCCCATCAGCAGGAGCAAGTGAGACTCCTCTAGCACACGACAGCTCCTTCCTGTGTGTTCAGCTAATCCCCAGAGCCAAGTTTCAGCACAAAAGCGAAGGGAAGCCCCCATCAGTTCCTGCCTCTTCCCCCCTTTCAAGGAATTGTTTCCCCTTTGGCCAGATGGGTTCCTAAAATCCGGCACCTTGCAGGGTGGTGGTTTCGGTTTGGATGAGAAATCAGTGGTACAGAGTCCGGGTATCTTGCTGTGATCTGTTTGTTTACTTGTGGTCCTGTTTCCCCTGAACAGAATTAGGGACAGACATGCACTCAGGCATCTCCTGTTGGCAGAAATCCCATCCACACCTGCCCTGTCCCAAGGAGCGGCTGTCAGTCTGCCTCTGCTTCTCCCCAGGGCTCCGGAGGGTCCCGCTTGCTCGCTCACTTGCTCCAGCTGCTTAACCCGCAGCCTCATCCCAGCTCCTGGATAACCCTGTTAGCTCCATGAGCCCCCAGCATCCAGTCGCTCCCTTTAAGCCACGATTCTTTCAGGGTGGGAGAAACTGGACATGGCAGGAGCTACTGCAGGAGCGAAGCTTCTCATTTCCCAGGTTCAAACCTTGGGGCAGCTCTTGAAATGTGATATCTGCTCAGCCCATCCAAAATGGGAAACATCTGATTTCCCCCCCCACACACACTTCCCTTCTGATTTTAAATTGTTGAAAGTAGCTTACAGTCAAATGTGCTGATGTGCTAAGCAGCTGCACATCTTGTGACTGAAATATTTCAGACTTTCCAATTAGGTGAATAATACATATGTATGCTGAGAAAAAAGGAACTGTTTAGCAATCACACTTATGAAATGATTAGCCTGGGGGAAGGATCCATTTTTAGCTTCCATCTGTCGTTCTAATGACTACCGCTGCCACCCGATTTTCAGTGAACTGAGAGGCCATACCACCAGATTTTATTTATTTATTTATTTGGGGGTGAGCCTGTTTGAATCTCCGTCACCTTTCCTGGGGCTCATTTTACCACAAGGGGAATCGTGTTCCCTTTTTTTGCAATTGTGTGGGTGAGCTAATGCAAAGAGGTGAGCAGAATAATTATTAAAATACAAGCCCCTGGCAGTGAGAACAAAATCCATTTTGATGCACTCTGCCTAGCTCTATGAACTGAACTGCTTTGCTCCAGAATTCCAGCCCAGCTGACTGAAAATGTGCATAACCTGCGTTAAACTGTTGTGGTGCATTATTAGGTGAGCATTGATTAGTTATTCTTTATAGATGAGGAGAATGCAAGGCCGGAAAGGACCAATATGATCATCTGGTCTGACCACCTGCCTAACGCCAAAGATTTTCACCCAGTAATTTCTGCATCGAGCCCAGACCTTGTGACTGAGGGTAGAACCTTTTATTGTTAATTGATTAAGCTAATGTGTGTACTGAGCTTGAAATTGGAGTGGGAAGTGCAAAATATTTTTTTAGAAGAAAAAATTATAGAATATCAGGGTTGGAAGGGACCTCAGGAGATCTAGTCCAACCCCCTGCTCAAAGCAGGACCAACCCCCAATTAAATCATCCAACCGATTTTTGCCCCAGATCCCTAAATGGCCCCCTCAAGGATTGAACTCACAACCCCGGGTTTGAACAGATTTAGTGCTGATGGACGTGAAGACGGGGTAATTCTGAGCATAATTTGGGCAGTTGGTGGAAAGCTTTTCCTACCCAGCTGTGCCAGAGTCGTCTTGATATCCTTTCCACGGGTCCTTCTTGTGCGGAACTGGATGTTTTGATGGGCACAAAGTGCATCTTAGCATGAAACCTTCCAATTCCTTATCCCTTGTCCTCTGGGTTAGAATTTAAACCCGTGTCTCTCGAGGTGAAAGTCTGATGCCAAGACCCCTCCGTGCCAACCAGTCAGCCTCGCGTTCAAAATGCAGCAAATAAAGACGAGTGAGGCTGTAATCCACTGTAAGCTGATTATAGCATTAGTGCAAACTCTCTGGCTTGGCTGTCCTTCCCGCTTCTCTGTACTCCAAACTGCTCAGAGCCCGTATTCCTAACACTTTCCCAGCAGCAAACAGGTTTCCATCTTTGAGAATCATCTCTTCAATCAGAATGGCTCAATTTATTGTGTATCTCTCTCTCTCTCTGTATCTCTGTCTCTGTCTCTCTCTCTCTCTCTCTCTGTATCTCCAGGTGATGTGGCTGCCCAACACGGAGCGGCAGCTGGTGAGGCAAATTGCGCCAGGTTTCCAGCAGACTTCTGACATCAAAGCAGGCGTGGAGCGCTTGAGAGACAAAGGCATCAAACAGCTGAACCTGCGGTACACTAAGGTCACCCGTGAGGACATCAGGTGCGGGCCTCAGTTTTCCTTGGTGTGAATTTCCACTTGCTCTGTGCGTGTGCTGTGTGCATTTCGCAAAGCCAAAGTATATAGCCGCTCCCTCGCCCCTTCCCATTGAGGCCTGCTGTGCTCTCAAGCTGTGGTAAAGCCAGGAACTGGGACCCGGCGCTGAACCCACAGGCTCTGGTGATCACAGTGGACCCAACCGGCCTTGGAATCTGCGGGTCTTTGGCCTACCGGTTTCCAGGCAGCTGCTGTCCTTCTGCAACAAAGAATTTCTCCCACTTAACAGGGCACATCTCAGAGAGGGGCATTGGCAAGAAGGGCAGTAGCTGAAACAGAGCTCATCCTTTAGGCAGTGTGGCCTAGTGTCTAGAGACTGGGACTCAGGAGACCCAGGCTCTGTTCTCCTGTATGCCACTGGTCTTCGATCTATCTTTGGGCAAGTCATGTCACCTGCCTGTGCCTTGGTTTCCCCATCTGTAAAATGAAGCTAGTGATCCTGACCTCCTTTGTAAAACACTTAGAGATCTAACAGGAAAAGTGCTGTATAAGAGCTAGTTAGTATTAGTGTATATAGAAGTCTCCCCCCCAAAAAAAACATAGTTGTCATCTTGAAGACTTTTGTCAGTCACGAGACAATCGACTCACCCCTTGAAGGGCTGAAGACTCAGACGAAGCCCCTCCTCAGTCTCTCTCCCTTTACTCCAACCTGCTATTCCACCCCCTGACCCTGGCCATTGTAATCTAGCCAACCCACTGCAGGAAATCTTCCTCAGTCCCCAGACCAGGAGTCCCCAGCAGAGCCACCTAGGAACTGACCTTTCTGGGCAGTTTTCAGGCATTATCTCCTGGGAACCGGCCAGTTTAGAAGGGTTTACAGGATAGAGCAGTGAGGCAGCTGAGCCGGGCCTTTAAAGATTTCTCAACAGAATCCCTCTCTCCTGCTGTGTATTAGGGAATAAAATGTATTGTGTTATTCATTCTGTGTTAAGGCTCTGCCACTTGCACCTAGTGGTCGTGAAAGAGGTTGCTTTATATAAGTTTTATGACCTGCTAATTATCAGCATGGTAAAGAGGATACAGCCTGGGATGCCCTGTGTTAAAATGTTCTCCTCTAGGACATCCCTCGCTGGTGTGGAGACCTTGATCTCGCAGCACTGAGACACGTTTTGATGGTGTTGCAGATAGGGGTGTTGGAACAATTTGTATAGTGGGGGTGCTAGGATGGAAACCTTGTATTTGGTGTTTGTTATTACTGCTCCAAGCCAGGGCATGCGGAAGCACCCCCCCCCCCATTTCAGCACCGCTGGTTGCGTGGATATCAAAGATTTTCCTGATCCCTTTTTAGTTCTCTACAGTGAGATCCCAAGACATGGGACAGTCCCATTCAAACTAGGACCGTCGTGGGAAAATCTAGACCAAGGGCAGCTCTGGATCTGCCTCCTTGGACAGTAAAGGAGATTGTGTCATTTAAATACCTGTGCCCCACTAGTATGTTTGCCAAAGATCCTGTGGGAGAAGAGATTTATATTATAATGGTCTGGCCCATTTCCCAGCGAGGGTCATGGAAGCAGAAGATGACCCTGGCTAATCTTAATAGCTTTTTACATGGCGAGTGGTGTGACACGACATTCAGTGAGCCTTTTAGAAATCAAAATATTAATCTTCCGATTCTCATTCCAATACCATCTTCAGAGGAAGTTGAGGCATCTTTCACAAAGCACATCCCGCCAGTTTTTCAACCTGATTAGCAACTGCCTGTCCTGTCTCATTCACTTGTTCCAGAGCTGCTGATGCTGCTGTGAGCCTCTGATTTAGGCCACGCTCCTGAGTTCTTTCAGACATTCCTTTGTGCAGATAAATTTGAACACAGTCTTTTAACGACCCTATTTAAATTGGCCTTGTCTCCGCTTTAATGCCGCGTTTCTTCTCTGTGGGGTTTGAATTTCATAGAGGGTGTGAATCAAAATGACCTCAGCTGCTAAGGTTAAACAGATAAGGGATGTTTTTGCCCCTAGGTGGCCTTGTTAATTTTTGGGATTTATTGCTTGCCAAGCTTGACTCGTTCCTTAAGAAACAGGGATTTCCATATGAAATCAAACGGTTTGGGAGAGGAGCTAGAAGGGAAAGCAGGTCCTGTGGTGTAGGTAAGGACGGATGCGTATCACACTGTAACCGATGCTGTTTTTTGAAAAACAGTTCACAACACACAGACGTTAAATGGCTGTGGGCCAGATTGTGCTACTGCAGTGCAGGCTGCCACTGAGGACCAGTGTGGAGCTGCGCTGCGTCGGGGAGGGGCTGACCAAACATGCAGATCGATCCAGGCCCTGCCTCGAAGACCAACACTGTGTCAAAGGGGATGGGGAACGAAAGAAGGCAACATATGCCCTGTAACTTTCACTGCATGAGAGGCAGAGAGGTGCAGTGATAGGGTATTCAGAGACCAGAGTTCTAGTCCTAGCTCTGCCACTGAGTTGCTGTGTGACCTTGGGCAAGTCACTTCCCCTCTCTGTGCCTCTGGTTCCCCTCCTCTTTGTCTTGTCTATTTAGATTAAGTTCCTGCAGCCCAGCACAGTTGGGCCCTCTTGGTGCTGCTGTAACAGAAATTAAAACACACTTTTAAATTCTAAATCCACATCAATTTTGGCCCAAATGCCCCACTCCCTTTTTTTAGTTGTCCGATTCCTTCTACTTACAGTCCACTCTGTGATGGCAACCACTGTGTTAAACTCAAAACGGAATCCGCTTTTTCTGCTACACGGAGCCGCTAGTATGATGAATGTGGTTAATAGAAACTCGCTGCCTGCCGCTCTGCTGCTGAAAACACAGGCCATGTTACATACATTACAGAGCTAGAGGAACCAGCTTTGCCCGAGTGCTACAAGGGGCAATCTTATGATTGCATATTCGCCCCTGGGGCTCCGGGTAGAACAAAGCCTTGCCCACCTTTCTCCTTTCTATTCATTGTCTGTCTCTTGGAGAATTATGGAGAAGGGATGCCTACCTGGGAATTGTGTGGTGATTTGTTCCAATTTGTATCGAATTATCCTAGCTCCATTGTATGTGCTTAGCAGCCTTAAGAACCAAACCTGCCAAGTTGCCACAGTCCTACAACAGATTCTTAACTGGGGTGCTGCCAACCACATGGATTGAATAAACCCTGATTAAATGCCATCCTTTACTGCAGAATAAATGTCCTAACTACTGTATATACAGTGCTTACTCAGCACGACCAGCATTGCTTTCAAGAGTGCATAGCTTCACCCTCAGCATTCAGCATAGTCCGATCGTATTAACAGCCTTGTGCTATCTCCATAATTACATGTAGCATTGACCATTTTCAAAGTACTTGGCAAGTGTTAATGAATCGTCCCAGTCCCTCACGAAGGCGCGTAAGCCTTATTTCTGTATTACAGACAGGGAACCTGCGGCAGGGTGACTTACCCAGGGCCATAGACGGGAATCAATATCTGCATTGCAACTCCAGAGTTCTTGTCTCCCAGTCTTGTGTTCTGGCTTGTGAAGCAAATTCTTTGAAAAATGGATCCAAGCACTCAGAAAACTTGAGACCTCTCTTGTCAGCAAACAAGAGCCCATGAATCTAGGTCTGGACCCAGGCAGGAGTGCAAGAGTATGATTGACTCTTGCATCGGTCTCCTGTTGAATTCAGTGATTAGCCCTTTCAGTATTACAGGCATCTGCAATGGCTGTTAATTTTACATCACCCTAATTAGGGACGCTTTTTTAAAAGGTGTCCAGCACACCACCGTGTGGGGTGAGAGAATTATGTATATCTAAGCCAGAATCTGCTCTGGTGTGTGAATAAAGCTTTTAAGATCAAATAGTAGTTGAATAGGTTTTATGGCCAGACGAGATCTTGCGTTTCCAAATGACCTACTTCACCAAATTTCCAATCTGGCCAATGTTAAAGAGCAGGCTGTTTGTCCGATGACTCTAATCTCCCTTTGTACTTATTTCATGCAAATCACCCGTGCATAGGCTGTGGCATTTTGTGTCCTTTCTGCGCTGTACTTACAGAGATACTAACCTACCGCTCCGTTATTTTTCTCGGCAGGGAATACACCGCCGCGAACCTGAGCGTTAATCTCTACGTTGTGAATGAACCGTGGCTGTACTCGATCCTGTGGTGTGCTGGCGTTCAGTCTGTCACATCGGATAGCTCACAAATCCTTAGCAAGGTGCCTTTTCCCATTTGGCTAATGGTAAGCAAGGCCGCATGGAAAATATCCATATGGTACGTAAGATTCGCCTCCACTGTGATCCCTTTAAAAACAGGGACAGCTTTCTGGGTATGTTCGAGGCAGCTCTGGCCTGCAGAATCCATACGTTAGAGGGGTAGTTTCAGCAGCGTGCTATCAAAATTTTAATGAAAAATATTCCATCTCAGACCTACAGGATTCCCTGGGTTGGATACTTTTCCCTCTTGCCCCAGCAAAACTCTGTCTGAGAGATAGCTCAGTGGTTTGAGCATTGGCCTGCTAAAAAACCCAGGGTTGTGAGTTCAATCCTTGAGGGGGCCATTTAGGGATATGGGGCAAAACTCTGTTGGATGATTTAGTTGGGGTTGGTCCTGCTTTGAGCAGGGGGTTGGACTAGATGACCTCCTGAGGTCCCTTCCAACCCTGATATTCTGTGATTCTTCTCTTATCCAAATCAATTTGTTGTTCCACCCGGTGCCCCCTCCCAGGCTTAGTACCCTTCAACACATCCTGCTCCCTCTCACCACTACAGCGTGATCCTGTCCCATGAATCCATGACACTGCAACGCCTTGTGCACTCTCTGCAGTTGGATCTCAGAGCTCTTCTTGGGCCAGCTAGTCCTGTAACAAACAAGGTGAGGACAATTCCCGATTTAGCCTTGAGGCACACAGGATCTGGTCCAAGAGGTGAATATAGCTGAACTGCTCTGTAATGATGACTGTAGCAGGGCGGTGACTCACCCCTGCGGCGCCTCCTGCTGGTCCGTCCAGGGGATTAGCTCACCAGCATCCAGAGCACCCTCTGCAAGCCGATGTCCTGCTTGCTGCTGGCCCCGTGTCCCTCTTCCGTTGGGTGCTGCACCCCTGCAGTTACCCCCTCAGGTCTTAGGGTCTCTTCTCCCTGGGGAACCCCCACCTCCTATCCCCACCTTGCCTCAGTCTAGGCAACTGCCAGTCACCACTTGCCCCCGTTCTCTGAGGCAGACTGCAGTATCATTGCCATTCATCACCGGCAAGGGGGGGTTGGCCTGCTGCCCCGGTAGCCCTGGGCTGTCCCCTGCAACCCTAGTACCCTTTGTTGGGCCTTCCCCTAGGCCCTGCAGCCTGAGGGTTTCCAGGCCAGAGCGTCCCCAGCTCCTCGTGCCTTGCCCCAGCCCTGCTTCACTCGGGGTACCCTGTCTTGCTTCCCCAGCAGCCAGGCCAGTCTGCCTCTGTAACCAGAGGAGACACTATTCTCTACCAAACTGAGCCCTTTTATTAGGGCCAGCTGGGCCTCAATTGAACCAGCCACAGCTGTGGCTGATAAGCCCAATCAGGCTGGAGCTTGCTTGCTCCCAGCCACAACCCTTTCTTGGGCTGTTTTAAGCCCTTTTTCCTGGAGTGGGGGCAGCCACCCCACTACAGACCATAATATAGTTAATTATAACATACTTGTAAGGGGTGGGGAAACCCTCCGCACCTGTATTCAGCTTCAAAAAAGGGAACTATGCACACTGAGGAGGCTAGTTAAATAGAAATTTAAAAGAACAGCAACAAGAGTAAAATGCCTGCAAGCTGTAGGGAAACTTTTTTAAAACATCATAATAGAGGCCCAAGCTATGTGTACCCCTAAATAAAAAACAAACAAAAACAGTATGAGGAATGCTGCCATGGCTACACAACAGAGTAAAAGAATCAGTTGGAGATCAGGCATAGTTTAAAAATTTGAAGTCAAATCCTACTAAGGAAAAGACTCTGGCACCTGTGAGAGTCTAATTGGAATCTGAAGAGCAATTAAGAAAAAAAGACACAAAAACTAACAGCAAATTTTTTAGTACCTCAGAAAGCAGGAAGCCTGTCAGGCAGTCAGTGGGGCCACCGGATGATCGGAGTACTAAAGGAGCACTAAGAGAAGACAAGGCCATTTCAGAGAAGCTAAATGAATTCTTTGCATCAGTCTCCACTGCAGAGGATGCAAGGGGGATTCCCACCTCTGAGTCATTCTTTAGGTGACAAATCTGAAGAACTGACCCAGATTGATGTCAATAGAGGAGGCTTTTCAACAAATTGGAAACAATAATAGGTCACCAGGGCCAGATGGTATTCACCCAAGAGTTCTGAAGGAACTCAGATATGAAACTGCAGTGAAGACCTACTAACTGTGGAATGTAACTTATCGCTGAAATCAGCCTCTGTACCAGATGATTGGAGGATAGCTAATGTGCTAGTGACTTTTTTTTTAAAAAAAAAAGGCTGCAGAGATAATCTTGGCAATTACAGGCCAGTAAGCCTAACTTCTCTACCAGGCAAATTAGTTGAAACTATAGTAAAAAACAGAATTATCAGACACCTATTAGACCACAGTACTTTGGAAGGGTCAACACAGCTTCTGTAAATGGAAATCATGCCTCACCAATCTATTAGAATCCTTTGAAGGGGGAGTCAACAAAGATGTGAACAAAGATGATCCAGTAGATATAGTGTACTTGGACTTTCAGAAAGCCTTTGACGAGGTCTCTTCCTATGGCTCAGAAGCAAAGTAAGCTGTCATGGGATAAGAGGGAAGATCCTCTCATGGATCACTAAATGCTTAAAAGGCAGGAAATGTAGATTAGGAATAAATGGTCAATGGAGAAAGTGAATAGGGAAGTGTTATTTACCCCTTGTAAACGTGCGGCGACTCACCCCCGCTGGCGCCTCCTGCTGGTAGTCTAGGGAATCAGCTCACCAGCCTCCGGAGCACCCTCTGCAGGCAGATGTCCTGCTCAGAGCTATCCCCGTGACCCTCCTGGACCCCGGTGCCCTCTTCCACTGGGGTGCTGCACCCCTGCAGTGCCCCACAAATCTCAGGGTTTCCCCTCCCTGGGGACCCCCCACCCCCTATCCCCACCTTGCCTCAGTCTAGGCAACTGCCCGTCACCACTTACCCCCATTCTCTGGAGCAGACTGTAGTATAATTGCCACCCATCACTGGCAAGGGGGGTTGGACCTGCTGCCTCTGCCTACCCTTGGGGCTGCCCTCTGCACCCCGGTACCTATTTGGCCGTAGACTAGGCCAGCCAACCTGGGGGGTTTCCAGGTCAGAGCTCCACAGCCCTGCTATCCTTCCCCCAGTCCTGCCCTACTCCTGGTACCCTGCTTGGCTCCAGCAGTCAGGTCCTCCCTCTCCAAAGGCTAGAGAAGGACTGTTTGCCTCCAGCCCATGGCCATCTTATAAGGGCCAGCTGGGCCCTAATTACATTGGCCACAGCTGTGGTCAGCTACCCACTCAGCTGACCCAGCTGTCCTTTATCTCCTTCCCTGCTTCTCCCAGGGCTGTTTAAGCCCTTTTGAGCAGGAGCGGGTGGTCACCCCGCTACACCCCTTCATATGACACACGAACCAGGGGTCACCCAATGAAATTAATAGGTTACATTTAAAACAAGCCAAAGCAAGTATTTCTTCACACAACCTCTGAAACTCTTTGCTAGGGGATATTGTGAAGGGCAAAACTAGAACTCCAATTTTGAACTAGAAAGGTGGAGGATAGGTCCGTCGTGGCTATTAGCCAGGATGGGCAGGGTTTACTCCATCCAAAGCCTGTGTCCAAAGCCTGTTTGCTAGAAGCTGGGAGTGAACAATAGGGGATGGATCACTTGATGATTGCCCTGTTCTCTTCGTTGCCTCCAAAGCACCTGGCATTGGCCACTGTGGGAAGACAGGATTCTGGGCTAGATGGACCATTGGTGTAACCCAATATGACCATTCTTATGTACTTATCACCTCGTGCTGCAATGTGACATGTCTTACTGACCAGCCACTACCCTGCTTTTATAGTATTTGGATGATTTATAACAATAATACCTAGCACTTCTATCACACCTTTAATCAGTAGATCTCAAAATGATTTACAAAAGAATTCAACTGTATTATCCCCATTTTACAGCTGGGGAAACTGAGGCATGGGAAAGTGACTTGCCCATGGTCACCAGCAAGCTAGTGGCAGAGCCAGGAATAGAACCAGGTATATTGAGTTCCAGTGCAGTGCTCTGTCCGCCAGGTCTCACTGCCTCCTTTGTGATCAAGTTCTGAATCAGCCCCTCCCTAAGCTAGAGGGACACTGGGCTCCTCTTTCAGAAGAGTCCTAAAACTTGGTGACCTCTTTGCAATTGCTGTAGTTCTCATACCATTCTCACGTGAGTTATTGGTGGTATTCTCTTAGTCTGATGCATGAGCAGATTCCAACTGTATGGTGTTATTCTGTCTTCCTAAATTCCCTTTAGACATCTCAACGGGCTGCAGTCTGTTGCACTTTCTATTGGGTAGCCTTATCCACACAAGAATTTTAGTGACATTTTGGTGGTGGTTGGAACAATTGCTGTAAAGTTATTTGGGCTGCCCTTGGATGAATGATGCAATGTAATCCTCAGCCATTCATTCAAAGTACTCTTTTCACTGACTTTTCACAGGTATCGGGCTATTGAAACGGGAACAGAGGCAAGGCCAGCTCAGCCGGTCACTTAAAAACAGAATCAGATTAATTATTTTAAAAAGTTGACCAGTGGTTCAGCTACAAACATCGGGGCTTGGAAAAATACAGTGAGACCTGTCTTAATATACTGAGCTCTCTTATAAAGCACTGTTCATCCATAGATCTTAGAGTGCTTTACAAAGGAGGGGCAATGTCATTATTCCCATAAACTAAGACAAGAAGGAGAGACGACTTGCCGAAGGTCCGACACACAGTTGGGAGAGGAACCAGGAATCGAGCCCAGGTCTCCTCACACTCAGTCCAGCGCTAGGCCAATATATTTGTCAAGTCATTGCCACAGAAAGCAATACAAATGAGTTTCTCTCATCACTATTGCCTGAAACTAGAAAGTAAATGAGCTAAAGCCACATTGGCTTGTACAGCACAAGAAATGGGGAGCTAAAAACAGGTGTATTGCAAAGAACGAGTCTGGTAAAGAGAAAAATATGTCCTGTCTTCTAAATTTTTGCCTTTGATATAACTCCTGGCTCTCGCTGAGCTCTGTGGGAACATCACAGACAGAGTTTGGTCCAATCTTCCCTGTTCTGAGTTTTCCAGACGAACCCATTCTTCAGTGCATCTCTCTCTGCCCGTCAACCCCCAGCCGGGGTATGGGCCACCAACCACAGATCATTCCATCTCTTTTGTTGGTGTTTCGGTAGCAATTTTGTTCCCTATGGGGTGGAGTTGCTAGCCCCACGCCCATGTTAAGCCTACAGCACCTGGTATTCCTAGGAGGTCTCCCATCCAAGTACCAGCCAGGCCCAACCCTCCTTAGCTGCCAAGATCAGATGGGATTGGGCGTGTTCAGGGTGGTTTAGCTGTATACCTTCTTCAGTGCATACTGGTGTATAATTGGCTGCTGTTCACCATAAAACTCCCTTCATACTGTAAGTGTCAGGACCACGTGTGATTCATACCATCTGAATTTGGTTTGGACTAAATCGGAATCTTTTGGAATTGCTTTCAACCTGGAAGCCAGAGCAAACCTTTCATTCTTGCTGAAAAGTGATGATCTCCAAAGCATGTTTCTTTATGGCCCTTAGGTGACCCCAGGGGCTTTGTGGCACTTGAAGGATAAATAGCGATGTCCTTCAATTTGCTGCTGTGGTAAATCACTACCAGCTGCATCAATCTCTGTGGTAATGAGGCTCCTTGCTGACAGACATGCTCACTCATGCTCTCGCTGATTCTTTTCCTCGGCCAGTTCTTGGTATTAATAATTCCAAGTCCAAAATGCAGATTCAGTTCAGCTGCACAGAAGCAATACTAAAATATTCCAAGGGCGGTTTTAGCAGGTACTTTAGGTCTGTCATGCCTCTGCCAAGCATGTAAAGGAGAGATTTTTTGCAGTGCAACTCTGTTCTTTTGCAGTTTTCCATTTCAAATTAGATTTCCTGTGCAAGTGGCTAGGAAAATGACACTTTTCTATGGCGCAGCAACTGTACTATCTTACAATGTATCATTATAAGAGGAGATTTTCAAAGGCACATGGGACAGGCACACATCCAACTCCTGTTGAAAATCAACAAGTTGGGTGCCTAATTCCCCTTTATGCTTTTGAAAACTTTCCCTCAGAGAGATGAGCCAGTGTTGAAATATACCCTGATGCACTGAATTGATACCAAGTTTGAGTGATCAGTATTTGGAGAGCTCATCAACAGAACAGATCTAGCATTCAGGTCAAAAATATCCTCTCTTGTGAGCAGAGGACTTCTAATGAATGGCTTCCTATAGCGAAACTGTCAATACAAGTCAACTGGTGAGATCTGTTGGATGACTGTGCAAGTCTTGAACCAGCTGAGTTCAGGATTTATCTACACTTACCAGGGGTTAGAGGCATGGCGATTCATGCATCAGCAGTCGATTTAGCAAGTCTAGTGAAGACCCACTAAATCGGCCGCCAATCGCTGTCCCGTAAATTCCTGTACTCCACTGGAACGAGACGCGCCGGGGAGTCAACGCGAGAGTGTCTCCAGTCGACGTTGTGTTGTGTGGCCCCCGCGGTAAGTAGATCTAAGTACTTCGACTTCAGCTATATTATTCACGTAGCTGAAGTTTTGCAACTTAGATCGATCTCCCCTGTAGTGTAAAGAAGGCCTCAGTTTTGTGTATCTCTGCAGAACAGATGTCTTTACTCTCCTGTGCCCCTTTCCCTGCAGTGCTCAGCATTTAGGAGTTGTGGGGAGATTTCGGTTCATTGGTGTGTTGCAAATGCTGTCACTCATAGTGTATGTGAATTAAAACACCTAGTTTTTCTTTACAGATATAATCCTATCTAACTTCTAAAGCTAGTATTTTATTCCAATTGAGAGAGATGTGGTGTTCTTTAAAAGTCAAAAACAGAGGTAGCTTGGGGATCCAGATGAACTGGGATCCAAAATCCTGCTTGCTTGGGTGTGGCTAGAGTTAAAAGAAGCTTTGGTCAATCTTCAGGGAACATGTCTGTGTCATGAAGTTTGTGATATTTCTGTATAGGACAATCTACTGAGCATTGAAACACTCTCCAAATTTGTACAAACTGGAAGGTATAAGGGGTGCTTGTCTTTTTGTCTTCCAGCCTCCAGACGAGTACAATCTAATCTGGATAACAGCTGATCTCATTTCATTTACCATAATTGTAGGAGTTTTTATATTCCAGAAGTAAGTAGTAGTATTACAGATCAACTCTCATATATTTGTGGTGTGTTTGTTCATCTCAAGGGTGTGGAGATAAAAGGGAGATGCAGGTATTCTCTAGAGCCCTTGCTTATAATGACACTGTTAATCACCCCCCAACCCAAGTTTACTTATCCCCTCAACTACCCCTACTCAGTTATAAGCAGGTGAATGAGGCTGCTACATGGGACATAAAGATTGCAAAGAACGAGGACCCCTGAAAAGGGGTGGGTGGTTCAAACTTTGTGTGGTTCTTGCTGTGACACTAACAAATGTGTAGAGGAGAGAACTGTGTATGCTTAAGAGAAACGGGCACCACAAGGAAAGAGCTTAAAACACTTCAAAGTTATATGAGGACGTCTCAGCAGCTCCAGAGATTCTCCCATCACAGACTTCAATGGGAATGAGTTAGAAAGCGAAGAAAGCTCGATTTGTTGGGGGTGTTTTCAAATTGGAACATTTGGTTTGGAAGAAGAAAAGCATGAAATTGTTATAACTTCGCCAATCACCTAATGGCTTTACAGTTCAGGTTTAGTTTAACATGTGGAGAAAGATTCCTCACCATTTTCTAATGGACAGAGGGAGCAATAACTTCTACTAGCTAGTCCTGGAAACTTCCCAAAGGTCCCATAGCTAAGGTTCCATTTGGTTCCTTGGTTTATCCAAGGATTAAATATCTTTTTAAAGCATTGAAACAAATGCAGAACACAAACTAGATTACCCCACTCACTCACAGGAGGAAGAGGTAATTTTTTGGCAAGTTGCAAGTAAACTTCCTTGTTTGCATTAGGAATTCGTAATGGCAGGGTAGGGGAATGTTTGACATGTTTTTGGAATCTTGTTACAAGTATCAGTCACCCATGTCATGCTCTCCTTTGTTTATCCTGGGGGGAACCCTGGCACATCCCCTAAAACTTGCCTTTCTTCCAAAGAGGAACTTTTCATCCCCAGTTCTGACCTTGTGACCTGACTGTCCTGGAAAACCTGGACTTGGAAATAGATACGCTCTGAGGACAGGAAGATCGCAGTGTCTGGCTAAGGAAATGTGTCATTTTAAAACTCCACCTTCTCCTTTTCTGAGTTTCTCTTTGTAACCTTCTGCTTGGTATATTTAAACTGCCACCGTGTGTGAAATGAATGGGCTGCAATTCCCATCCTGATTATTACCACAAACATCTTGGCATTAGGCACAGCAGTTGCCCATGAAACATCCGCTCCAGCTTCGCGAGCTAGTGATTGCAATGTCACGTTGCCCTGACTAAGTTGCTTTGTGACTAATTCCCTGTGCGGATAATTACCTTGCTATTTTTGCAATGTGTTTCAGTAGAGTGTCTGCAGCTGTTGAGAAGCCCACTTACCGATTAGACTCCATGCCAAGGACGAGAGCTGTTGTACTACTTCTAACTGGCCTCGTTCAACTCTGTTATACCTTTGACATCCGCTGAATTCAGAAACCCAGCTTCCTAAGGGGATAACTCTACGGCAGCGGAGTTATGCCGGCAGTGAATTTTGTTCACTGACTTCATTGTTGTGGCATAAGTGTAACTGACCAGCAATATCCTCAAATCACGTTAGGAACTTTCCTGGAAACCAAAAGTGGGTCTGTAAAATTATCGGAATTTTGAGTAGGGTTTTTGGGATTTTGGATCTGAATAATATAGATTTTGTGGTCAGGAAGGGACCCTTACTGTCATCTAATCTGTATAACACAGGCCATCAAATTTCACATGGGACTAAAATGTGATTTCTTAAATCACAGGTGAGCCATACAAATCAAATAAACACTTACCCCAGACGAACGCCAGATAAAGAAATGCATTGAGCACCCTGGATCACTGTCTGACTTGCTCTCTTGTTGAGGCATTTTAAGGCCAGGGTAGCAACCATTTGACCTTTCATTTCAGAGTCTTAAATATATGGAGATATCCCTATATCACAGAGTTGGAAGGACCTTGAAAGGTCATCAAGTCCAGTCCCCTGCCAACACCAGCAGCACCAAGTACTGTCCCCTGACTGATTTTTTGCCCCAGATCCCTAAATGGCCACCTCAGTGATTGAACTCACAATGCTGGGTTTAGCAGGCCAATGCTCAAACCACTGAGCTATCCTTCCTCCCTCTTCAGGTCTTTCCTGAAGCAGTTCTACAGCAATTCCTCTGAATCCCTTCCAAGGATCTACATCTTAAGACAGCCTGAATTTATGTATTTATTTCATCTTTCTGAGCTGTTTTAGATATTTACCCAGGCTGCCGAGAGCGTGGAGAGACGGGGATAATTCCCAGCAATCCTGGATTTTAAAATGGCCAGAAAAGGAATGTAAAAGCCTGGTGAGAGGTGAAATGAGCAGACATTGAGGGAGAGGTAGAATTGTTATTATGTAAGTGCCTGAAATCCCCACCATGCTAGGTGCTGTCCCGTTGAAAGGGTGAAGAGTCTTGGTGACCGTATATAAATTCAAACTTGGTGCAAGCAGGGACATGTGCAATTCACTTCCGTAGTACCTGCTTTCCCTAGGGCTCAATTTTAATCCCTCGTATTTACCCTGGAGCTCACAATGTGTCTGAGCCTGTTAGGGTCAATCGGTTAGAGGTGAGTATTAAAACCTCCCCTGGCCAGTGCTTGTTACCCTCCAAAGCCTCTCTTTGTCTCTTTTAAAGATTTAAGAAGAAGAAAATTTCAATGCCACAAATTGCTGTGACTAAAGCCAAGGGCTCCCTTTGCAAACATGGGACCGGGAACCTGCACCGTTGTTGTCACTCAGAGGGAGCCGTTCCCGTCCCTCATGCCCCTCTCTGCTGTGCGGAAGTGTTGCTGCATTTGGGGAATTCAGAAACCAATTCCAGCAGGATCATTCTCTCTCCGCTGCAGTGATTCCACTCCTGCGAGACAGGCTCAGACTCTGACCCTGGTGGATTCTTTGCAAGTCTTGCTGGGGCAAATCAGTTACTTCCTTCACCCCAGGGATGAGGCGACGGGTTGGGATGGAGCCACACCTTAGATGTGCTCAGCCTACCCCTTAGGAATGCCTTTCCTGCATTCCATAGCGGGGCTACCAATTACTCTACTGTTCAGCCTCAGCCCTAGTGACACGAAGTGGAGTCTCTGTGGTCTCGTGAGTGGGGAAGTGCCGACTGCGATGACTTTCTAACCCAGGGGTGGGCAAACGTTTTGGCCCCAGGGTCACATCTGGGTATGAAAGTTGAATGGTGGGCCATGAATGCTCACGAAATTGGGGGTTGGGGTGTAGGAGGGGGTAAGGGCTCTGGGGTGGGTCCAGAAAAGAGGAGTTCAGTGTGCGGGATTGGGATGCAGGGTGGGGGGTGAGGGCTCTGAGGTGAGACTGGGTAGGAGGCATTGGGGGTGCAGGAGGGTGTTCTGGGCTTGGACCGAGGGGTTCAAAGGGTGGGAGGGGGATCAGAATGCGGACTCCGGGCGGCGCTTACCTCAAGCGACTCCCAGAAGCAGCAGCATGTCCTTCATCTGGCTCCTACATGGAGGTATAGCCAGGCAGCTCTGCACACTGCCCAGTCCTCCGGCACTGCCCCCACAGCTCCCATTGACCTCAGTTCCCAGCCAATGGGAGCTGCAGGGGCGGCATTTGGGGCAGCAGCAGCGTGCGGAACCCTCTGGCTGTCCCTACATGTAAGAGCCGGATGGAGGACATACTGCTGCTTCTGGAAGCCACGTGAAGTCATGGCACGCACAGAGCAGGGTAAGTCCCCAACCCCACTCCCTGGCTGGAGCAGGGCAAGCTCCGGACCCCCCTACCCGACAGGAGCTCAAGGGCTGGATTAAAACATCTGAAGAACCGGGTGCCCCCCCCCCCCCCCGGGCCATAGTTTGCCCACCCTTGTTTTAATGGATCTTTTTTGCCTTCTTGCCTTGTTTATTTTTTTACTGCTCTGACTATTGTGCATGTTCCTCCTCTTTCTCTCTGCTGCATTCTGGCATCTCACAGCTATCACATGATCAGGTAATTCTGGTGCTTTCCTCCTCCTCTTCTCATTCCACCTCCTCTTTCTTTCTGCTAGGGCTTCACTGCAGACTGGGATAATACAGAACAGCCCCTGAATGAGGCTTTAAACGCCACAGCTCCACAAATGACCACGACTGTCTCGCTGAGAGGCTGAGTCGTACCTTATTCAGTACTTACTAAAACTTGTAGTAGTGCACTGAGTGACCTGTGAAACCTGACCATAGTTCTTGGTAAATCTTCTGAGCCAGATTCTTTTCTCAGTTATATTGCATCACTGTGTAGTTACTCCACAGTGGTCCTGATTAGATTTCAGGGTAGCAGCTGTGTTAGTCTGTATCCTCAAAAAGAGCAGGAGTACTTGTGACACCTTAGACTAACAAATTTATTTCAGCATAAGCTTTCATAGGCTACAGCCCACTTCATCGGATGCATAGAATGGAACAGACAGTAAGAAGATATATGTATATATATACATACAGAGAACATGAAAAGGTGGAAGTCGTCATACCAATTCTAAGAGGCTTTTTAATTAAGATGAGCTATTATCATCAGGAGAAAAAAATATGTTGTAGTGATAATCAAGATGGCCCATTTCAGACAGTTGACAAGGTGTGAGGATACTTAACATGGGGAAATAGATTCAATTTGTATAATGACCCAGCTGCTCCCAGTCTCTATTCAAGCCCAAATTAATGGTATCCAATTTGCAAATTAATTCCAGTTCAGCAGCTTCTTGTTGGAGTCTGGTTTTGATGTTTTTTTCTTGTAAAACTGTTCTCCTGATGTGTCTGGCTTGTGGTGTGCGCAGCTGACATCACACTGTCTCCTTAAAGTGTAATGTATCTGCCGTCCAAGGCAAAATACAGCATCAGCTTCCCCTCCACCCCCTAGTCAAAGTGCTGTCTTTCACTTTTCATGATTGTCTTGGCAACAATAAGATTTGGCCATCAGCTGCCGCACTGGTCTGAGCTCAGAATGTTTCAAGATTCTCCTCTCACTTACATCACTACAAACCAGGAGTAAATCCACTGAAGTCAATGGCATTTTGCTAGTGTAGGTTGGAAGAGGCTCCAGACCCCTAGGACACTGGATTTCCGGCTCCCTGAAGTACTCTTCTGATTGTTTATTGTACTGGCTGTTTGAGTTGCTTCTGCCTTTAGGGACTGTTTGAAATCTGTCCTCACTCTGCAGTAAAGCCTTCACCACTTTTATTTCTCTGTTTGAACCAAACTCTTCATGTGTAACCTTCTCCATTGTATTACTGATAAATGTCCCAGTTTGTTTCTCTCTCCTTTTATTTCCCCTTCCTTTGAATTCAAACGTTTGCCATTTGTAAGTACTGCCTGCTAGAAAGTACATGACGACTTGCACCCTTGTCCTCAATCTGCAGAATAACTGGATCTGTTGTTATCTGAAGCTGCCTTTTAAAATGGTACTTTGCTAGTGACAAATACAGTGAACGTTATGGGAATGTTACCATTGTGAAGCAAATTCTTCCCCAGGTACACAGGATCAGTTCACATCAACATCACTGAGAAACATGCATGTGTTTCTGGGCCTTCCATAGCCAAGATGATCAGACTAGACATGTTAAATACTCACTGATTTTCTTTTTTAAATAAGAATTCTGGATTCCAGGCATATGCTAAATGTTGAAACCCCCTTATACAGCATTTCATCTGTGATTGAGACACACATGCTCTGACCCAAACCAATGTGGTGTTTTCAATTCAGTCTAAAAGTGAAAAGCACGTTCCCCATTTTATTTTAAAAAACAAAAGGTCTTGGGTTTGTAAGAATAATGATATTCAACATTAGGGTTCTGTCTTGTTTTCAACTGTCCTTTGCCAACTATATTTTCCACTGATTCATTCAAGCCATACTTTGCATTAGCTGGTTCTTTACATTATTCTGAAAATCCGGATGATAAGAGATGATGGAAATAGTGGCTGTCATTAATAGCTACCATCCAGTGAGGCTGGCCATAGCATTGCCCTGCACTTAGATTAAGAAATAACCATGTTATCCTGATAAATTCTGACTGCTGAACGCCAACTTCACACTTAAAATTGTTTGCAGACTGTGGGCCCTGTCTAGCACTCCTCATCCAGGCAAAGCCCCACCCCAGGGACCACTGCAATCATTGGGCGTCTTGCCTGGGTAAGCATCATTACCCTCGTAATTCGCCTCCACCCTCAAAAAGCCAGAATAGAAACCTGCCCTTGAAGTCACTAGGTTGCAGCTATTTCAGACCCACAAGGCAATGAGTTCCTAAGCAGAGGGCTGCTCACAGAACATCCTGCCAGCAGATCCCGCTTTCTTATATGCTGAGCAGGCTCTAATTCATGCGCTTGCACTGAGCACGGCTCTTAACCTGCTGAAGGGTGTAAGGGAGAAGGTCTGTTTTACTACCCCGTCGAGTCACCTCTGAATGTAGGCTCTGGCCTTTCCACTGTGTCTGAACCAAACCTCAGTGACGGCCTAAACTATCTAGTTCCGCTGGGCCTTTCCTTTAGGGATGGGACACCCTACCCTAGATCTAGTCTTGCACACCAGCCAGCAGTGATGCTGAAAGTTGCAAGTACCTGAGAAATGGATACAACAGAACTTCACAGCCGATCATTTAATTGTGGGCCATGACTGCAGAAAGCCTGATCCTGCAAGATGTTGAGTAGCTGCAGCGCCGATTTCAGGGGGAGATGAGGGCCCTCTGTCCTTCACTGAGCGCTGATGGCGTAAACTCCTTTCTTCAAAGTCAGTCAGTGGCTCGCCTTAGGGACATCCTCTGAGAGCGCTCAGGAGGAGTTTTATTTAGCAAGCCATGCTCCGTCCGCTCCACCTTCTCTTGCCTCATCCAGGTTGCTGCTGTACATGCCTTGGCTCTGTCAGCCCCATATTGCTTTGTCTGTCACATGCTTTTTTCCTCTCCCTTGTAAAGAGCAATTGCCTGCCTGCCTGCTGTTGTAACACCAGCAGAACCCTGTCGTCAGTATGACCTCTGGAGCTTAGTGCATGAGCCTGTACAGCATGAGCTAAATGCCGACTGTTAGCTAAGGCTGTAGAGCAGACTCCTTTTATCTCTCTCTCAGTGCCACTAGATGGGACAGAACACCACACCAAAAGATTGTGGGTTGCACAGTATTTTATAAAGAGCTCCAAAAGTGCAGAAAGACTGTACATGGCAGATTTCTGCCTGAGGATTCCTAGAACCTTTTGAGTACATTTTTTAAAATGTTTGCTGGACATGGGCCAGATCCTGTGAAGTACCGAGTACCCTTAGCTCAGGTGGACTTCAGTGGGAAGTTCAGCACCTTGCAGTACATGCTAAATGCCGAGCAAATGGATTCCTTGCATGAGGTAGTATTGATTTCCCTTGATGTTCCACTAGGTGGCGCCAGATAACTGGAAACCTGATAGGCATCGGTTCTTTCAGTTTACACTGATCCTATTTCTTGATGAGTGTCAACATAAAGTTACTGATCTCTTTGTTACTGTGTAAAGAAGGGAGAATAGCTGAGATCCTTTACTGGAAGCTAGAACCTGATATACTTCCCCTACAGTTAAAGTTGGACTGCATGTTGGTGGGAATCACACCCTCATATTCAAAGGCAGACGACCCTAAAACCTAGAAAACAATGCAAAAAAGTATCTACTTTGCAAAACTGTTTCAGGTGCAGGATTTCTGCCCCAAATATTCTCTTGGCAGCTGGTTTTTAGTGACCTGGAGATGTTTGCTTTAGGAAAGGCAGTTGGATGACGTTCCTCTGACATAAATTTGTGAAGTCTAACATCCAAAAGATGTTACGGCACCTAGAGAGTCTAGTGTGCAGCCTAAATACAAGTAGCCATTGGTATTTATATTATAATAGTACCCAGTGGCCCCCAATTTGGACTGAGGCCATGTGGTACAAGGCACTGTACATACCCATAGTGGAGAGAGTCCAGTCTAAACCGACGAGCCAAAGGAATGGAGGGGAAGCGGAGTACAGCAAGGTGAAATGATTTGTCCAGGGACACCCAGTACATCAGTGTGAGATCTGGGGACAGAATCTGATTTCCTGGCACCCAGTCCAGCATCTTTACCTTCCCCACCTCCTTGCTGCCGCATCCTTGTAGGTTCAGCCTAGCTCTTCACTGTAGGCTTTTAGGGCTGAAGTATCCAATAGCTCTGAAATGTTATTGTCCATGTGTTAAAGAGACACTTCCAGGCTAAAAAAGACAAAGTCCTTCCCTGTGTTGATAACAATTCATTAGCTGATTAAAAGTGAATGTTTAAAACTTTGGTGTACGTTTCACTGTGCTTTTTACTTTGCCCATTTATTTGTTTTGGACAATGAACCTCAACCTACACAGATTCACTTTTACGGTCAAGTCACCTTGCTGGATTTCATTGTTCTCCCAATGTTCTGTGTGGTGGAAACTTCAGGAAGATGATTAATTTCATTGACACTTTTTTTAAAAGAGAAAACAATTAATAGAACATTTTCCCCCAAATCCAAAATTTTTTGGCCTAGATTACCTGACTCGGTCCCCCCATCAGAACACAATCACTAATGTGACCAAATCACAACACTTCTTGCTGTTCAGTGTTCAAACCAATCTCTAAAACCACCTGGTTGTGTTGTATGTGGATAATAAAGTTCAGAGTTACAGTAGTAAGGGTTTGAAAAATCCTTACGAGCTGTGGAAAGGGCTACAAATACTCATGCTTCAGGGCATAAGCTATCCTTTGTAGTCGGGGGTCAGGAAGAAACTTTTCTTGGGATCAGGCCATTCCATAACTACCCACTTTGTGTTTACTTGCACCTTCATCTGAAGCAGCTAGTACTGATGTCTTCCTTATACACATCTCTGAAATAGGCATTTGCCTGAAATATGCATTACCACTGAACATTTTCCTCCAATAATTAGCCTGTATACATTTAACAAGGAGGGGGGAGACTAAGGCACTTTCATAGAAATGGTTTCATTTGTCTGACTGCCTGATTTTCAGAGATAATGAGCTGCTGTGCACCTCGGAAAATCAAACCATTGCTGCCTAACACCAGGGCCCGTGAACTCTGGTGGAGTAAGACCATATTGCGTCAATGGGGTTTGTGACTGCATTTGTCAATGGCTGCGTGCTTAGAGACTCTCTTAGGCCATTAGAGGATAGACCTTTACATCCCTCTTTTCTGCCGCAGATGGCGTCTGGGAAGCATAAGGACTTACAACCCAGAGCAAATCATGCTCAGTGCTGCTGTCCGCAGGTCCAGCAGGGATGTCAAAATCATGAAGGAGAAACTGATCTTTTCAGGTATGTCCGTTTGAGAGCGAGATCCTCCGAGTGTCCGTAAGCAAAGCCAGGGTCAGAGGGAGGAGTTCTGCTCTTACTTTGCCATCAGATGGAGCCTTTTGTTCCAGTACCTCTGCTGCCGTCACGATCCTACAGATCCTACCTCTTTAAATATCAGCCTAGTAAGACAGCGATGCTCAGCTGTATTGCGAAGATCATGACGCGTGGGTGTGACATCTGGTGCATCCTCCATTGGGAGGGGACCATGCCCAGTGCTGGAACCCTCATGAACTGCATGATCTACTACTGGGTCATTTCCGCCTCTAACCTCGATCCTGAGCACTGGCCTGTTTGAAAATTTGAACCTTGCTTCACTGAGGCTCTTTAAACTATCTTGCAGGTTCTAGCCACTGGATGGCATCTGCAATTGACCTGATTCATTGCTCCCTCTTCCCCCTCTCCCCCCATTAAAGACTAATTCTTTAGAAGGTAAGAAGTGCTGAGTGCTTGCACCCAGGGAATTAACTGGCCCTCTCCTATGGGTGAAGGGTTCTGTAGGGGCTGCAAGTCTAAGGCACTTTGGGCGTGGGAACTAATGACCACTTAGGTACATGCTCTTCCCCACCCCCATTCACCTTTCTCGAAGGCATGTCATTGTTTTCCCAGCAGGGGGTGCACTTATCACGGATTGTCTCCGTTGATTTGCATGCTGCTATCCAGGTGGGTGAGGTGATATCTTTTCATGGACCAACTTCTGCCGGTGGGAGAGACGAGCTTTCGGGCTACAGCGGGCTCTGCGTCAGGTCTGGGAAAGGTACTCCCAACACAAAGGGCACAGAGGTACATTTGGAAGGGTACTCAGGTACCTTTGCAGACTTCAGGTTGTGACCTGAAGCAGAATTCTGTGCAGCCCGAAAGCTCGTCCCTCTCACCAGCACAAGCTGGTCCAAAAAATTACCTCACCCGCCTCTGTGGCTGCCGTATGAGAAGGGGCCTAATCCTGATCTTGCTTATACTGACAAAGCCAGGGGAATCACCCTGGTGTAAAATCATTGTCGGGTCAGAATCAGGCCCATATGTTCTGCCACTGACTTGCTGTGAATTATTTTTTGTTGGGGGAAGAAGGGGCGAGGGGCCAATTCACTTAACTTCCCTGTGCCTCAGTTTACCTGTCTCTCAAAATGAGAGAACCTCGGGGCCTGAGGCGCTGAGCCACCTCTGATCTCCATCAACTTCCATGAACTCCAGCGGAGCGGCCTCTAGGGAAGGCATTCGAATAAAAAGCGTCTGGGAGCTCCAGCGATTGGCGCCGCTTGAATCATGTCTTCCTGTGTCTTTCCCCTCCCCCAGAAATAAACAACGGCATGGAGAATGCAGATGAGCTGTCGCTGTGTTCTGAAAACGGTTACTCCAACGAGGGGATCGCCCCCATGGATCATCGGGACATGAGGCTACGCATGGACTGAGGAATGAAAGGCCCGTGGCACGACACCCTCCCCTGCAGGACTCCCGTCTGCGATGGGTGGTATTCACGCTGTCTGGGATGGGGCAATACTCCATGGAACTACTAAACATGCAGAGACCCCGTCTATTGCTCTTGTTGCTGACTCCCGACACACTCTGGACCATGAGGCTGGGGCAGCTCTTTGTAAATATGTAGAAAGTCCTTTTTTTTGGTCTCTTTTGTGTATTTGGGGTGGGGGGAGGGTTGTATGTATTTCTTCCGGAACACGAGTGGGAATAACTTGTGCATTGAAACAGGCATTGAACATTTTGGCTGTATCTGATGAACTATTGAGGTGACATCTTGGACACTGGGGGAGACAGGTGAGGCATGACCCCAATCTTCCCCCCACGCTCCATTCTTCCCCTTGGTGCAGCGATTGTTAGCTGAACTTGTTGAAAAATGATGTTGTGACGTTCTTGTGACGTGCCATTTCTTTTTCTGGCTAATGATGTTTTAGCTAATCGGATAGAAGGCTGTTCAGAGCTTCCCAGCAGGAGGGAAGGTGCTGCTCCCAGCCAGTTCAGAACCAGCGGAAGGAATCAGGTTGGCTGAATCTCTTTCACGCCTTCCTCCAGAACAGCAGGACCGAGGCATGCAGGGATCATATGAAACATGATAGAAAGTGCTCGGAGCAAAACCCTCGGCAAGTTTTATGGCCTGTGTTGCAGCCCTTCCCCAGAGAAATCTCCCCTAGATGCTCCTGGATCTGAGTGAAGACCTTAAATAGACCCTAACTGGTATTTCACAAGTCAGCCTCCATGAAGCGTTTCGGTTCCATGATGGCTAATAAAGAGCGCCCACCACCTTGTTCATCACTCTGATCCAGCTCCAGTGCCTGCCATTAAAAGCAGGTGGGGTCGTTTGTGTTAACCCTTAAACTGGCGGTGGGGAAGGGAAGTCACAATCTGCAGTGGAAGCCAGTGTTCCTCAGTCAGGCCTCTCAGGTTGAAGAAGCATCAAAGAATGCCAGATTGTAAATAGTGAAGCCTCTGGGAGAGCAAGGAAGACCTTCTCCTTAATCCTTTTGTTGTTGTGTAGAAGCAGTATCTTTTTTTAAAGACCGCACGGTAGTTTCCTCCAAAGGAGCGATAATGACAGCGAATGAGGCGCTTGCACTGAATGGGAGCTACCGTTGGCATTTTTTCAGTGCATGGGGCTTTAAACCAAAATCCTACATTAGAATAAAAAAGCCCAGAAATGGAGTGGATCAGTGATGCATTTTTTTTCCTCTTCCAAATGTCGATATTTATTTTCCCCGTCAACTCCTCTTCCCTCTCCCCCCCACACTGAGTCTCTCTCTTCACACACCACAGTTGGGCCACAAATGGAAGTCTAGGCACTTGGCCTTTCTGAGTGTTTTTTTTCCCTTCTCTCACTGAGATGTCAGGTATTGGGTTATTTCGTTTTTTCACTATTTTGCCTGTTCTAAAGTCTGTCGCTCCCAGAAAAAGACTACCATAGACTTTGGTAGGCTGTGGATCAATCCCTAATCTTTTGTGGTATTTGTTAGTTTTGCTTCTTTACTATCACTTGGCTAACACAGAAATGTGGAATGTGGGAATATCTTTGATCACTTTTTTGACGTTCGTCAAATGCTGCCTTTGAAAATCAGGTGTGTGTGAAATTTGGCTCTTGATGAGGGATTTGAGTCAAGTCCGCGATCAATCAAAAGTGAGGTGAAATGGGATTGATTTGGAGAGTCCTGCATGGTAATCATGAAGAAACTGATGCCATGGCATTTACCTTGCTAAACAGAGAGCAAACTTTGTTTCGGGTTTGCTGTGAAGTTGTATTGGATGTCAGACCGGGAGTGTGTTAATGGCTTTACCAAACCATAGTCAGACTAGAAATACTGTCATGAAATTATTTTCAAAATGATTTAAAAATGTTAACATTCCCCAGCAGTGTTAGCCAAATCCAGAGGTGTTGTGTCTGGTGCAAAAGAACTGGGAAGTGAAACTGACTAGAAACAGAAAGTGAAACTGACCTATCTAACTGAATGAAGTGCAACAGCATCTAGGTGATGGGAGGAAAAAAATCTCCTTGAAGCTTTTGTTTTTAATAATCAAAGATGTAACACAGGTAAAAATTAAATATATTTATATTATATATATATATATATATATACGTGTGGCTCAGTTATTACCCTTTAGATTCTCATCAGGGTTAGGGTTGCACTGCTGTAAATCCAAAGTATGACTATTAAAATAATTTGAATTGACTAGTTTTTTTAACCAGTGTAGCTGGCATCAGAACCTGGCACAGGGTTTGAGTGTCACCCCCAGTATACTACCCTCTTTCATGCTACTCTCTCAAGTCTGTGTGAAAGAAGATGGCTTTCTGAAGAACGGAAAGATCTTGTATAAAGTTGCTCTTCCTTCCATTGTGGTGCAGTATTGAAACATTCCTGCCTGATTGGTGATACCAACTGAAAGACAGCTACGTCTCAACATCTGTTGATTGTTACCTCCCCGTTTGGTTTTTATCCTTGGAGATGACTTTGTGGAAAGGTCACACACTTTTTAAAAAGTTTGGGTGGGTTAAAAGAAACTCGACAAGGCATTGGTGACTAAACACAGTTGATACACAACACAGTTTTTTGCTATGAGCCCCTCCAGGTTATATACAGTGATTATCACCACTGTCAAAGGTTTACTTTATTTTTTTTTAAAGTATGAGAGTTTTCAATGAAACTATATCTCAACCAAAGTCAACTCTCCAATCCTCTGTGAAATAAACATTCAGTATACCTCTGCTGCTGTGATGCTGTCATGTTTTCTGAGCTTGCTTACAAAAGGCTCTGGTCTTTACAGTGAAGTAGTCACTCTCTGCACAGAGTGAGACTGAAGGGTTCTGCTTGCTTACGGTTGCTGGGGAGCTCAGGGCTCTCCTTTGTGAGACCAGAAGCCTTAAAAGGAGCTTGCAGGAGCAGGGGTATGGCCAGCAATCTGGATAACCTCAGTCTGTCCAGTTGTGTTCCTCTGACCTAAGTCCCCTCCCCCCCCCCCCCCCCCCCGTTTCAGCTGGATTCTGTAAGACAGGAGGTGAAGACAAACTGTCTTCATGTTCCAGTGCACAGCTAAACAGCTGCTCTTGTCACCCCAGAAATGGCTTCATTTAATTGGTGGATGAAGGGATTCCTGCATCTACACGGCAGAGCTGGGCAGGGAGGTGGTTTTCCTGGCGCACGACTATTTTCGAGTGTCAATTTTTTCCCCCTCTTTTAAATCAGGATGAAAAGTCAAAATCATCTTTAAAAGGACATACTGGCATTAGAAAAGGTTCCGAGAAGGGCCACTAAAATGATTAGGGGTTTGAAACGGGTCCCATATGAGGAGAGATTAAAGAGGCTAGGACTTTTTAGCTTGGAAAAGAGGAGACTAAGGGGGATATGATAGAGGTCTATAAAATCATGAGTGGTGTGGAGAAAGTGAATAAGGAAAAGTTATTTACTTGTTCCCATAATATGAGAACTAGGGGCCACCCAATGAAATTAGTGGGCAGCAGGCTTAAAACAAATAAGAGGAAGTTCTCCTTCACACAGCGCACAGTCAACCTGTGGAACTCCTTGCCTGAGGAGGCTGTGAAGCCTAGGACTATAACAGGGTTTAAAAGAGAACTGGATAAATTCATGGAGGTTAAGTCCATTAATGCCTATTAGCCAGGATGGGTAAGAAATGGTGTCCCTAGCCTCTGTCAGAGGGGGGTGATGGATGGCAGGAGAGAGATCACTTGATCCCTAACCTGTTAGGTTCACTCACTTCGGCATTGGCCACTGTCGGTAGACAGAATACTGGGCTAGATGGACCGTTGGCTTGACCCAGTATGGCCTTTCTTATGTTCTAAAATTTTGAATATTCATGAACCAAGACGCCAACTTTTTCATGTTTGGGTCAATGAAAATGTTCCAATTTTGGCCTTTTTTTCCCGAAGCTTAATCTTTTTAAAAGTCTAATTAGCTTAAATTTTGAGATGAAGAGTCATTTTGAACTAAAATGTTTTCACCATTTTTTTTTCTTGACGTCTCTTAGAGCAGGGAAATTCCGTGAACCTGACACTGTTCCTTGATCAGTTTTGGTTTCAACAAATTGATATTTTTCAACAAAATCTCCCACCTGCCCGAGCCCTAGGCCTGGTCTGTCCTCATGTGGCCCAAAGCAGAGGGACAGAGTTACATTTTTTCCTGCTCCCAAATCAGCGGCCAGACCGTGCATGTTGATTTTTACCTTTGCTTTCGTTAATGTCTTAACAATAATATGGTACCCTGGACTGTGCTCATTGGTGCTATGCTCCCCCGACAGATGGACAGAGGGCTCAGATAGGAATACTCCCTACAGACTCATGGTCAGTGGAATTAGATGGATGTCACAGGGAGTGCCTGGGTAGAGCAGGGGGTATTCCACACAGTATGCGATGGAAAAGCTGAGCAGCGTGGCGTAGAGGTGCTGCATCATACGGGACAGAGGATCTTGGGAACCAACCCCCAGAAATCAGGCAAACACCACTGTGTTTCCAGTTAGCCAGTGATTTCTACGCACATCTTGGAAAGCAGTGGGGATACCAGACCATGTCTTGGTGGCTGTGGAGTTGGTACACTGAGCAGAATGGAGCCAGGGATAAAAATGAAATTCTGATGTGAAACAGGCGTGAAATGTCGTGAAACAGTCAGGACCGTTCTAAGGTGGACTGACAGGTACTGTTCAAACTGGTGAGTAGGTCTGAGAGAGAGCGAGCAGGCCGCACGGCACGCGAGGCTCAGAAGGTTTTTTAGGACGATGGGCACCTCAGAGAGGAAGATGCCAGGTTACCAAGGACTCCTTTAAACTTCAACATGGCTATTTGGAAATTCACCAGACAATCAGGATTTACTGGGGCTAACTCCCCTTCTGTCCTATTCTTGTCTATGGACCTAATTATACACCTTGAATGACCGGAGTCAAGGGGAATGGGGAGAGCTGAGGCTATGGCCGCGTCCCCTGGTCTGAAGAGGTTTCTATGCTGTTCGGGATTTACAGTTTGGTTCAGTGGCTCTCAGCACCCCACCCCCCCATACAAGTTGTTCCAATGCCACTGAGCGGAGCGGTCTTCCTCGTCCTCGGTTTATAGCTGTTGGAGGTCTTTGCCCTGTGTCCCGGCTCTCTGGACGTGTTTATTTAACTGCTTGGTGTGGTTTTCAGAGAGACGCAGAGGCTTTATCAAATGAATGTTCCACCGGGACCCCGGTCCACACTCCAGATGGCTCCTCTCCCTCAAACTGCCCCCGGTGTAACATTTTTCTGGGCTGTGATTTTTCTCGCCCCTCCCTCCTTTCCTGTCTGCTGATTTCTGACACTGAGACTCCTCCCGGAAGGGCTGTGATTGACAGCTGCAGCGAACGCCCTGCTGCCTGCAAGCCTGTCAGGCAGGACTGGAAGAACAAAAGCAGATTGCTTCCCCTTTCTCCCTGTGTGGGCTTTTGTGCCATCCCCCAGCAGCCACAGAAGAGCTGATCTCTCCACCTCTCCTCAATGCCTCCTGTGAGGGAAGCAGAGCTGTAGCTTCACTGGTCCTAGCTGTGGTCCAGGTAAGTACTTGCTTTACGGATGAGGGACCCCTTCTTCCGGAACAAAAGGGATCGCTATGACAATCCACCGCTTGGGCACCTGCCGTGCAGGGAGGGGATGGGTGCAGAGACAACTGGAAGAGACCAGTGGCCTCTCTGCCCTGCGATTCATGCACATTAGGTAAGGGGGGTGGAACGGGAGGCCAGAGGTTTGGGGTGATACCCAGGGGTTCTCCTTGTGCTCGCTGTCAGGAGACCAGCCGAGCCAGGTTAATGTGGAGGGTTGTACAGTGAGACTTGGACATGAGGGGTGGGGGCTTGTCCGCTCCTCAGCCACACACCTGTGCTGTTTGTTGTACAATGCGATGCCGCGCTGTACAAAGTCCTGGTGCTCGTATGTGTCACAAGACACGCTCTCTGCCGGTGGCTTTCAGGGTTTTCTTTGTTTAACTCGGATGAATTACCTCAGTCGAAATCCATTTCATTTGCTCTGAGGTGCAGAACAAAAGCCAGTTCCGTGTAACTCAACTGACGATGCTGGTTTCTCCAGTTCTCAGCAATAAGAGCATCTCACAGTCATTCCTGGCTTTTATCCCCAGGATACCCTGCGAGGTAGGGAAGTGCTGTTAGCCCAACTCGACAGAAATTGAGTGAGTGGTCCAAGGTCACCCAGGGTGCCAGAAATGGGAATTTAACTCAGGTTTCTCAAGTCCCATTTCAGTCCCCTAAACACTAGATCATCCTTCCTCCCTATATCGTACCCTGTTGCTGATCTACACTGTTGTAAAGGAAAGTGAAATCAGGCCACTTAGTACCAGTGAGCACAGCCTAGTCCAGTGATTCTATAGGAAAGCAGAACAAAACTGTCAGACTTGACCATTTGAATGACCAAAAGCTTCATAAATGACAGGAGATATTTTCCATGCTTCACTGGCACCTGTACTGCAAAATCCATGAGAGGAAAAATTGGCTTGAAAATGAATCTAAAACCAAGGCATCTTTTCCCCAAATAGTTAATTTCGTTTAAAAAAATTGGTGAAAATTATTTTAATATAGGATTTTTTGTGCATCTGCAAAAATATTTGGAATTTCAGCGAAGACTTTGTTCACTCATTCTTTCAGTTTTCTTTTTGTATGTGTGTGTGTTGGTCTCCCCCCCTCCTCCCCCCGTTGGCAATTTTGATTGCTCAGCTTCTGCCCACAATGGAATTATCCAAAATAATCAATATATTATAAAACACTAAATTATGAACGCTCTGATTTTCAAAAATGAGTGTATGCCAAATTCAGCAGACATCTTTTGCTGGAGGGGTGGGGGGAAGAGAGATCTAAAAATTAAGTGACGCACAGTCGTCTTCACAGTTCTTTAAATTTGGGGGGAATATTTTTCTTCCATTTTTTTCCCATCATAGACTTTGAAGGTCAGAAGGGGGGAATATGATCATTGTGTCTGGCTTCCTATATAACACAGGCCATAGTCTTGTGATAACATAATCTCCGTGTGGTGGAAAATTTATCACACTCCTGGGGCAGTTCTGCCTTGGGCTATTTCTGCTCACAAAAGTGAGATTTGAGGCAGATCTGAATTCAGATTAAATTGATTAAATACTGGATTAAAGACCTGAACCATAATTTACAAACGGACTATAGTTCTTTATGTAGATATATTCCCCCACCCCCCTTTAGGCATTGTGTGGCACTTAACATCCTACAGCGGCACAGCTGTAGCGCCTCAGTGTAGACACTACGTAAGCCAACTGGAGGGATTCTCCTGTTGGTTTAGAATCCACCTCCCCAAGAGACAGTAGCTAGGTTGATGGAAGAATTCTTCTATCGACCTAGTGCTGTCTTCATGCGGACTTAAGTCAGCAGAACTACACCACTCGCTGTAGATTTTTCATATCCCTGTGTGGTGTAATTATCCCAACCTAACTTTCTAATACAGACCAGATCTTAGTTTTCATCATTGTTAGTTTCAACACTGTACGGCTAAACCACCCTGAACACGTCTGATCTCGGAAGCTAAGCAGGGTCGGGCCTGGCTAGTACTTGGATGGGACACCTCCTAGGAATACCAGGTGCTGTAGGCTTAACATGGGTGTGGGGCTAGCAACTCCACCCTGTAGGGAACCACCTTGCTACTGAAACGCCAACAACAGAGTTGGAGTGCTCTGTGGTTGGTGGCCCATACCCTGCCTGGGGGGTGACGGGCAGAGAGAGAGAGAGTTTCAACACTACAATAGTGTGAGAGCTCTTTAGACCCCGTATCATTCCTTGTCAACAATCTAATACAACGAGCAAGGGAGGCAGGTTAGTGAATAGAGCATGGGACTGTTGCTCAGGAAACCTGCGTACTATTTCCTGTTCTGCCACATTGGCCTGATGGGTGACCTTGGGCAAGTCACTTCCTTTCTCTGTGCCTCAGTTTCCCCTTCTGTAAAATGGGAATAATAGCAATCTCCTCTATAAAGGACTTTGAGATCTGCAGATGAGAGCTAAATAATAATAATAGCATGGTGCATCCAGTCACATCTTCCTGTAGTAGCTGGTTCCAGCACAGCAAAGAGCTGCTGATGGAGTTACTGCCCAAGCTCAAGTCCTGTTTGGTGCTGAGGTCCCAGGTTTGAGCCTATGGGGTCTGTATGCTGGGGACTGTGATTTGGTATAAAGCCGCATAACAAAGCTGGACCTGAGCTCTGCAGTTAACCCCTGCGGGACGGTTTGGTCCTGGGGGATTGGTTCTTAGGCTGACAGTCGTCATTCCAGCTAGTCGAGCCCCGATTTCAAATGTGGGGGTGTGAATAGGGCCTTGAATTCTCATCTTGGACACTTATATCCAATAATTAGGTGCCCCAATGGTCTTTGCAGTGCAGGGCAGAGCATCACCAAAGGATCTGAGTGCCCTGTTACAGTCCCTGTGTTTGCAGCACTGAAGAGCCCAATTAAAGGGGCCCTGGTGGGGAGGTTGGCTAGAGCTGTTGCAGGATAAAGCGGTTTATGAATCTCCTCGTCAGGGGCAGGGGCTTGGCATTAGCAAATAGTCTGTGGGCTCACGAGAGGGCAGGGAGGTTGGGTTATTCCTAATGCGAGACGGAACAATGGGAAACTGGAGAGTGGAGCTGCAATTAGCACTGCTCAGGCTGCGGCCTACTCTTGGCCTGTCAAAAAAGAAGCCATCAAAGGCAATTGGAGAATGAAACATGTAAGAAGAGGCTGACAAAAGAGAACAAGCCCTGACTTTGCACACCCCAGTTACTTCCCTTAAAGAGACGGAGGGGCGTTAAACATGATCTCCATCTTTATTGCTGTTACTTGTAATCCTCCTGCAGTTTGGGTAGGAAGATCTGTATTAACTGGGGAAGAGTGGGACTTCCAGGTCCCCTCGCACGGCTGTCTGTACAGACACCCGTTGAGGACCAGTCCCATGATGTGGGTGCAGCTGCATTGACTTCAGAGGGGCTATGCTGATTTACACCAGCGGATCTGGTCCCACTGGTGTGTTTCACCGATGCCATGTCCGGTCTAGCTTTCCCTGTGTCCTGTTTATCAACTGTAAGGGTAGGTAGCTGGGGCTCCGCCCCTTCCGCCGGTCCGGCGGGAAGTCCTACCCTTCTTTACACTACCGTGCGGCCCCTGAAGGGAATTAGCGGGGCCGCAGAGTCCTAAGTCCCACCCTCGCGCCGGGCGGGAGCTGCAGTAGGTGCAAGTCCGGGCCCAGCCCTTCAAGCAGGGGCTGAGCGGTAGTTCAGTGGCCCAGGCCCCGGGGCAGGGCGGGCCACCCCAAGTATAACGAGCCCGGGCTCAGTCCCTCAAGCAGGGGCTGAGCAGGAGCAGTTTATACGCCCTGGCCCTGAGGCAGGGCGGGCAATAGCAAAGTCAGGGCTCAGACCCTCAGGCAGGGCTGAGCAGGAGCCGGTTAATGAGTCAGGCCAGGTGCCTGGTCAAGGGGGAGACTGCCACCCACTGATAGGGGTGGCAGGGGGGGGGGGGGCGCAGGCCCACCCACTTCCACTGCGCCCCAGCCCGGGCCCTAGCAGCGGACAAGGCTCGCTGCAGTCAGTGGGGATCCTGACCGCAACACACTGACATTGGCTCGGGGCCTTCCCCCGGGCTACTTCCTGACTCCCCCTTCCCATGGTACCTGGGCAGTCTCTGGGTCCTCCGAAGGCCCCAGGTTCATTGGCTCCTCAGGGTCACTATCGGGTGGCAGGTCTGGCAAGTCCTCCTCCGGGTAGCAGGCCGGGTCTGTTGGCGGCTCCTCTGGGTAGTAGGCAAGCGGCGGGTTCGGCGGCTCCTCCGGGTAGCGGGCGGACGGCAGGTCCAGCGGTTCCTCCGGGTAGCGGGCGAGCGGCAGCCTCGGCAGCTCCTCCCAGTAGCGGGCGGACGGCAGGTCCAGCGGTTCCTCTGGGTAGTGGGCGAGCGGCAGCCTCGGCAGCTCCTCCCAGTAGCGGGCGGGCGGGTACCTGGCAAGCGGCAATGCTGGCGGCTGCTCACAATAGCGGGGAAGCGGCTGGCTCGGCGGCTCTCGGGCCGAAGCCAGCCCCGGAGCGTCTGGTCTCTCCGGTGTCTGCCCTTCAAGTGAGCTCTGAGGCCGAGCTTTTCTACTTCCGGGTCGGCCCCTGACCTGCCGGGGGCGGGGCTTAACAGGGCCTGGCTCCGCCCCTTCCGGCTCCTGCCAGGGGTTATCTCCCTCCCGGCCAGCAGGGGGCCCTACCACCCCTTTACACAACCAAAACAAAGGCTTGTTCTGATCTATCTAAAGGTTCCAGAGGACACCCCGGATCCTCCATTGAGAAGGCAAAGTGACAGCGTGTTTGTCTCGTGAAAGGAGGCTCCCAACCAGCCTGGCTTTAAATTGCTCCAAGGACTTTGGCTGAGCGTTGCCCTGTCAGACATGAGAGGATCTTGTTGCTTAAATGTAGGCTCCAGAATGTGTGATGATTTTATTTCTCATGTAACCATTTGTTCCCAATACTTCCACTTAGGCAAGCACCCAAATCTATTCTTTGCTTCTATTTGTTTTCACTATCAACATATCTCAGTGCTGTGAGTTGAGTGGAGCGGTGATCTCAGGTGGAACTGGTAAGCTAGGGTGTCCTGCTCCTTTGGGAGCAGCCACTCTGTGAACACTGTGAATGTCTAGTAGATGGGGCTGGATGCTCCAGGGAGATGTTCTGAGGGCTCCTGGGTTGGGGTGCATCTGTCAGTAACTGGTAAGTGACAGGGGGTCCTGTTTAGGCCTAGAGAAGAGGGCTTGTGTTGCCCATGGCTGGTGGACTCAGGACACTGACCCAGAGCGGCACACACAAGGTCTCCTATACCCTGTGCCACTGCCTTCTATTGTATGCTCAACTGATCTCTTACCTGCAGCACAGAGATTTCCTTTCCGCACAAACACATTCTGCTTTGAAAGTAAGAGGATCTGAATTTTGGGCACTGCTCATTAAAGAACTAAATCACATGCATACATCCTGGTGGTTCGGTGGGAGTTAAGCATGTGCTTAAACCTAAGTATGTGGCTCAGTGCTTTGCTGAATCAGGGTCTTAATTCCTGCCGTTGCTGCGAACTTCCTTACGACCATGGTTACAACTGGAAAGTCCTAGGGAACTGCAGGTTTGTTGCAATGTTGTGATGAGTGCAAAATCTTTTCACTTGAGAGCAGTTTTAGCCAATACTTATGAGCTGATATTAGTCACCAGTAATTTGACAGCTATTTCATTGTGTTCCTTGCTCTTTCCCCTCTGCCCCTGCCCTGAAATCAGGATGCATCGGTTGGTAAAAGAAGAATCCAGTTACAGAGTAAGCAGCCTTGAAAATGCAACTGGAGAGCAGAGCAAAGGAAAGCTGCACATGAAACTCTGCAGTGGGTCCTGCCATGCTGAGCAAATCCTCCAGACTCTGAATTCCTACCGGCAGAATGGCATCTTCACGGATGTGGTGCTCTTGATCGACGGGCAGGAGTTCCCCTGCCATCGGGCCACCTTGTCAGCCAACAGCATCTACTTCCGGGCCATGTTCGGTGGTAGCCTCAAGGAAGGCCATCAAGACATCATCAACATCCAGAAGATCTCTGCCTCCTCCATGAGCCTCCTCCTGGACTATATGTATGGGGGAAACATAGTCATTCAGGAAGACAATGTTGAAGACATCTTAGAGCTATCCGACTTGCTTCAGATCTCCAAGCTCACGGATGCGTGTGTCACCTTCCTTGAAGACCAGCTTCACCCGTGCAACTGTTTGGGCATCCTGAAATACGCAGACTCATTCTCCATCGCCTCCTTGGTGGAGAAGAGCAAGAGGTTTATGCTAGAAGGCTTCGTGGAGGTGTCACATCATGAGGAGTTCCTGGAGCTGAGTGTGAAGGATCTGGTCACGTATCTGTCAGATGAGCAGCTGGTCGTCCCCAAAGAGGAAGTGGTCTTCGAAGCGGTGATGCGGTGGGTACGGCACGATGTTGCCGCCAGGAAAGGGGCTTTGAAGGATCTCCTCGAGCATGTGCGCCTCCCTCTGCTGGATCCCATGTACTTCCTGGAAAAGGTTGAAATGGATGAGCTCATCCAGGACTCCAAGGAGTGCATCCCTTTACTGCACGAAGCCCGGAAGTCCTATATCCTTGGGAATGAAGTCAGCTCTCTGCGGTCAAGGCCTAGGAGGTAAAAACAGGAAACTGTTTCCTAAAGCTGCATACCTGAGTCACGGACCACTGTGATCATCTAGTCTGACTTCCTGTATAACCCAGCCGCAAATATTTCACCAGTAATTACATAGCAGGTGTGAGTGGGGGCTAGCTGAGGTCATTCAATTAGGGTGGACTGCAAAGAATGGGGCAGACAAACCCCAAAGCTGGTGGATAATTCAATACTTGGATTCACCAAGCCAGCATAAAGCTGCTTCTTTATTACCACACTGATTATTCAGAAGTCAATAACACAGTTCCCTTAAAGTACCCAGCCACAGACCTCCATCCAGGTACCCAAGTCAAATATGATGAAGATTTCTTAAAATCTTATTTCATCATATAAAAGAAGTGGTCCTACCAATTCCAAAGGATCAGACACATTACCTTCCAGGTTACTGAATATATCAGATCTTACCCAAATACACGCTCACAGCCCATTCTTATTAACTAAACTAAAAATTATTTTAAAAGAAAAGAGAGAGAGAGTGGTTAAATGATCAATATACATACAGGCATGAGTTTAGTTCTTGAGGTTCAGATGCATAGCAGAGATGGTGCGCTTTGTAGTTGCAAAGAGTTCTTTTAGCAATAGTTCATAGGTTATAGTCCAATGTCCAAATATCATATTCAGGGCGGACCAGTCGGCAATGGGATCCCAATCTGGTGGTTTAAGCTTCCCCTGATAAGCATCAAGCAGATCTGAGACTAACAGGATCAGGACCCAAGGATTTTTTTTAATACAATTTCAAGCCTTCTTTGACACGTTGGAGTCTGTGACAGGGTCTTCCTGCTTCCCCACCTCCTGGGCATCCCAATAAAGCTCAGAGATGTGCAGCACCTGTCTTTATTTACAGCTTTGTCCCACCACCTATGTCCAGCTATATACAATGCTTCCCAGCTGAGTTGGCTTCTTCTACTAACACTCAGGCCCTAGTCAGGTGACTAACCTTTCCCTGACCATTTCCCCTGTCTTCTGGCCTCCTCCCAGACTTTACAGTCCACAGGCCAGCAGGTGTAGCCAATCCTTAGGTCAGGCATCAGGCTTTCCCCAGCCCCAATCCATTTCCCCTGATTGGGGCTGGCTGAGAAGGGGCTAATTAGCTGCCTTTTGCACCAGCACCCTGCTACAGAGTCCCTCAGGGAACAATAGGTAATTAGGATGACTTTGAAAGAGGTCCATCACCGGTACTTAGCTACACAAATTAACATAAGGCAATTTGCTTGTTCCTCCACCATTCAGATTATTTGCTATACATTTCAAAGAGAGATGAACACAGCGATATCCCGTGTTTACAATTCATTTAAATGCTAGGATCCCTGAATTATCAGAATAGCAGCATAGGCAGGGACTGTTGATTACACTGTGACCCTTAACCAATGTGTATCAAACATTGTCTCCACATGTCTTTAAGGGTTGAATATGAGTCATTTATTTTGCAGGATGTTTAACCTTTCTAGCCATGCGTCACAGCAGGGAAAGATGATTCCCTTCCCTGCAATAAAGGAACATTGTGCAACCCAATAATCTTGGTTCTGAAAAGACATGTACACAGGTGTTAGCTAGTGGTGGTAGTTTATCTAAAAGTCCCTAAAATTCACACGAACTACTTGTATTGTTCCTCCTGCTCATGCCTTCCTAAATTGCCTTTGCTTAAATTGGAAAGGGCTCAAAAAAAGTCTGGAAAACAGGCCTTTGGGGTGAGACATTAATGAAGCTCAGTCTGTTTAGTTTATCCAAGAGACGGCAAAGATGGTCTACAGCAGGGGTGGGCAAAATTTTTGGCCCGAAGGTCACACTGGGGTTCAAAATTGTGCGGAGGGCCAGGTAGGGAAGGCCCTGCCCCCTATCTGACCCCTACCCACCTCCCACCCCCAGACTTCCACCCTCAGAACCCCTAAGCCATCCAACGCCCCCTTCCTTGTCCCCTGATCGCCCTCTCCCTAACTGCCCCCCCCAGGACCCCATTCCCTATCTAGCCCCCTGCTCTCTGTTCCCTGACTGACCCCTCCTGAGACACCCCTCCTACCCTAATCCTCCCCGCAGGGGTCAGGAACCTTTTTGACTCAGAGAGCCATGAAAGCAAAATATTTGGAAATTTATTTCAGTAAGAGCCATATAATATGAACAGGACATGAGCCAGGTCTCTCCCCCCCAAACCTCCTTTCCTCCAACCCCCCCGCCCAAATGACCCAGCCAGCCCGGTCTCTCCCCCCAAACCTCCTTCCCTCCCCCCCAAATGACCCACCCAGCCCGGTCTCTCCCCCCCAAACCTCCTTCCCTCCCACCCACCCCCAACTGACCCACTCAGCCCGGTCTCTCCCCCCAAAACCTCCTTTCCTCCAACCCCCCCCCCAAATGACCCAGCCAGCCCGGTCTCTCCCCCCAAACCTCCTTCCCTGCCACCCACCCCCAAATGACCCACCCAGCCCGGTCTCTCCCCCCAAACCTCCTTTCCTCCAACCCACCAACTGACCCACCCAGCCAGGTCTCTCCCCCCCCAAACCTCCTTTCCTCCAACCCCCCCCCAAATGACCCACCCAGCCAGGTCTCCCCCCCCCCCCCCCAACTGACCCGCTCAACCCGGTCTCTCCCCCCAGACCGTTTCGCCGCCTGGCAGTGGGTGGCTCCTTGTTTCGCCGCCTGTAAGTGGGTGGCGGTGCGGCGAGTCCCGGCCCCAGCTCTGAGCCGTCCCCGGCCGGCGGCGGCAGCGGAGCACGCGGCGCGTCCCGGCCCTGCGGCCGGCGGCGGCAGCGGAGCATGCGAGCCAGATATAATTCTCAAAAGAGCCACACCTGGCTCGCGAGCCATACGTTCCCGACCACCGGCCTAAGCCCTCCCCACAACTTGCTTACCTGCTCCGCCCGGCCCCGGCTCCGGCTCGGGGGAGCGCAGGGCCACGGGGCTTGCCACAGTCAGCCCAGACTCTGGCTCTGGAGTGCTGGGCTCCGCGGCTTGCCACGGTCGGCCCGGCTCCGGAGCGACAGGACTGGAGCGGCCTGCTGCAGTCAGCCTGGCACCCCCGGCCTGGAGCGCGGGGCCCCGCAGCCTGCCGTGATCGGCCCAGCTCCCGGCTCGAGAGTGCGGGGCCTGCTGCGGTCGGCCCGGCACCTCAGGCAGGAGGGTGGGGCCGTGCGGCTTGCTGTGCTGGCCTGGCCCTCCAGACCAGGAGGTGGCCCCGCCAACCAGCCCAACCTCGCGGGCTGGATAAAAACAGCCGGTGAGCCACATGTGGCCCGCGGGCCGTAGTTTGCCCAGCCCTGGTCTACAGGCACGTTGCTGCTAGATGGGGAGGAGATTTCTGATAATAGTTGGCTCTTCAGTAGAAAAGGATGAGACCCAATGGCTAGAAGTTGAAGTGAGAAAAATCTGAGGAGACAAAACACTCACAGTTTCACCGGTGAGGTTAAATTAACCATTGACACAAGTTACACAGTTGTGGTAGATTCTCCATCATTTGAAGTCTTTAAATCTGGACTATTTTTTTTTTTAAATAGGTTCTAGCTCAAACAAAAGTTGAAGGCTTAATGTAGAAGTTACTGGGTGAGGTTCTCTGGCCCGTTTTATGCAGAAAGTTAGACTATATAATGGTCCCTTCTGATTCTAATAACTTTAACCCATTGCCAGATACAATTCTTTACTCCTCTCTTGTTTCACCTGTACATCTCGAAAAACTTTCCAAAGCAGGCGAATGTTTTATCCCCACTTACCAGAGAAGACTACTTGAGGTTCACCGTCTCAGAATAAGCTGGCCAAAATTTTTGGCATTTTGAAATTTTTCTATGAAAAAATTGGACCAAAATTTTAAGTTTTGGTGGAAAAATCTGCTCAATTTTTTGGGGGGAGGCAAATTTCCCTTTCTCCCCCCTCATTTTTCCACTAACTATAAAATGGATCTAAAACTCAGAAGTTAAATAAAACATAAGAGAAAATGTCCATCTTCTGCAGTTTCCCCCTTTTGGTTTTCATTAGCTCTAGGCAGCGGGCGGGGTGCGTGCGGGAGCCACTGTTTATGGACAATCCTTTCGTGTTATTTTGAGTGGTTTTTAATTCAAAGGCCAGGCACCCCACACACCGTGTGGGTGCAAGAAATATAACTAGAGAATCCCCCGTTCGGTGCTCACCGTGCTAAGCCCCACTGCTTCCCCAGAGCTGCAGCAGCACTATCCGCTCTCCTCTAAAGTTAGGGGCTATTGGAGGAGTTGCTCTTTCATGCAGAGTGCCCTCAGTCTGTGGAATTTACTGCCGCATGACCCGTGGATTTAAGTCAAATGGATTTTAAAAGGGGCAGGATCATTTCATGGCTAATGAGACCATTGTAATTATACATGCTGAGTGACCAGTAATCAAAACTCCTGCCTGGCGGTATCAGCTGCTTCCATAGAATTGTAGGACGGGAAGGGACCTTGAGAGGTCATCTAGTCCAGCACCCCGTGCTCATGGAGGGACTAAGTGTTATATAGACCTGACAGGTGTCGTCCAACCTGCTATTAAAAGCCTCCAATGATGGAGATTCCACAATCTTCCTAGGCAATTTATTCCAGTGCTTAACCACCCTGACAAGAAGTTTTTCCTAATGTCCAACCCAAACCACCCTTGCTGCAATTTAAGCCCATTGCTTCTTATCCTATCCTCAGAGGTTAAGGAGAACAGTTATTCTCCCTTCTCCTTGTAACAACCTTTTATGTACTTGAAAACTGTTATCTTGTCCCCTCTCGGCCTTCTCTTCTCCAGACTAAACAAACTAAATTTTATCAATCTTCTCTCATAGGTCATGTTTTCTAGACCTTTAATCATTTTTGTTGCTCTTCTCTGGACTTTCTCCAATTTGTCCACATCTTTCCTGAAATGTGGTATTCCGAACTAGAGGCAATACTCCAGCTGAGGCCTAATCGGCACAAAGTAGAGCAAAATAATTATTGCTTATGTCTTGCTTACAACGCTCCTGCTAAAACAGTCCAGAATTTGATGTTTGCTTTTTTACAACAGTGTTACACTGTTGACTATCTGCAGTACTCCCTCATTTCTCTCTCTGTATGTGTGTAACTGATTTGTTCCTTCCTAAGTGGAGTACTTTGCATTTCATCCTACTTACTTCAGACCATTTCTCCAGATCATTCTGAATTTTAATCCTGTCCAAAGCACTTGCAACCCCTCCCAGCCTGGTACTGTCCACAGGGGCCAGGAGGGAGTCCCGCTATCTGTAACACTGCATCGCTTGATGGAGGGATTTAGTTTGTTCAGTTTTTCACTGAAGCAGTGAGTATTGGCATGGAGGGTCTGATCTGGAATGGCAAACCTTGTGTTCAGTCTTGAGAGTGTGGACGCAATGTGGATGCAGCATGTTCTGACACGTGTCCATGGGAAGCAGCCTGAAAGCAGGGAATTGAACTCTCAAGTCCTGAGTTAGCACCCTGATCATCCTTCTCCCTCTCTGTTCGTTAACCCATTGGCTGGAATTTCTCTCCTTCCATTTTAATTTTTTTGCTAGCTAATACTGGGGTGGCAGTGTGTCAATTCTAATCTCTTCTGGAAGTGAGTTTGCCATGGGTCAGCTGCCAAGGAAGCTCTGTCTCCCACTGTCACTGGTTTCACTCCTGTCAGGAGAGGTAATAATCACAGAGTGGGGACTTCAGGTAGCTGGGCCAATCCTGTGGAGAGTTTTGAAGATCATGAGCAGCATTTTTAACTTTGACTCTATTTAACAGAAGCTGGACAAACCTTTGAACTGCACAAACTCATCATAAAGACAGCTCCTGCCCCAAAGAGCTTACGATCTAAATAGTGAAGATGGACAAAGGGGGCGAGGGGAAATTGAGGGACAGAGAGATGAAGTGACTTGCCCAAGGTCACTCCAAAAGTCTGTGGCAGAGTTGGGAATAGAACCCAGGTCTCCCGACTGTCAATCCGGTGCCATATCCACTAGATACCTACCCCAATGGGACTCCTCATGGTAATAGGACCAGACAATACGGTAGGAAGATAAAGCGTGGAGCATGACTGTAGAACAGAAAGTTGGGATTGTTGCTTTAATATGTATCTCTGTGTTTCTCGTTCTAGGTTCATGGAATTAGCCGAGGTCATAGTAGTTATAGGTGGCTGTGATAAGAAAGGCCTCTTGAAGCTCCCCTTCACTGATATGTACCATCCGAGGAGCCGGCAGTGGACAGCACTCTCTAGCGTGCCCGGGTACACCAAATCGGAGTTTGCAGCCTGCACCTTAAAGAATGACGTGTATATATCAGGTAAGAAACCCACGCTCTGCTGTTTCGATTTGAACCGTCAAAGGGCAGCCCCGTCTGGAGGGCCCTCGATGCTTTTCATGCTATTGCCTGCACACTTGCCTCAGTTTCCCTCCTGCAGAGTTCCCAGAAAGAGTCCTGTTTTTAGCCCTGCTGCACAAACCCTTTGAGCCCAAGTCAGTTTACCTGGGCTCGGAGACTATCCCACTGGTATCTTGTTTCTGTGCAGGCCACGGTCTCCTAGGCAATTCTCCCTCTTCCCAAAGATCTTTCTGCTCTCTGCAGCTTTTCCCAAAAGGCCTTTTCCAGTCTCCTGCCTGACTCTCAGTAGGACTCTTCTGCTGATGGTTTAAAGCGCACAGGTGTTGTCCTGTCTTCTTAATTGGCCAAATGGGAGCTTCTGGCCTGGCACAAAGGAGCAGGACATACATAATTCATAGGGGTCAGCTACCCTGCAATCCGACCCTTTGAGGGTCCCCCAGCAGTCACTAATGTCCAGACAGTCCAATTGTATATTGCTCCAATATTTCATTTGTGTTAAGCTACCTAATTGGCCTGGTTTAATTACAGGAACTGAGCACAGTTACCAGGGTGAACTGTTGTCTGCCTGTCACTTTGGACTTGGAATTTGTGCAGCAATCACTTGTGAAGTGCTGGTGCGGGGTGAGCGCTGAGACGTCCCCCCAGTGCTGGCTGATCCAGTCTGAGAATCTAAGTGTGCGTCCCTCCCCAGACTCTCGGAGCGCCTCTCGTTATTGGATAGAACCCCAGCAGCATTCACAGGAGACGCTGCCCAGGCCCCAGGGACCACATGTAGGAATTGCCAGACTGGATCAGACACATGGTCCATCTGGTATCCAAGATTTACCACCGGGATAAACCAGGACGTTGAGACTTTTCTTTCTCCTCCTTTTCCATCTTCTGCCTCTACACCTAGAAATGCAGAAAATGCATTTCTAGGTTTTCTAGACCTTTAATCATTTTTGTTGCTCTTCTCTGGACTTTCTTCTGCCTCTACAAGCGAGACCCTTATGTTGGGCACTACATCAGTGCAGGGTGGTGGTGTTTGTCATTTACGTTAAGCTGTCTCCGAGCCCCTCAGTTTTGAGGTGGTGGTGGTGGCTCTCCCCTGGATCGTGTGGGGTCTGTCTTCCAGGGGGGCACATTAACAGCAGCGACGTTTGGGTGCTGAGCTCCCAGCTGAACGTCTGGATCAAAGTTGCCTGTCTGCACAAGGGCCGATGGAGACACAAAATGGCGACTCTTCAGGGCAAGGTACGTACTTCATTCCCCTGGGTCTGCAGTTCGGAGTTACATTAACGGAGGCTTCGGCACTCCTTCCTCCTGCCAGGGTAACGGCAGAGAACACGGGAACACGGGACCGATACTATCGGAACAGGTCCCAAGGGAAGGAAATCTGAAGGAGGGAGGACTGCAGGAGAGCTGTCCGCAAAGGCACCGACTCTGTGGGTGCTCTGGGGCTGAAGCGCCCATGGGGAAAAAAATAGTGGGTGTTCAGCATCCACCAGCGGCCCTGCTGATCAGCTCCTCCCCCTCCCCCTAGCACCTCCCACCTGCTGCAGATCAGCTCCTCCCCCTCCCCCTAGCACCTCCCACCTGCTGCAGATCAGCTCCTCCCCCTCCCCCTAGCACCTCCCACCCGCTGCTGATCAGCTCCTCCCCCTCCCCCTAGCACCTCCCACCCGCTGCAGATCAGCTGTTCAGTGGTGTGCAGGAGGCGCTGGGGGCAAGGGTGGGGCACGCTCAGGGGAAGGGGCAGGAAAAGGTGGGGCTGGGGTGGGACCTTGCGGGAAGAAGCGAAGTGGGGGTGAGGTCCCTGGAGAAGGACACAGAAGGTATCTTTAAAAGGGAGACCAAAGAGGGACCAAAGGACTATAGACCAGTCATCCTACCTGAGACACCTAGAAAGGCACTGGAACAAATTATTAAACAATCAGCACCTAGAGGATAACAGGGCTATTTATTCTCAAGAATAAATCATGCCAAACAAACCTAATTTCCTTCTTTGACAGCGTTACTGGTCTAGCGGATGGGGGGAAGCAGTAAAATATAAGAATAGCCGTACTAGTCAGATCCATAGTCCATCTAGCATGGCATCCCGTCTTCTGATCATGGCCAATGCCAGGCGCCCCAGAGGGAATGAACAGAACAGGTATTCATCAAGTGATCCATCCCCTGTTGTCCATTCCCAGCTTCTGACAGGTAGAGGTTGAGACGCCTGGAGCATGGATTTGTCTCTCTGATCCTCTTGGCTAATAGCTGTTGATGGACCTGTTCTCCAGTAGATGTGGCATAGCTTGATTTTCATAAGGCTTTTGACACTGCTCCACATGCTGGTCTCATAAACGAACTAGAAATGTGGTTGAGATGAAATTACTATAAGGTGGGTGCACCCCTTGTTGAAAGACTGTACTCGGCGTAGTTATCAATGGCTCACTGTCAAACTGAGAGTGTATCTACTGGGGCCCTGCAGGAGTCAGTGCGGGGTCCAGTACTGATCAATATTTTCATGAATGATTTAGATAATGGAGTGGGGGAGAGTAATTGGACTGACCTTTTTACCTCCCACCTGGTTCTTGCCTACTTTTCTATACCTGCCTCTGGACACTTCCACTGCTTGCATCCGATGAAGTGGGTATTAGCCCACGACAGCTTATGCTTTAAAACTTTATAGTTAGTCTTTAAGGTGCCACAGGACTTTGTTACCTCTTACAGAGTTTGTGGATGACACCAAGCCAGCGGGGGTTGCAAGCGCTTTGGAGGACAGGATTAGACTTTAAAATGACCTTGACAAACTGGAGAATTGGTCTGAAATCCGCAAGATGAAATTCAATAAAGACAAATGCAAAGTACTTCACTTAAGAAGGAAAAATCAGATGCACCAGTACAAAATGGGTGATAACTGGCTTGGTAGCGACAGAGCTGAAAAGGATCTGGGCATTCTAACAAATCACAAGATAAATGAGTGAACAATGTGATACAGTTGCAAAAAAGGCTAATATCCTTCTGGGGTGTGGAGTGTCGGATGTAAGATCAGGGAAGTAATTATCCCATTCTGCTCGGCACTGGGGAGGCCTCAACTGGAGTGTCTAATTCTTGGTGCCACTTTAGGAGAGAGATGGATAAATTGGAGAGTCCAGAGGAGAACAACAAAAATGACAAAAAGTTTGGAAAACCTGATCTATGAGGAAAGGTTTTTAAAAAAACAAAAACCACCTGGGCATGTTTAGTCTTGAGAAAGGAAGACCAAGAGGGGACGTGATAAGTCTTCAACTATGCCTAAGGGCTGTTATAAATAGGATGGTGATCACTCCACTTCCACTGGAGGCAGAACAGGACATAAGGGGCTTAATCTTTAGCAAAGGAGATTTAGATTAGATATTAGGAAAATCTTTTCTAAGTATGTGGGTGGTTAAACTCTGGATTGGGCTGGGGGCTGGGAAATCCCCATCTTCGGCGGTTTTTAAGAACAGGCTGGACAAACCCCTGTCGGGGATGGTCTAGGTTTACTTGCTTCTGCCTCAGTGCAAGGGGCTGGACTAGGTGCCCCCTCAAGGTCCCTTCCAGCCCGACATTTCTATGATTCTGTGTGATAGCAGCAGTCACTTCTGTCTCTGCAAGAACACAACTGGGCTGTAGGAATTCATTAACTCCCCCTGGTTATTTTGATATAGGAGTCATTCTGCTTCTATCGAAGCCAGTGTCAAAAATCGGTGTGTTTGATCAGGCGCTTAGTGTTGCTTAAAATGGCCAACTATAAAATCGGATACTTGTAACAATAAAATATATACTTGAAGGGTACAGAGCTATGTAGTTAGAAAGCTAGACTCGATCTTTGTGCGCAAAACATGCAGTTTAAAAATGGTGCAGCCTGTTGCTTACTTTGTGGAGTTCAAGGTGTGGGTATTTCCTCTGTCCTGGTGCCCCTCAGTCACACCGTAACAGGGCAGATCACCTCCTGTGTGCTCCCAGAGATGGTGGTGCAGTCTGTTTCCCCTCTTCTTCAGGGCCCCGTAAGAACGCCAGATGGAAATTCTTCTCCGGGTCAACAATGCCCCTCCTGGGGACTGGGTTTATTCAGTTAACAAAAATTCCAAATAAAAGTGCTCAAAGTCCAGTCCATGCTCCTGGTCTTCCCAGGCAGCCGTGTCCCTTTTCCTTAAAGACTGAGGACTCTCTGCTGGGACCTGCCTACACCTCGCAGCCGTTGTGCTCCGTTTTGATCTCCCTGAGCAACTCCCTTTCTGGGAGCTTCGTGCTGCCCTTTATAGGCAATCCCCTAATCCTTGCCCAAGTGCGCCTCAGGAGTAACTAGCATTGGGTGATCGCAGGCCTCTATGGACAAGCCGCTCCGTTATACATCCCTTCCTGCTAATAGTTCACTCTGCACTCCAGCCGGTTTGTCTCTCTTCCATGCCCCAAGGCAACTATGGGATCCTTACGCCCAGTACCAGGTGTCAGATTCTGTATCCCGGTGCCCCTCCCTCCCAATATGATTTCTGCCGACTGACTCTGCTCCTTCCATGGCAGATCTACGCCGTGGGGGGGTTTGACGGCTTTTACCGCCTGGCCAGCGTGGAATGCTACGACACGTTCTCCAACAGCTGGTCGGCCGTCGCCCCTTTGCTGGAAGCGGTGAGCTCGGCGGCTGTGGTCCCCTGTCTGAACAAGCTCTACGTGATTGGGGGTGCTGCGGATGACAGCGCAAACACAGACAAGGTACTGTGGTGCCGGGGCACGGCAAGGATAAAGGGAGCGCTAAGCAAGTTTGCTTTGGTTGAGACGTCTTGTCAACAAGGAGGAGGAGGGTGTGACTCCATTGCTTTCACGTGCTTCCTCAGTGTCCACTTCTCCCGCGGTGATGTTGCCTGGGTTGTTTGCCTGACCTGCTTGTGGCTGTAGTAGGGGAGAGCTGTCTAGTGGTTAGAGCAGAGACTGGCAGTCAAGTCTCCTGGGTTTCATTCCTTGTTTATTGTGTGACCTTGGTCAAATCGCTCAGTTTTTGTTCATCAGTTTCCCTCACTGTAACGAGGTGATAAAATTGACTACTCCTATCTCGTTGTTGCTGTTGTTATAGACTCATAGACTCATAAGCTTTAAGTTCAGAAGGGACCATTATAATCATCTAGTCTGACCTCCTGCACAAAGCAGGCCACAGAATTTTACCCACCCATTCCTGCAATATACCTCTCACCTATAGCTGAGCTATTGAAGTCCTCAAATCTTGGTTTAAGGACTTCAAGGTACAGAGAATCCTCCAGCAAGTGACCCATGCCCCCTGCTGCAGAGGAAGGCGAAAAACCTCCTGGGCCTCTGCCAATCTGCCCTGCAGGAAAATTCCTTCCCAGCCCCAAATATGGTGATCAGCTGAACCCTGAGCATGTGGGCAAGACTCACCAGCCAGGCACCCAGGAAAGAATTCTCTGTAGTATCTTAGATCCCATCCCCTCCAACTTTCCATCATATACCACCCGGCCCCTCTATTACCATAGTCAAAGATCATTGTTGTTTGGATTGCAGTAGCGCCCAGGACCCCTAGTCATGGACCAAGACCCCATTGCGCCAGGTGCTGTACAAATACTGAACTGACAATTCCTGCCCCCATGACACATTTACAATACAGGTGACACCTCATGGGGGCTGTCTCACAGGCTGGCTCTTTAAGGGGAGTTGGATCCAGTCTCATCTGGGGCTGATGAGCCACTTCCCTGCGGAAACTGATCCAGTCATTGTCGAAGCCTGCAAGTGGCTGTGCTGGAAAGGAGAGCTTCAGGAGGGAGGCACGCTCCTGTGGCAGGTCCTGGAGCTGGGGGGAGACATGCAAGGAGAGAGGCCTCTGCACCCCCGCAGAAGACCCCTGGGTCAGGGGGAAAGACCAACTTTACATGGGGAACGGAGGTTGAACGGTTGGATTGTGTCTGGAGAATCAACTGTGCCCTGAATGATGCACTTGCCTGTGGTGTTCGTCCTCTCGGGGGTAGACCAGCAGCCCGTTGGTTACATGGGGAGTTAGGCACCTCAGTACCTCTACAAATCTGGGGCTAAGTGAATTCCTGAAGTCACACGGTGAATCAGTGTCAGAGCCAAGAAGTGAAACCAGGTGTCCTAACTCCCAAGTCCTGTTCTCTGTCCACTGGACCATGCTCCGTCTCCCATTTGTTCATTTTATGCTAGATGCCCAGCAATGTGTTGGCTCAAAGGGACTGTGCCATCAACGGGTGTTGGGCATAGGTGCTGACTCCGAGAGTGCTTCGGGGCTGACGTACCCAGAGGAAACAATAGTGGGTGCTCAGCACCCACCAGTCACAGCTGTTTGGCAGCACCACTGATCAGCTGATAGACGGTGTTTGGCGGCTCAGGGAGAGGCTTGGAGGAGAGGGGGGAGGCCAGTGAGTGCGGGGCGGGGGTCTTGGGGAGGAGGCAGGAAGAGGAGGAGCGAGGGGAGGGACTCGGGGGAAGGGGCAGAGTGGGGGCAGGGAGAGATCTTAGGGGGAGGGGAGTGGCCTCACGGCAGAGCAGGGTTGGAGCATCGCTGGGGAAAAGTAAAAGTTGGTGCCTATGGTGTTGGATTTTAGGGTTTTTTTTGTTTGTTTTTTGTTTTGCCTGAGCAGGGACAGCCCAGGAGTCTGTGTTTCAACAGCTGATTTCCTGTTTCTCCTCCCAGGTCCAGTGCTATCATCCTGAGGAGAACAAATGGACATTCCTGTCTCCCACTCCCTTCTATCAGAGGTGCATTAATGCTGTCTCCTTGGACAGCATGATTTACGTTGTGGGTGGACTCCTCAGTAAAATCTTCAGCTACGATCCCAGAAAAGACACCTGGAGAGAAGTGGCCACTCTGCCAGGACCTCTGGTAAGGAGAAGCACAGAAAAGGTCACATCACTCAGTTCAGGCAGGACCTCCCATGTTTGCTCTCTAGACGTCCATAAAAATCCAGCCCTCCTGACCCCCAGGACAACATCCGGACCCCAGATCTCTTGTGTTCTCCTTACTCCTCTTTCCCTCCCTGCTAGATGTGTGATCTTGCAGCTAGACGGGTCCAAGCAGAGTCAGTCAAGAGTAGCGCATGATTCCCACTTCATTCCGTTGAGTCCTGTTATCTGAAGCTGGGAGAGAGGCCCTCATTTGTCCATCCTTTCTTCCCCTCTGCCCATAGGAGAGCTGTGGGGTGACGGTGTGCGGTGGGAAGATCTACATCCTGGGTGGCCGGGATGAAAACGGGGAAGGCACGGACAAAGCTTTCACCTTCGATCCAGCAACGGGGAACCTGGCGCCGCAGCCCCCGCTGCAACGCTGCACCAGTTACCACGGCTGCGTTACTATTCTCCAGCGTGTGAGCAGATGACCCTGCCACTTCCTTCCCCTCCCCAGGAAGAATCCCCCAGGCAGATACCCTCAGTGCCCAGCAATGACCCCCTGTCCTGTTCATTACTGTTTATGTGCCAGTCCATGTGGAAGAGCAACATCAAGTGACCAATGCAGGCATGCTGTGGCTGTGAGGAACCAACCAGAAAGAAGGTGGGGGTGAGGGGAGTCGCAACTGCAAATATTAAGTAATTACTATTGTGTAATGGGGACAGGGAACACTGCGCTAAGACCGTGCCCTCCGGTAGATCTCAAGTAAAGCTCGTCAGCAATTTTGCGACAAAACATTTTTATTTTTTTGGTCAGAACCAAAACCGTTGGCAAAACGGTGTCTGGTTTGATGGAGCTCCAACTCTGAAAACTTTTGGGTTTAAAAAAAGGAAAGTATCAATTGTTTGAGACTAAGTGAATTTTTGCTTGATTTACACACACGCACACACATTCTGAAGAAAACATTTAGAAATTATAGAAACAGTTAAAATGACCTGAACCGATTTGATTGATTGATTGATTGATTGATTTCAATTTGTGAAATTTTTTGAGATTTGATTTTTTTTTTAATCCCAATTTGGGATGGGGAAAAACATTTCAAAATATCAAAAATTCCCAAGTGTCTGAAAGGTATCTGATTCTATTGAATGACCCTTGATCAGCTCAACCTTCCAGGTATCAGTGTGCTGCTGGGGCTTGGAGCTGCTCTACCTCACTGCTGCTGTTTCTGCAATGGGGCTGACCCAGAAGGACTGATCCAAATCCGGCTGTTGCTCTGGCGGGTCAGAGACCGCTGCTCAGCTGTTGTGTCAGCCCCTGGGGCTGACCACCGGCTCATGGTTCCAGTTGTCCCGGAATCCGTGACCTCCGTGATATAATTGTATCCTTACCCATTGGTCAAGGAGCGTTATGTCTCCCCTCTCTCCCAATCCACAGAGGATGTGAGTGCATTTCAGCCCGGGCTAGCGAGCCTGGGTCTTAGCTCAAGCTGTAGAGATCTGTCGTTTTAGCCATGAAGGGCCCTGGTTCCATTCCCCAAGTCAGCCAAGCGAGCAGCCATCCTACAGGGAGAGTTTATACGTTGACGTTCGATCCCATTGACTTTGAGCATCTGGGCCTGACTTTGGACTAGATCCTTCAGGAAGAATTTTCAGTTAGACTCTTGAAAAAATCCACATGTGAAGAACTTTCTTTTATTTGTGTTAAACCTGCTGCCCATCATTTGGTGACCCCTAGTTCTTATAATATGGTAACAAGTAGATAACTTTTCCTTATTCACTTTCTCCACACCACTCATAATTTTATATGCCTCTATCATATCCCCCCTTAGTCTCCTCTTTTCCAAGCTGAAAAGTCCTAGTCTCTTTAATCTCTCCTCAAATGGGACCTGTTCCAAACCCCTAATCATTTTAGTTGCCTTTCTCTGAACCTTATGATCGGGATCCTATTGTGCGAGGTGCTGCATAACATAAGAAGAGAGAGTTCCTGCCCTAGAGAGTTTCCAAACATTCTTCCCATTTTACTGATGAGAAAGTGAGGCATAGAATAAGTGACTTGTCCAGGATCACACAGGGAATCTGTGGCAGAACTGTGGGACTTGAACCCTCTTCTCCTGTAGCCTAACCTGGCATCTTAACCACCAGGCCAGCCTTCCTTTTACATTGTGGCAGAACCAGGGACTGTCCCTTGGAGGGCGCTTTGTGTAAGTCTGAATGTAGTTTCTTCTCCATGCTCATTCAGCGCTGCCTGCTGGCATCCCCAACAGTGTGGACACCTATGAACAAGGTCTGAGATTGCTAATCCATTTCACACAGGTCGGAGCAGGGAGACAAAGCTAAATGATCCCAAGACGATCCAAGGGAGGGTTTTGAAGGGAGGGGAGCTGGTGGAGGACTTGCTTCCAGACGACTGCAGACTGTGAAAAGCAGTTTCTTTGCCTTTAGCTAGGATGGGTGTCTTGGCGTTTTGATTAAAACTAAGGCTGGATAGTGTCAGAAGGTCTAGGAACCCTGTCCCTGGTGGGTGTACTTGAACTCCATGTCCATGCATTTTACTTATTCTCTCCTCTACCCAGCTGAGTGATTGAACTTAGAGGCACTGCTTGCTTCTGTGCTAGTCTTTGTTTCTTAAGCCTGTTTTATCACGGCCAAAAAGAGGTGTATTGTTACTGCAGGTTGACTCACACATGCTATCCTGGTGGAGACAAGGCTCAGTAGTTTTTTCCACCAGGTAGCTAGGGGAAAGTCAGCCTCGGACGGGGGTACAGTGCTGACCTTGCCTAGCCTGAATGAGCTAGCTCTGATCATCCTCTGTTCAGAGGACATTTGTTCTTTTACAGTCCTACATTTCTTCCCATCCCTCACCATGACTCTTTCCCCCGTCATTAGTGTGTGTGTGTGTGTGCTCAGATACTTCCAGCTTCTTCTAGGGCCCTCATCGCAGAATTGTTGACCTGGATTTGCTTGGTCACATTTCTCCACTCTTTTCATCGCCCCCATTCCCTGACTCCGTAACCTTCCCTCCAGAGATAAAGGAGGACTCAGGAACCTTTTCTTCACAAAGGTTTTTTAATCATCAAGATTAGCTATAAACCATGACCGCCACGCCTCTCTGGTGAGGGAAAGTTAAACCAGCTGAAAAGTCTGCAAATCAGCCTCATTAGAAATGAGACAGACTGATTTGGTGTAAATTGATTGGGGTCCTGCCTGGCCTGAGTGTGAGGGAAGCCTGTTCTCTGGTGCCTTTGTACAGTCACTGACTCCTGAGGGAAAGAGTAGAGGCCCCATCATTGGAGTCTCATTCACAGTCTCCACGAGTGGTATATTTCCCCCCTAGCATTGTCTGTATGCTTGTCTACGCACACGTTGTACTTCTCGAGCTATTTCAGTCTAGCTAACATGACACATCCCTTTTAGTGTGGATGCAGTTATACCAGCATACTGATGGCAGGATAGCTTACTGCTGAAGGAAAGAGGAGTAAGTTACACTGGTATAAGGCACCTTTTATACTGACATAACTGCATCCACCCTAGGAGTTGGACTGGTAGAGCTATTCCAGTAAGAAGTCACCCCCCTCACTGAAATAGTTAAATCAGGACAAAATTCATGTATGGACCAAGTCTGAGGCTCTGTCTACATTACCTTACGGCGGTACTGCTGCAGCTGTTCTGCTGTATGGTCTTGCGTGTAGCCACTTTATGCCGGCAGGAAAGAGCTCTTCCATCGGCATAATTAAACCACTCCTAACGAGCGGCAATAGCTAGGTTGGCAGGAGAGTGTCTCCCACTGACATAGCGCTGTCCACGCCGGTGCATCTATCCGTCAAACTTTTGTCAGTCTGGTGTGGCTGACAAATTTTACCGATATAAGTGTTAATGTAGACATAGCCTTAGTGTGTTGTGTAAATTTTAAGACTAGAAAGGGCCCTTATGATAGTATAGTCTCCTGCATAACACAGACCATAGAATTTCTCCCATCTGATCACATTACTCCAATTGCTGCCTCTTTGTATCTTAAACAATCCACTTCCCTCTGTAGTGTTAAGACCCTTCAAATACACAGGGGCTGCTGTCCTCCTTCCCTGTTTCCACCTTCCACCCCATTGTCATTTGGCCAGGAGGTACTATTTAATTCACTGACCCTTTCCTCATGACTCAGTCCCTCTAGCCTTCCCAGTGTTTCGATTGCACATATGCAAAACGACCTTTATACTTAGCAAAGGAGTGCAAGCCTGTGTGTGTGTGTGTGTGTGTGTGTGTGTGTGTGTGTGAGAGAGAGAGAGAGAGAGAGAGAGACCAACTGACCGACCCCACAAGGGGCTACTGGGCACTGAAGATCATGGAAACGAAGAGTACTCAGCACCTTGCAACATCGGACTCTTCAAGGGGAATGGTTCTGACCCCACGTTCTTATCATTGGCTGCGGTTCTCTTCAACACAGGATACACTTTTGCAAACAGCCTATTAGCCTCTTGTTGTGAATTTTCATGCAAGACCTTTGTGTTTTAATGCACGTGAAGGGTCTTCATATCAAGACTCAGGCTGGCTGCCCCACATCCTGTCTCACCCTGGAGCAACAATATCCAGAAGGGAATCGTGGGCTTCTAAATGAGGTCTCACCAGTGCCTTGTAAAGTAACCTCATCCCTCACTTTGATGCTCACTCTCTCCTGATATGTTCTGCAAGTTCCTCATTCTACTTCAGCCTTCAGCTCAGTCGAAATACACACCGGGAAGGGTGGCTTTTGTATAAAACATTCAGCACATCATACCCCCGCTCCCCATGGCTTGTTTCATGTGTGTTGTGGTGCTGTAGATGTAACATGGTGGTGGAGTTGAAGCCAGAGGGTGCTACGGTAAGACGTTCTCAGTCCGATATTGGTACATGTTGTACAACAGAAACTTGCCTGTATTTTGTAATGCCGTGAGTACTGTCAAAGCTGCCGTTTTCTAAACTTCTTTCCTTTTTTAGGAATAAATGTTTGCATTAATTTTTGATTTTCCTTGAAGGTATTTTTGATTGTTGCTCTGTTCTGGTGACCATCCCTGTGCAGAAGGTCAAGCATATATTATATTGGTGGAGCAGCACGTGCCTGCGTTGAGAATTGCATTCCCTAGAATGGTGTAGAGACTTCAAAGCCAGGTTCTGATTTGATCCTGGCGTAAGAGTCAGAATCCAGCCCCATAGGGGATGTTTACACTGCATTTGGGAGCAAGTCTGCCAGCCCGGGTCCGTAAAGGGCTTCTGCCAGTGCTCTTAAAAATATCTGTATAGATGATGTGACTCTGGCCCTGAATCCTAGGTAAGAGTAGGGAGGAGGCCGTTTCCTAGATATGGTTTGCACACAGCCCTGGTGAGCTAATGTAGGTGGCTTTAAGGGATTGTTCTCTTTAAATGTGGTGTGGAAGGGGGAGAAGATACCAAGTACTAAGGGTTTCTTTAATCTTGCAGAAAAAGGAATAACCATCACGAAGGAGTAACAAAGAGTCCTGTGGCACCTTAAAGACTAACTAAAGTATTGAAGCATAAGCTTTCGTGGGCTAATACCCACTTCCTTGGATGCATCACTGAAGGCTGTACATTAAAGCCAATACATTTTAAATGAGAAATCGGGCCCAAATTTTTAACTGTGAGGACGTTGGAAGAAATCACCAAGGGCAGGGGTGGATGCTGCTTCTCTTGGTGCCTTCACATCAAGTCTGGAACGTAAGCTTTAGTCAAACACAAGTTACTGGTCTCAATCCAGGGGCGACTGGGTGAACGTAATAACCTGTGCCAGACAGGAGATCAGACTAGAGCAGTGGTTCTCAAACTTCATTGCACTGCGACCCCCTTCTGACAACAAAGATTACCACACGACCCCAGAAGGGGGGACCGAAGCCTGAGCCTGCCCCAGCCCTGCTGCCTGGGGGAGGGGCTGGGTTGCAAACCAAAGCCCAAGGCCTTCAGCCTCCAGCTGGAGGCCTGTAAACTGAGCCCTGCCACCCAGGGATGAAGCCCTTGGGCCCTGGTGATCCCATTAAAACAGGGTCGTGACCACATTGGGGTCCCGCCCCACCGCTTGTGAACCCCTGGACTAGAAGATCTAATGGTCCCTTCTGGCCATAAACTCTATTCAAAGCATGGTGTGTGAGAGAGAGGCTGCCCGAATGAATAGACAAGGGATAGGAGGGGAGAACAGAAGCCCAGAGATTTCCAAGGTTAATGGCAGTGCTGGGATGAGAACTCAGTGCTACCCACACCAATGAGCTCCCCCAGCTGGTCTTGATCCACTTTCAGCATCATTTGTGCTCTATTATGCCTCAGGCTGTGCACACGTGGCCTGCTGATGCACACGCCTTGGTAGGCTGGAAATGTCTCAGGGGAAGAACAATGGTCAGACTTGGCTCACATGGGGTTTGATCCTGCAGTGCATTGGGCCCTCTCAGCTTCCACTGCGGGTCACTCAGATCTGCATCTGACTTGGGTCGCTCCTGCTGCTTCATAAGAGAACCTCCAGCAAGAGCACCCAGCGGGGCCGTGCGCTGCTCTAGCAGGAGTCGAGTGCTCCGCGCCGTACAAAGCTGAGCCCGTGTCATGCTTTCCATCCCTGAGCGCACACTGTGAAATGCAGTTTGAATTTACAGCCTGATGTAATATTAGGCAACTCACTTCCCCAGGCCTCCCATTCTTCTGCCATCTATTCCCTTTTCATCTTAACCTGTCTCCTCGTTGTGTCTCGGGCCTTTCCTGGCTGGCTGCTTGTGGTGCTTTATCTAGTCCAATATGAAATGAACCAATTGTCCGCTCTGCATCATGAGGTTTTTGGCCAGGCCTGCTCCCCAGGGTAATTCATTTTACATGCGCATGCATTAGCTCGCTGATCAATCCAGACTATTTGCACATAGATCGCTTCTAAAGTACAAAGCTGAAAAGCTCCTAATCTCCAGCGCAGAACGGGCAGGGAGCACCACACTCAGATCTCCTGAGACATCACTTTTGTGAGGATGACGATCCAGCTGGAGCCAACTGATAGTGTAGCAGTCGAAGAGCATTGCACAATGATTAGGGCCTCATCTGAGGAGACGGGCTGGCACTGATTAACAGAGATTAAGGGTCATAATAGGCATCTGAGAGCCCTGGGAAGAGATAATAACAGACTTGGGGATTGTCTTTCCTCCTGTTAAATAAATCTGCAAAACAACAAATTCAGAAAGGTTTCACTTTTATTACAAGGATGATTTAGTTTTCCACATTTTGGGCCAGACTGTTAATTTATTAAATGCAAACAATGGCCTCCTACAGCACCAGATGACTCATTCAGACACCAGTCTTCAGATGCGACCGTGCATTTGAGTGTGAATGCCTATTTGATATAGAGTATTATTCTTGTCTGTTTATATTACAGAGTTTGGACCCCCATTGGGTCTATAAATACATAGAGAGACACAGTCCTTCCCTAAAAGTCTTCCAATCTAACTAGACATGAGGAACAATGAAAGGAAGAAAGGAAGTATCATTATCCCCAAAGGCAATGGTGGATTAATGATTTTGCCGCCCCTCGGCCCTGAAATAATTGCCGCCCCCGACTCCATATGAACTTGTTTTAGTTTTTTTACAAACTCGTTTGAACTAAAATGAATCTAAATATCATTAAAATAATTGAACATTTACAAGTTTTATTATAAATAAAATTACAACTCCAGCAGACCCTCGCTTGAACGTGCGTTTGTATAGCGCAATTTCGCTTATAGCGCTGGACCGGCACATGGATCCAAAGCCCCACGTTCGAGCGGGGGTCCGGTGTATATCAAATATACTATTATTAACTTTTAGGAGTCTCACAAGTATGTTTACTAAATGGCATCGCGCCATCGTTGGTGGTTTCAATACGCACCATGATTGGTAGAATCGCAGCATCACTGTTGCCGTGATTACAAAAATGCTGCTATTATAAATTGCCGCCCCTGCAAATTTGCTGGCCTAGGCCTTGTTGGCTTAGGTGATCATACGCTGCTACCCAAAGGTAGGTAGGGGTGTGTGTGTGTGTGTGTGAGAGAGAGAGAGAGAGAGAGAGAGAGAGAGAGAGACGCTTCCTAAACACAAGTTATTGAGGGACCTAGAGGGATACCTGGATGAAGGTGATGAAGAAAAATGACCCTGGGAAAAAGAACAGAGCTGGCACCTTGTGGTGTAGACTCATAGAACACAATGGTCGTCTAGTCTAACCCCTGGCCAAGATGGAGGATTTGTTGGCACTTGGCTCTAAACCAGCCAAGACAGATGGCTCTCCAGCCTCCTGTTGAAAATCTTCAGTGAAAGAGCTTAAATGGCCTCCCTAGGCTGTCTATTCCATTGTCCTACTGGTCTTACGGTTAAGAAGTTTTTCCTGAGATTGAATCTAAATCTGCTGTGCTGTAGTTGGAACCCATTGCCTCTTCTCTTTTGCCACAGGGGCAGGACAACAACTTTTTTTATTTTTATGCCAGCCTTCTAAGTATTTGAAGATTGCTATCATGTCCCCCCCCTTAATCTCGTCTTTTCCAAACTAAACATGCCCAGTTCCTCCAGCTGATGCGCTTATGGCTGCATTCCCTCCCTTTGATCATCTTTCTTGCTCACCTCTGGATCCTCTCCAGTTTCTCTACAGCCGTTCTCTGCATTGGTGACCAAAATTGGACACAGTTCTCCAGCTGAGGCCTAACCAGTGCTGAGTAGAGCAGTATCCTCACCTCCTGTGACTTCCGTGCTATGCATCTGTTAATGTAACCGTGACATTGTATTTGAATTTGTGTTTTGTTTTTTGTGGGATTTTTTTTTTTTTTGCAACATGACTCATGCTGATCCACCACTATTCCTAGATCCTTCTCAGCAGTGCTGCTGCAAGCCAGTTTCCCCCCATTCTGTATTTGTGCATTTGGGTTTTTTTCCCCCTCAGTGTAGCACCTTACACTTGTCTTTGTTGAATTTCATTTTGTTGTCTATAGCTCTGTGTTCTAATTTATCAAGACCCCGCTGAATTTTAGCTCTATCATCCAAAGTGTTGGCAACACCCTCCCACCCCCTCAGCTTTGCGTCATCTACAAAGTGGATCGGCCTGCTCGCTAGTCCTACATCCAGGTCATTAATCGAGATGTTAAACAACACCGGACCCAGAACAGATCCCTGTGGAACCCCACTTGAGACCTCCCTCCAATCCAACATCCTTCCATTCATAGTTACTCTTTGTGGTTGTTCAACCAATTATGTATCCGCTTAATAGTATTTCTGCCGAGCCTGCCATTTTTTCCAGCTTGCTTATCAGAATGTCATGTGGGACTGTGCGTGGCTCCAGGGGTGGAGGGATGGTGGGGAGGGGTGGGGGCAGCCTCCCTTGCTGGGGGGCCAGGTGAGCTGGTCCCACAGGCCAGATGTGGCCCATGAGCCGTAGTTTGCCCACCCCAGCTTTAGAGCATAATCCAGCCTCCATTGGATGGGGGTCAGAAGGACACATTCCCTTGAGCAGGCTATTCCATATCTAGCTAATGCAAGGTTTCCTGCACCTTCCCCTGAAGTAGCTGGTATTGGTCAGTTGGAAACAGGCTACTGGATTTGATGGACTATGGGTCTGAGCTAGCCTGGCAATGCTCAGGCTCTTGTTGGTAAATTGTGATCCTTGTTTTCTCCACGAAGAGGCTGAAGCCACGGCTCACCCTTGTTTCTTTACATATAGTGCAGTTTTTTCACTCTTCTCTTGGGCCATGATGCTGACCCAGAGGGGTCCAGGATTCGCTCTAGTTTGAGAGCTCTGCGGCTTCCAATGAGTAGCTTGCTGGAAAAAAATAATCCCTTGGGAATCTAACCGAGAGGCACTTGGCCCAGCCCCTCTCCCATGGGAAAAACACCATGTCTAGTCTGATACAGTTTGAAGGGCCTGCTTTTTCAGCACCCACAAACCCACTGAAGTCAATGAGAGCTGGAAGTGCTCAGCACCACTGAGAAATCAGGCCTGATTTTTTTCTTCTAATCTTAAACCATTGGCAGGGACAGAGATCGGGGGGACTTGGGAGGAGGACTGGAGTCATGTGAATGGCCTGCAGCCAACCTTAGCATGTCACTTCCATGCTGGGTCCAGTCCCAGGGTCAACCCCCCCAATCCAGAACCGGATGTGAAGTTGCAGAGCTCCAGGGTTTTCCATTCGGTTGACAATAACTTGCTGAGAGCCTTGATCCCCTTTCCGACAGTGTGTGAACTGCCCACAAAGCCCATGAAGGACGGTTATTCACGGTTCTGGTATGGACCTTCTCCAGGGCTTATGAATATATTGCACTAAAGATTAGCTCGTGGCTTGGGCACTGGACATGCATATGAGTGGAGTGCAGCCAACATCCATCTTCCTTCCACCAACAATTAAAAAATAATAATAACCTCATTATTTCTTGGGAGGAAGAATCCCATGTAGTTATGGTAGTAGGCTGGGACTGAGGGGATCTGGTTCAGTTCCTCACTCTGACACAGTCTCCTTGTGTGACCTGGGGCAAGTCACTTAATTTACCTTGTGCCTCAATACCTGCTCCATGAAATGGAGATTATACTCCCTTTGTCTTGTCCATTTAGGGCATATCTACACTGGTGCTGAAGACATACCTATGCAAGCTCTGTTTGAGCTAGTGCGCTAAAAATAACAGCATGCAAATTGGGAAGTGTTACCTGCCCCAACCATTGTCCCATCTGAAACCCTAGGTACATACTGAGGCATCTAGCCTGTTCTACCATTCGGTCCAACACGACTGAACGTCTATTTTTAATGCACTAACTCGATCGTAGCTAGTATGGATAGGTCTAGCCAAGATGGAGATTCTACCTCCAGCCCTGGTGAAAACATACCCTTACACAATGCGAAGCACCAGGAGATCTGATCTTGATGAGTTATACAAATAATAAACATTATGACTTCCCTCCTTCATGACAGTGGGGAAGGGCAGCTGGTCTTAACCCAGGGATCATACCAGAATGAAGTCACTGAGCTGCTAATGAAAATATGCAATCTCATTAAAATCCGTGTTTACGTAGGAGAACTGGAGGGCGACAGGTCTCCCTATCCTTCAAAACGGTGCGAGGAGTGACCCTGAGAATTACAGCCCAGTGTATTTCACGTCAGAACTCAGGAAGTGAATTATAAAAAACCTAGATGAATGTAGCATGATGGGGCAGACCAGCCTGTCTTCTGTAAAGGAAAATCACACCTCCCTGGTCTAATAACATGTCAGAAAATGGTGGATGAGGGAGGAGCAGAGGCCAACTAATCTAGAATTTTTTTATTTTGACTTTGTCATGTTGAGCTGAACTTATCAGTTCAGAAGGAGAGTTAATTAAGATGACCTGAAAAGCCAAGCAGAAGCGGTGTTGCTGGTTTTAAAATGGGAAGGGGCCATCGTTTTCCCAGCGAAGGTGTCGAGATAGGATCTCTACAATCATACTGATGTCCTGCTCACTAAACAATAGTAGAAGAGAGTCCGAGATGAAATAGTTGTTGACAAAATACGTGTATAACAGAGCCACGGCTGTGCCCATTCCCAAGCAAGGCACTAATAGCAATAAAAGCCTTCCAAGATTCAAGAGCCAATGGAGGAGATTGCTCATCTTAGACTGGTTCAGGGATTTCTCCACCAGTTTGGCTTCAACTCTTTCCTGCAGGAACAACCCACCCTGGGCCCTATCCTCATTTTCCATTCTCAGAAGTGCTGCCTGCTGCATGGCCATTTCCAGTTGTCCTTTCAGCTGTATTATGTCCTTCCTCTGAAGTTCCCTGATCTGAAGAAGTTCCCTCAATGTCTCTCTTAACTGGGAGGAACAGCGCCTTTCCTCGTCACCTTGCTGCTCTGCGTCTGCCAGTTTGCCTTCTAGATGCTTCACGTAGCTTTTGATTTCTTGTGTTATGAGTTTTGTTCCTAATAAGTCTCTTTCTGGAGCAAATTTATAGTCTTCATAGGAAGGTAGCTTGCAAGAACTTTCATAGGTTTCCAAGGTTAGTTGCTTGTTGGTTCTGACCAAGTTCTTGTTTTCTAATTCTAATTGTTTGATCTTCCCATCTCTTTGCTCCAACATCTCTCTGACATTCCCCACCTCTTTCTGTAGCTCCTCCACCATGAGTTTAAGATAGTGTGTCTTGGTTTGCAAGCCCCTGTTCAGGTCTTCAGTATCTTTGTTTCCTTTTATTAGCTCCTGGTTTTCTGCATCAAGATTGGCAACCGTATCTCTGAGGTCCCATATTTCATTTCGCAAACGTTCGTTTACACTCATCAGATCCTGAATGGACATTTGCTGTGTGCGATGGTCTCTGTCTGAGTGGTGGAGGAAGGGTGTTGGGCTCTGGAGATGAAATGGTCAAAGTCTGTGGAAGAAGATCAAATATGCTCTGATACATTATGCTTGTGGGTTACATTGACATACATGTTTTACTCTGAATTGTTTTATTTCATAAAATAAATATAAAACAGTCAAAGGAAAATATTTGGGGGATCTCTCTGAGCCTATTTTATGTCAGCAAGTGACAGATAAACATTCTTTAGCGCTTGCTCATCAGTCATAAAGTATGTTGAGTATAAGTAGTCATTAACCCCTTGTTGTACATGGAACCCTGGCCTATGCAGTGTGGCTCTTTGTCCCCCTCTAGTGGGTGCACTCCATACAGGTGTGAATCTGCTTAGAACCTTAACTCAGGCAATAGTGCCTTGTACTTTTAGCTCTAGAGGCCCCGGGTTCAATCCCCAAAGAAATCCATACCAGGATTTGAGCCGTAGTGGATTTCTGAGGCTCAGGATGGTCTTCCCAGCCAGGGGGAGTGTATGCCCTGCAATTACGTAAACATTATCCAGCATTTAGTCTTTGTATTATGGTTGCAGCTAGGAGGCCCTGTCCTGGGCCAGGACCCCATGGTGCTAGGAGCTGTACAAATATACAACAAAAGAGATGGTCCCTGTCGCAAAAAGCATATTTCTACCCTCTTACATAAAATTGTCAAAGGTGTCTGCAATATGTTAGCCTTTGAGATCTCGAGCTCACATGAAGTGGCTGCTGCGAGCCTTTAAACTAACTCAGTCCTGATCGCACCAGGGTCCCTTAAAAAGGCATTTAAAAATGTGCAGAAGTGTCTCCAGGGGAAAGCGTCTCTTCTCGAGAACGACACCTTTTTCCCTCCCAAAGAGCTCGGTAGGGGCAGAACTCTCGTCTCAAGAAGCGATAACTAATAGACCAGTTTTACAGCCTTAAGAGAGACTAGAGATCTCTCTAGTTAAGGATTTTCAAGAGTGACAACAGTTAACTGCTATCTGTGCTATCAAAGCCATCATCAATATGGACTAGCTGTTCACCTCCTTCCATTCTTTCTCTCAGGGCCTGCTCCAAAGCCCATTCAAGTCAATGGAAAGACTCCCCCTGAGTCAGTGGTCTTTGGATCAAGCCCTCAAAAAGCCTCTGTTTTGGAAGGCACATGAAAGCGTTCTTTAAAAGTGTGGGCCTGAAATCCTAGACCTGTTCTGGGTAAAGCAGATGATTTGTATAAATCCTCAGGAGTTACAGAGGAATGCAGATTTGAAAGAGGCTATTAAATCTGAGGGAGAATTTGTGGCAGTGATTAGCTACCTCTGAGTGCGTGTAAGTTAAACCTTTTGTTTTCTGTTCCAGTCCCTAGACTGACGTCAGGATGATTTCTTTCATGCTATCTCTCCAGCCAAGGTACTTATATAACCACAAGAGCTTTTGAGTAGCCCCCCCGTCTTTTGTGTATTTATCTTCACAACAACTCTGAGGCAGGGCAGTGCTATTATTCTCATTGTATGGATGGGCACCTGAAGCATGCAGAGACTAAGTGACTTGACCAGGATGACACAGGAAGTCTGTGGCAGAGCATTGATTTATCCCATCTCTCCCCTGGCATAGGCTAGCACCTTGACCACTGAATCATCCTTACTCTCCCTGCTTCTGTAAAATGATGCTGATTTGCAAATGTAAACATGCCTCCTTCCCACTTCTCTGTAAGGTTGAATATGCCTTGTCCACCAAGAACTGAAAGTCGTGCATTCTCATAAACAACCACGGTGACCATTGATTTAAATGGTCTATGGATCAGACTGATAAAGGAGCCATTCGACGGTCATGGGGCGCTATGGGTTTACTCTGTGTGATGGGTAGGGTGGCCAGACGGCAAGTGTGAAAAATCGGGACAGTGGTTTCAGGGTGATAGGCACTTATATAAGACAAAGTCCTATATATTGGGACTGTCCCTATAAAATTGGGACATCCAGTCACCCTAGTGATGGGGAACCGGGAGATGCTAAATATCTATCTTTGCATAGGGCCTGGAAAACCCTTGCTCCAGTCCCAGCTGCCAGTCTACGTTCTAACCAGGAGGCCACACACGGCTTCCCTGCAGCTCTGGGAAACAGCCAGACAAGGCCAGCTCTACAAATTCTGAAATACTGCAGCCTCCAAAGAGCTGAGGTGAATTCATCTCCGAGGGGTGGCTTAGTTTGCCGCTGCAAGAGGCAGAAAGGAAAGGGTTACAAGTGATGTGACTGCTGGAAAGAGCAGATAACATCCCCCTCCCCTTGGGCCTGCTCTAACAGACTAAGGGGTAGGGGGGATATTCTAATGGGCTGCCTTTTATCTGAAGGGAGATGAATCCAAGGGGAAACCAAATAGATTTATTCAGGTCAAAGGAGCACCCAGCAGCTGATGATCACATTCAATATTTATGTCCAGCTGGGGGATTTCCCTGATTATTGTTTTGTTGTTTGTTTGTTTTTTAATGCCCATCCATCCAGACGTGTGCAGGGGACATTTTCCAGAGCACATTATAATCAGTTGTGACTGTCTGCGATGTTGGAAATTCCCTGCTCCAGGGTTAGATTTTTGGCTGCAGATTCACCCCGCTTGTGAGTCGAAGCGAGCCCTGTGATCGTCCTCCTAATTTAGGGATAGGGGACGGTTGAGTACTGGAGGCTTTGATTCAAAAATCAGTTTCCTTCTATGCAAATCATCCCCATCCCCTCCTTCATCTTCCAATCAGTGTTTGGAACACAGAAGCTCAGACAGAGGCCTGGGTTTTCAAAGAGTCAATCAGTGGGCATGTTACATGCTACGATTTGGTGGCTTCATCTCTCTTGCCACAGGGGCTCTGAGATACAGGATACACTGCTCCAGGGGACGTTAGAGACTCATGATTGGCTATCTGTACAACCCCTACATTTGGAAATATGTGGATCCCGGACCCATATCACTAAATCCAGGTCAGTTGCAATGCTGGGAACCGTGGCCCCGATTCATAAGTCTGTCTGAACTGTGGTTGATACAGGGCTAAGGGAGGGTGCGATTATTACACCTTTGCACTCCCCAATCCTATGGTTCAGTCCCTGGTCACAAGCCAGAGCAGCCACCAGCTTCGGAGCAGCAGTTTGCAGCCCGGCTCTGCCCACCCTGCCGCCTGAGCCAGAGGAGGGGGGGATTAGCAAGGGGCACTGTAGAACCTGTCTCTATGCCAGGCAGGAATTCCACTGACACCTAGTGAATCCTCTGTGTCCCAGTGAGGGCAGGACTGCCGCTGTACCAGAAGCAGGGATTTGGCAGCAGGATTTACTCTTTGTGCAGGGCCAGGAATGTGCTCAGTACGTACCAAACGACATCAGTGATGTCAAGCTGTATCCTGTCCATGATGGAGTTTTCTGTCCATCTTACTGCATTTCTATCCTGATTTTTTGGGGCTTTCTTGGTCTCCCCCCTCCCCCTCAGCATATCAGGGCGGTTGCCTGCAGGTCCTCCCTTCTCAACAAGGCCCGCCCCGGCACAGCTAGGGCCTGATGATTAAAATGCCACTGGACGCTTTTGTCACAGCTAAACGTGCCCAGTCCGGCTTAGCTCAAACGACTCCGTGCCCTCAACAGGAGACTCCAGAATTAGCTTAAAGCTGGCTCAGTGGTTGTTCATGGTAGCCTTCCAGTAGCACTTAGGAACAGCCATCAAGGCTCAGGGCCCCATGGTGCCAGGCACCAAACAGATGTGGAACAAAGAAGACACTCTCCTCCAGAGCGCTGACAGTCTACAGGACCGACAGACAGCACAACAGGGGGACAAAACATCCCAGTGGCATGGCTGGAAAGATGAGGTAGCAAAAGAGTTGAGCATAAAAGTAGACGTCTCAGCTCGTCACTTGTCTTCCCAGGGCCAGGTGGGGTGAGCATCATGGCAGAGGTAAGTATTGAGGGAGGGATTTACAATTGACAGGCAGTAATTCCACGGGGGCTAAATAATCTCTTACGAATGCAGCTGGGATACTACTGAAATATTTATGGATTCCCTTTCTGCTCCCAGGAGCAGATTTTGTAATGATATAACTACGCCAGTGAGGGTGACCAGATGTCCCGATTTTTTAGGGATGGTCCTGATTTTGGGGTCTTTTTCTTTTATAGGCTCCTATTACCTCCCACCCCCATCCCAATTTTTCACAGTTGCTGTCTGGTTCCCCTAATGCCAGTTAGGGGCTGATTGCTTTTACCAATATAATTAAAGCGGTACATCCACTAGTGTTGATGGGGTTTTACTGGTACACAGAAAGCCTTGTACCGGGATAACTTGTCCCCCTTTCTCATACAGAAGTAAGCTATGCTCATAGAAGCAGATTTATACCAGTATAACTATGTCCACACAAGGAGGCTTGTACTGCTTTAACTAAACCAGTCTAAAGCAGTACAACTTTTGTGTCTAGACCAGATCCATATAGCACTAAAATAAAAATACATTGTGCTTCCACGGCACCCTCTGTCTGTGGATCTGAAAATGCATTGCAAATATTACATTTATCCAGAGGTAACAAAGTCCTGTGGCACCTTACGGCTACCTCTCTGATTCTTGACATCATGCAAGGCACTACATTTATCCAGGAATTTCTACTGGCATAGCTGTTCTTTGAAAAATTATTCCAGGAACAAGACAGTCAGTGAGGTAAATAAAATGGATGTCAGGGCAGTAATGGAATCATCCAGCTGTGAACTCTTACAATACAAATATTTTATCATGTTTCAGATCAAAGGCAAGTATAATAACTCAACCTTAGAATCATAGAATATCAGGTTTGGAAGGGACCTCAGGAGGTTATCTAGTCCAACCCCTGCTCAAAGCAGGACCAACCCCAACTAAATCATCCCAGCCAGGGCTTTGTCAAGTCTGACTTTAAAAACCTCTAAGGAAGGAGATTCCACCACCTCCTTGGTAACCCATTCCAGTGCTTCACCAGCCTCCTAGTGAAAAACCTTCAGTCAGGAGGAAAAAAAGCCTCTGTTTCATTGTAAATCTCTCCCACAAAGAACCTCGATTAGAAGTGGGCAAAACAGTAACTCTAATATAGATGTATTTTTTAAAAAAGCCTAGAAAAATCTCTCTATTCTAGAATCAAGTGGTTGACTTAGCTGAGTTTCAACTTCTCTTTGCCTCTGTCTCATAAACAGATGTGTATATGGTTGATCGTGTATTTTGGCTTGTAGCTGCCCTCAATACTTTAAAATTCCTGTCAAATTACATAACTAAACTTAATAATGGTGTCAGGGCCTGATCCAAAGTTCATTAAAGTCAATGGGTGCCTGGCCATTGATTTCAACATGGGTTGAATTAGGCCCTTAGAGAGGCCCTATCAAGTTGTCATGCCCATCCCCCTGAGAGAGTGAAGGATTTTTCCCAGTGTTATACTCTTGCCAGCTCATTAACGCAAGCGTTGGGTGTCTCATGCAGATGGGTGCATGGAGAGATTTTCACAGTCTAACTGATCTTATCACTTGGAAATGTTTCCTGATTGCCAATCTTAACTCAGTTTCTATTCTCTAAATGATGTGTTTTTGATTCAACTCCTTAAATATATTTGTATTAACCGTGGGAAAACCTCTGGTGGTTTTGATGACACCCCTCCCAAAGGTTCTGAACCTTTTTGGAGTGAGTTTGGTTTATTAAGTTCCGTAGGGTTTTCAGTACTGACGATCAGAGTGGTTTGGGGTTTGGACTGGGGATCAGTGAGTAGATCTGAATGCTAGAGCTGGAGAGAGAGAATGGAAATTGTTTCACAAAGGATTTTGAAAATTTATTTCAATTCCAGTTAGGACAAAAAAGAAAATTCTCCCCAAAATTTGTTTTGATTTAGTTGAAATGTTGTGCTTTGACAAAAAGGCTTTGTTTTCGATTGATTTTTTAAAAACTTGTATTATAGTACAATTTACATTTTTTTAAAAGTTGGAACTAAAACAATCAAAACATTTCATTCTGAACTTTTTTCCTTTTTTCTCTTTCTCCTAAGTTAAATGTTGGCCAAATCGGCACAATTTCACACAGCACTTCAGTTTGGACAGAACTGAGTATGGTTCTGGCAAAGCTTTCCTGGCCAGCTCTAATAAATACATTTAAAAACCAAACCGGAAGTTCCCTTTTGAAAAGAACCCTTTTTCAGGTTTAAAATTATTCTGCATTAGTGGGAATTCACCGCATACCTGGAGATTGATCTATTTATTGGTATTTATAGTGTGCCAGCAACCAAGGTGGGATGAGAAAAGATTCTTGGGTCCTCATTCTAAAATTCACATTGAAGAAAATTTACAGCCAGCTAGGATACTCATAACTTGAATTTACAAAAGTAAAGCACCCTTCTCTAATACTATCAATTTAGGATTCTTGGCTCTGTTGGCCAAGTCCCGTAATTTGCAGTTTGAGAGAGACAAGGTGGGTGAGGTAATATCTTTTATTGGACCAATTTCTGTTAGTGGAAGAGATAAGATTTCAAGCTACACCGAGCTTTTCTCCTGTTCTGGGGAAGAAAACAAGAGGCTCTGAGCTAATTATAAGATGGGATAATAGGGGTAATACATGTTGTAGAAGGCTACTGACGTTTAGTTGGCAGTTGAGGGATAAATTGTTGTGCATAACTTTCCCCAGACCTCAAGAAGAGCTCTGTGTAGCTAAAAAGCTTGCATCTTCCACCAACAACCATTGGTTCAGTGAAAGATTTGACCTCATCTACCTAGTCTCTCTCATCCGGGGACCAACATGGCTACAAACTACAGTGTGTGTCTTGCTTGGCTGACCTACCTCAAAGCCCAAAGCGCCACCTGCTGAGAAATCAACAGCACTGCACCTAGAAACTCAAACTTACTGTCCCCCCAAAAGGGTTGTGTGTGTGTGTAGGGGAGGAGGGGAGGGAAGAAGGGTTTTCCTTCACTAAAACAAATGGAGATCCCTGTTCTAAGATGAAGGTTTCCTGCAGGTCAGTAAATTCTGGCTAATAGAAACAAATGTGCCATTCAGTTCACAGCATAATGAGCCGTTCAGATAATAGCTTGCAAGTTCTCCTGGGGTTGGGGTACTCAGACCTCATGCCAGTGGAGGCTGTAGCAGGGTGAAGGGCCTCTGTAAAGGCAGACACAAGCCAACATTCTTCTTCCTCAGTCATAACCTGTGCAAGACCAGGCAGCCTGGGGTTGTATAGCCCAGAGGAGTGTGGGAGTGAGATCAAGGCCGAGAAGAGGTGAAATACAGTAAAAACCTCAATATAATGGACTAATTCGGGCGAGGGGGTGTCCGTTAAAGCCGAAATTCCGTTATTTAATAATAATAATAAAAAAGAGCTGTGAGAGTCCTGGCTGCTGGGACTCGGGCGGGAGCCGGCAGCGAGCCCTTCCGCTGCTGGGACCCGGGCGGAAGCCGGGAGCCAGCAGCCCGCCCGCAGGCGGGACCCGGGAGCCGCCAGCCCGCCCCCCCGCCCGCAGGCGGGACCCGGGAGCCGGCAGCCCGCCCGCAGGTGGGAGCCGGGCGGGAGCCGGCAGCCAGCCCGCAGGCGGGAGCCAGGAGGAGCCAGCCCGCTCGCAGGTGGGAGCTGGGCGGGAGCAGCCAGCCCGCCCACAGGCGGGACCCAGGAGCCGGCAGCCCGCCCGCGGGCGGGAGCCGGGAGGAGCCAGCCCGCCCGCGGGCGGGAGCCGGGCGGGAGTCAGCAGCCAGCCCGCCCGCAGGTGGGACCCGGGCGGGAGCCGGCAGCCAGCCCGCCCGCTGCTGGGACCCGGGCGGCAGCCGGGAGTCGGCAGCCAGCCCGCAAAAAACGGATTTCGGATGCATCGGAAATTTTGTCCGTTGCATCCGAAGTCCGTTAAATCGGGGTTTTAATGTAGGCTAAAAGTCCATCAATAAAGAGAGAGAGACAGAGACTGGGGATAAGAGGAGACCTGTGGGCAAGGCTCTTTGCACAAGGAACAGGGAAGGAGCTATGGACTCCAGGCATGGGGTCAGGGAGAGGTACTTGTTCTTTGGAGTCAGGTAAGCTCTGCACTGAGGGAGGAGGATTTCGTCCTGCATTTAGACAGGATTAGGATAGTTTGTGCTGGGACCAGAGGAGCAGGGGGTGAGCTGGAGATCTAGTGCGTGTCCCCTGGTCTTATTTGAAGGTTGGGGTTCCCAGAGGGGGCAGGAGGGTGACATCATGGGCCGATGGGAGGAGGGAGTCAGTCTCTTTCAATAGTGAATGGGCCTTGTAAGTGAAGACAAGTAGCTTATGTTTGCTAAACTAGAGACGGGGAAGCCAGTGGAGGAAGCAAGAGAGGGGAGACATGGTCAAAGCGACAGGTGAATGAGCTCCACAGTGGGATTCTGTCAGGAGCTTTGTTGGGCATGATCACCTTCATCAAGGCCAGAGAGGAGGATAAGGCACGAGATGGCGACGGCCTGGGCAAGCGCTGTCACTGCATGGATGGACAGGAAAGGCCGGACCATAGAGAGGTTAGGCCAAAAGAGTTGGCAAGATCTAGAGAGATGCCCAGATTGAACATCACACCCAAACTGTGGACCTCCGTGACCGGCAGGGGGGTGGTGTGAACTGGTGAGCTGGCCAGATGACCCAGTGACCCAAACCATCCAGAGAGGAAAATGAGGAGTAAACCTCCCTACAAGCAGAAGGGGACCGTGGGCCAGCAAGGGGAGACGAGGCAGCGGCCACACCTGACTGTGAACAGGTAAGGTGGGCCCATTCAGGGTGCAGTGAGATACAGCCAGTCAGATCCCATGCTGAAAATATTTTTATATGTGAGGTAAAATAGGCTATCACCCTGCCCCCACAGCCCAGGACCAGCGCAGCAGTGTGAGTGAAATCCACCCCACAAAGGCTTGTATCAGCATCCACGTTTCCCCTTCAGACATTCTAATCTGGCCCTTGAGCTCCTGCCGGGGAGTGGGATATGGGGCTTGCCCTGCTCCAGCCAGGGAGCAGGGTTGGGGGCTTGCCCCGCTCTGCACATTCGGTGGCTCTGCGTGGCTAGCAGAAGCAGCTGCATGTCCCACCTCTGTCTCCTCTGTGTAGGGATAGCCAGGGGACTTTGCATGCTGCCCCTATCCCAAATGCCACCCCTTCAGCTCCCATTGGCCTGGAACTGTGGCCAATGGGAGCTGCAGGGGTGGTGCCTGTGGATGGGGCAGCACACAGAGCCACCTAGCTATCCACTGGGGTAGGGGAGCTGGAGGGGGGACATGCCGCTGCTTTCAGGAGTTGCTTGAGGTAATCACCGGCTGGAGCCTGCACTTCTGACCCTCTTCCCGTGCCCCAACCCCCTGCCCCAGCCCTGATCCCCTTCCTGCTCTCTGAACCCCTTGGTCCCAGCCTGGAGCACCCTCCTGCACCCCCAGCCAAATCCCTCACACCCTTGACCCTGTACCTCAACCTCCTGCTCCAGCCCAGAGCCCCCTGAACTCCTCATTTTTGGGCCCACCCCAGAGCTGTCACCCGTCCCGCACTCCAGCCCCCAATTTCGTGAGAATTCATGGCCCACCTATAATTTCCATACCCAGATCTGGCCCTCGGGCCAAAACGTTTGCCCACCCCTGATGTACCGTGTCACCTGCTGAATTACACCCACTACTTCCCAAAGCACTTTGGTCTGCCCTTGAAGTGCTGACCCATCCCACTCCTGCGTAGCATGTGAGACTGGACAGGCTGCAGAATTAAATTCAACACTGCATGGACGTAGGAATACAAAATATAGGCATGTGCGTGAGAGTGCTGTGTTGTGATTCATCTGTGCTGTGGAGGGCCACTCGGCAATCTGGGAACCATATACAGCAAAAGCGGTGTGATCTGGCACTTTACCAACCAGAAAGTCTAGAAGCTGGCATTTCTGATATCTCCCAATATATATCTTGAGTAGGGCTGCCAGGCTCCCGACCTGACTCTCTGTGGCTCCCCGGAAGCGGCAACATATCCCTGGTGTTCCTAGGTCTAGGAAAGGCCACGGGGGCTCCATGCGCTGCTCCTCACCCACCACGAGTGCTGGCTCTGCAGCTTCCATTGGCCAGGAACCATGACCAATGGGAGCTGCGGAGGCGATGCCTGTGGGTGGAGGCAGCTCGCAGAGTCTCCTGGCTGAACTGCCTCTTAGGAGCACCAGGCACAGGTTGCCGGTTGTGGGGAGCTGCCTAAGGTGAGCTCCGCCCAGATCTGACACCCCCAAACTCCTGCCACACTGCAACCCCTAACCCTGAGCCCCCTCCCACACCCAAACTCCCTCCCTCCATTGGTAAGTATAACGTTTAGTTGACTGGAATTTTTGACTAACCGGCACCTCTCATTTCCCCAACATGCTGGATAACAAAGCTTTTCCTGTATTTGAATTTCATGGCTTCTGGGAATGTAAAATCTCAACTGATATTTTCATTTAATACCGATGGTTTAGTGCTACAGGGAATGTTATGCAGCTCTCTGGAGCAGGGATTACCGGGTTCATAAAATCTTTCTCTAAAAACACTTTCATATAATGTCTTTTTTCCCCCCTAACATGCTATTAGTAAGTTTAATTTCGTTAGATTTAAAGCTTTTTGAGGCAGGGACTCTCTTTGTCCTGTTTGTACAGCTCCTAGCACAATGGGGTTGTGGTCTGTGACTGGGGCTTATAGGTGCTTTTACCCAAACATCTTAAACAGCTTGGAATTCCCAAACAGGACATACACTACATATGAAAGCACAGCCCTCTTGGGGTGTGGTTTCTGAGATGTCAAGTCTATGCTGACTTTTTTGGTTGGCAATAATTTGGTTTTATTAAATAAGAGGAAAGTTGTACAGTGAGCTAGTGCTCCCAGAAGAAGGCTGGAGGAACTTTCATGCAGTACGTCTTGTTACCAGTAGGTGTCAGCTCAAGCCCACCATTTACTGGTCCTAAAGGTACACGGGAGCAGTTCTGCCTGTGTAACCTTGGGGTGGGGTAGAGTTTACTTCACTGCTCTTTGCCTAGTAGTGCCTAAAAAGCCAACTCCCAACAGAATAGCACATGGAGACCCAGAATTCAGTCACTGAGGATTTTCAGCAAGGATTGTACAGCATCAACCTCCCCACACTCCAGTCCAAAAAAGAACAAAAGGTCCGAACTTAATTCTTAAGTACCAACATTATCTAATCTTATAAAGAAGAAACATCATCATAACTAATAACTTTAATTTTTACAGCATAACGTGATTATTTTATAAGTTAGATTATGGTGATCAGATACTCATCAGTCTACTGTGTCCAAAGCACTGCGGCAATCTCTCCCGTTCACTTGCTCATAGAGATCTGTAATTGGAATCTGCACAGACTCTTCCCCCCTCCTCTACTGCACTCACTTGATTAGCTACTCAGCTAACTAAGTAACCAACCACTCTGCTAAGTACATAGATTTTTTAAAAATGTCACAAGACAAAATACAAAACTGAGAACAGCAAAATATAAACGAGTCTTTCCCCATCGCCAGGTTTTAAAGAAGAGAAGAATTGACGGATCTTGCTGGTTGAGACAATGTAACACACTTTGGCTAAAATCAGACAACATTCCAATTATGAAATTAAAATATTCCACTTTCCCTTTCGATAATTAACCCTGCCAGAGCTTCCCTGTTGGAGAGTTAACAATATCACTAACCTGCTACAAAATGCTTTGATTAGGGAAAACAGCCTGTTTTCTGCTCCTAAGGCTCAGCTTCTCCCAGTCCACACAGGGCTTGTGGCCTTTTGCAAAACAGATCCACACAGGGCAAGTAGTCAGGGCAGCTGAGTCCAGCAACAGGGAACCTATGGAGCATATCCAAAACTACCCCCCCCCCTCCAGTTCTAGAAACTTATGAGTGTGGAGTGCTAGTTGTGCATCTGCCTAGCAGCAGTGACCAAGACACAGCTCATTCCTACCCCACTGTGTCATTCCCCAGGGTACAATCTGCACTGATGGCCAGCTGTGTTCCCCCAATTCACCAACCTGGGGTGTCTCTTACATGGCTTTGCTGTGATAGCAACTACTCCCAGTCTGCTCACACCCAGCCTCCAACATGTAAATCACTCCTAGCTATACCTGCAAGCCACTCCTGAATTACACAGCAGAGAAACACTAGCAGACTCCCATCCCAGACTTTTCCCAGAAATATGCATCTTGTACTGCCTGGTACCCTACTGGACAGCACAAGCCGATATAAAATGCATTTCATTAATAGAAAATGATATGCACAAACCTTGTTATTTCAAAGGGAGTTCCTCAAACACTTCAGTCTAAACACACACTGGTTTAGATAAAACAAGTTTATTAACTGCAGGAAAATATATTTTCAATGATAAGTAATGAGGCATAAAAATCAGAATTGGTTACAAGTAAATAAAAGGTAAAATGCATCTAATACCTAATTTAACAAATAAATTCAAAGCAAAAGTTTCTCTCACCATGTGCTCTATCAGTCTTACTGGCTGGAATCCTTTCAGCCAGGATCTCTTCTCCCGGTTCAGTGTTAATTTCCCTGTCCTTCAGGCATGGTTGATGCCACGAGTCAAGATGAAGGGAGAAATGATTTGGAGCCTCTGGGGTTCAGGAGACAAAGTCTGGAGAGACTGGAACTTCCAGCTGCTTCTTTGCTCAGGTGTATGTTTCTCGCTCATAACCTTTTTCTGTCAAAGAATGGCCACTTGACCTGGTGATGGTCCATTTGATTTTGCTGACATCTGGCTGAGGCATCAGTTTGCCTTTTGTCTTCAAGGAACTCGTTTGTGGCCACTTTTCTAAATTTGGAATGTGTCTCAGTATGTTATACAGTAAAATCTTATAACTTTACATAAATGTTGCCACGCATATTTTAACAGGACACTAATGATCAGCAAATTATGAGTTTTCATATGATACCTGATCAGGCATACTTTGTACAAAATCCATTATAGTTTTGTAGAAAGGGTGAGAATAGGGATACAGACTGTCAAAACTTCCCTCCAACAGTTCCCTTAAAGAGACCTCTCCTAATTATGCACAGGATTACACCTGCATGATCCCATTTTCAGACTCTGGAGACCCATGTTCAATACCTTGCTCTACCAGAGACTACTTCTGAGCCCTTAGAACAAGTCATTAGTCACTCTGTGCCTTAGTTCTCTACATGGGCTAACAACACTACCTTACCTCACAGGGGTGCTGTGAGAATACATGAGAGCGCGAGCCTGGAGCACTGGGCCTGAGCCAGAGGCTATAAAGGAAAGTTAGGCCATATAAAAATCTACTTTAATACAAGTTCACTGTCCAATATGTGACCTTGGCAAAAGTGTTGCAAAGACAGGTACTCCTACGAAGCAACAGATACTGGGTATGAGAGAGAACACACTCCAGGGACATCCTGAGCTAAGACCAGATATGAGGATGTTTTCCCTCAGACACCTGGAACATAATACAAAGGGTGGTGGTAAGCAGATGTCCCGAAACACGTATGTTGTTTGTCTCAGTCTATAAACATGGGGGTATCTTGCCAAACATTTTGTCCAGCCACAGGGGCAGCAGAAAGTCTCGCTGCTGCCTGAGCTGAGTCCTTGCCACACTAAACTTGTGTTAGCATACCTGTAACCATGGAGCCAGGGTGCTGGGACTGTATCTTGAGGGCAATGAACCTGACCCTTTGTCACTGAACTGTGCCAGTGGTCATTCTTTCTGGGTAGTACTAGGTTTGCTGAACCAACTATCTGCGCAGGGCTGGGACAGCATATGCAGAGAGCGCACATGTGATAGCTGACAACAATATACACTTCAGGCACTCAGATAGGATGGTATGGAGTTCAGACAGGTAAGATAGGACCTACATCTTCAGAGTGAACCCTTCCTGACTGTGGTGATAGCGTCACGCTTTCAGATTTTCATTCACTCTTCTGATTTTGTTTTTCTAGAATGCTTTTTTGAAATCCCCCTGCAATGTCAGGAAGCAAAGCCCTCGAATAACATTAAACTGTTGCTTGCCATGGAAACGGCTCAGCCAGTAGCATCAGCGAGTTGAAATAACACATTTCAAGCTGATGTGTGTACATAGCAACAGGTCACCAAGGCTGTAATGAGGGCGCTGCAGAGGTGAACTTAAAGAGCCACGTTCTGGGACCAGAGAGGAAGAGAATGTCTGAGAGGCAGCAGACGACAAATTGAATTTTCTGTGCAGAAGGGCTTGTACATTTTGGGCTATTTAGCATCATAAGTGAGGACAGACCGACAATTAGATGTCAAGGAAACTACATGACATGATCCCTAAAACACATGCACAATTCCCCCTTGTTTCAGGAATGGATGTGCTTGTACCAAGACTCTCAATTCCCCTACTCAGAACCACCAGGAAGTTCAGCTCCTGATCTAGCTGTGATGGTTTTTGATACATTTCTATGAACTTTAGGGACCTTGAGATCCAGAGGCCGAAATTGCAGCTTGAGGCCAGTATTATGTTTTTGAACAAGAACATGAAACTCCAGGGGCTGCAAAATCTTCTGGGTTGATTCACAAGCAACGATCGAAATTGTCACGTTTCTCACAGTTCTCCTGGTGCATCTTGAGTGATATCAATGCAGTGTTACCAACTTTCACAGTTGTATCACGAGTCTTGTGATAGTTGGTGTTTTTTTTCTTAAAGTCCCAGGTCCTGGGGTCCTGTGATAAGAATCTCACCTCCTTTTTTTTCTAAAGGAAGTTTTTAGCCCTTGTGGGTGCAGAGAAAACTGGCCATTGTGAATTATAAAGGTTCAAAAGGCAGAAGGCAAATAAAGACCCCATCATTATTTTAAATCTCATTCATAAGCCAATATCATGATCGTTGGGGGAAGCGGGTGTTAAGATCAATTACTGTCTGCATCCTAAAAAAACTTGTCCTTGCCAGTTTTGCCCTGGCCTCTCCCTGTGTCATTCAGTTTCGCGCACATTCTGAAAGAATGTGCAAGACTCTCACCTTAAGGCGAAACCAGACTTTTAGGCACCTGCTTCCCTTACTTGGTATAAACATTACTCGTGCCAATCAGAAACGGGCACAAACAACTTTTTCGCCTCCCTCCCACATGACACGACTGTGATGTCATAGTTGGTACTTATTGGCCTGCCCTGCAATAGGTAGGCAGTGAGAGGAAAAAGAAAACAAATCCTGTGTATCCTGTCCTGTACCCCCTCGAAATCTCTCGGCTCGCGTGTTTCAAACAGAACTTCTACCTTTGCTGGTCGTTATGCGTTGGTTTGTATTTGTAAGTATCAATTATTACTAAATGCTGTATCTTTGTTTATAAATATTGTTAGTAGGTATTTTAGTCATTTGTGTGTTTTAAGTTTCATTAAGTCTATTAGTTAATTAAAACACTGCTCCCTTACCCCTTGTAATTATCCCCAATAAAACTTTAAATTGATTAATTTTAGGTGTGTGTGTGTGTGTGTGTGTGTGTGTGTGTGTGTGTGTCTGCAGTTCGCGTCGTGATCCATACTCTCCTTGCATCTCTTACCATATAATCTATTGCCACGTGCAGCCTGGTAAATAACAAGTCTGCATTTTTGCACCTGCAAGTCGTGGCAATCAACAGCGGGTAAGGGGGCTCGATCCATGATTTATGAACGCTTGGGGTTGGCCATGCTTTCAGTACTTCAGGAGCCCTGAGTTATTGAGCACAAGCTCAAAAAGTGCCCATTTATTCTGGATATTCCAAATTTTGAAATACATCCGGAAGTCCTGAGCACCGCCCACTCCATTTGAAATCAATGGCAGCTGCAGCTTCTTGGAAAATCAGGCCCATCATGTCTCTGGGGTGCCCAAAATCAAAGGCCACTTCACATTCTGGATCTGTTTGCTGAAGGGAGGTACCTTCACCCCCTCTCTGTGTCTATTGTTGGCAGTGATATGGCCTGTCGAGATGGCTTCTTTGGCCACTAGATGGCGCTCACAGGTAATGCAGCGCTGGCTAAGCAATGGCGCAATGGCAAACAATAGCAACTGAAATGAACCTGTGAAGAGAGAAGTGCACGTTAGGGGACCCTTTTGTAGCAAAAGCCCCAGCAAAAAGCACCATGTTGTTATGTCAAGGAGAGTGAGTGTCTGGAGCTTTGCAGGTGAGGCTGAAATGCCCTGCGAGATTGAGTGAAAGGCAGGTTAAGGGGAGTATCCTTCCATCAGTACCGGTTACCACAAGACTGATTCTGTGGGTTCTCCAGGGCTAGAGCACCCATAACAAAAAAATAGTGGGTGCTCAGCACCCACTGGTGGTCCCACGGATCAGCGCCTCCCGTGCCTGCCGCTCAGCTCCTTCTCCTCCCTCCCGGCACCTCCCGCCCACCATGATCAGCTGTTCAGCGGCATGCAGGAGGCACTGGGGAGAAGCGGGGGCAGGAAGAGGTAGGGCATGGCTGGGGACTCGGCGGAAGAGCTCGGGCGGGGGGGGGGGTGTCAAGTACCCCTCCCCCTTCCAGGAACTGAGGAAGTCGGTGCCTATGCCGGTTACACCCATTCATAACAACTCTTTGAACCTACATAACTGCAAAGCATTTTCCATCACTTCTCAATGCAGTCTTCCAATGAAGGGGAAGACTGGGTGGGTTGCAGGAAAATGTGCTTTTCTTGTGGGACTTTAGGCAGAAGCTCTCAGTGTTGGCCTAATTCTGCTCCCAGTGAAGTCAATATGTATTGACTTATCCGTAAGCTTTCTGGGCTCCTTCTATAAACGTGGCGTTTGTCTTAAAGTCCCAGCTGCTATCAGCAAGAAATTGCATGGGAAACTCAAGACCCGGTGGGTGGGTGTGTATATTGAGAGAGCGAGAGAGAGATAAAGGGCATTATCTAGAACTGTTCTCCAATCCAATAGGGGCCCTCTGTGTTTTTAGCCCAATAAGTGTTTTTCCATCTTGCCCATAATTTAATCAAGAGATGACCTGTGTGTCCAGGGACTGACCATCATCATCTACTAGGTTTGCAGCAAGGTGGTAATACCACGCCGACGCTCACCCCGGGTCATGAAGCTGCTGTCATTGCCGATAGATACAGCACCTGTGCTGGTGGTATTCTTAGTATGGAACACTCCACACAGCGCTGACATATCAATCTGCCTAGGTCAACCGTGCTTCCAGCTCCCCCTCTCTGTGGATCAACTCTGTTTTTCCTGCATATCTTGGATCTCCATTGAAATAAAGTCACTTAATTCCCTGTTAGCTTTTACGGCTTTCTCCATAACCATAATCTATGAGGTGGCCTTCAACTACCAGCAGATGTATGCCACTCTGTCTTTCCATCCTGTTTCAGTGCCATTCATGTCAGACGGTTTTGCAGCGGAAGGCCAGACATGACCATGTGTTAGAATAATGTAGTTTAGAAGTAACTGTATTATGAATGTTGTGTAGTATGGTTTTAAAACAGTCTTAAACTATATTCTCACTCCTTGCATATGCACTCTTGACCCCTGCCCTGCATGCATCTTAAACTCATTCTCACCCTGCCCCAAATGTGTTTTTCACAAGGCAGGAGCCACAGTGTCTGAATATCCTGTATCTCCTGTCTTGAAAGGAACAGACAGGTAAATGGAATCGATTAATACCGGACAATGGGTGTGATCGCCATTAAGCTTTTCCACTTGTTTAAGTGTATTGAAACGCCCCCTCCCTTATTCACACTAAGGTATAAAAAAGGCCTCAGCCATGTATAGAGCTGAGCCATTTGCTTTGAGTTTTAACTCCTTGGCTCCTGTTTGCTAAGCAAATAAACTTGTATTTCAGAAACCTACTGAGTTTGCCTGTCCTTTGATGGTATATTGGGACAGGCCTCCAAAGGAACGAAGCAGTTTTTGCAACAATTCTGGCGACCCAGATGGGACACCTTTGGACGACTCCGGGATCATCGTAGACAGACAAGAGGAAGGAAGTGCGCACCAGGCACTTTCTGCCTGTCCTAACTCTCGACCCGGTCTGCGGTGATACCCGGAACGTTAAAGCGTGAGTCCCTACAAATCAGGCAGACCAGAGGTTTTTGAAGTTTGGGAGGCGCATGGGAGACGGATGCAGTGTAAGTATCTCCATTGCTCTCATTGTTAATTTGTTTGGTGATTTTAGTACTTTTGTATTAATTCACTGTTTGTAGATTCCTTGTGAATCATTTGGTATAACAATGGGACCGGGTCGCTCCCGAATGGAAGATTCCACTATCCCCTTGGGTTGTATGTTACGTAACTTTGGTAAATTTAAAAGTGATTATGGTATTAAGATAACTAAGAGTGATTTAATTAAGTTTTGTCAGTTAAAATGGACCACATTTGATCTTAGTTGGCCCGATTCCAGGTCCTTTAATGTCACCCTTACAACCAGGGTTCATAAGATGGTAATTAGAGATCAACACTGGGACCAGTTCCCCTATATTAAATAGTTTTGACTGGTACAGCTTGTAAAAGTGAACCTGAAAAAAAGCAGCAGTGTATCTGTTGGGAGTGTGCCTTTGTCTGTCAGGGGTATTGACTTGCCTATGGAGGAAGCTACATCAGTCTCCAAGCAGTTGTCTGTGTGTTGGGACAAGGATAGTGGAAGAGAAGTGTCCCTATGCCTTACCTGTGTCCTGTGTGGAGAAGTGTAACAGTAAAGGGAATGGTCCTCAGTTTGTGTCTGCTGGGGAGGAAGGCTGTATAACTAGGTGTAATCTAGTTAATGTCTTAGCGAAATCCCAGAAACCAGGCAATTCTGGTGCTTGTATTTTGCCTGTTGCTAGTGTGTTGCTGGAAAAGGGTGTAGCAACTCTGTCTGATCAGAGTAATACCCTAGCCAGGGCACAAGGAAAGCAGAAAGGTGATTTGGTTGTGTTACCTACCAACAGATTGACAACTTGTACCAAGAAGGAAGCAATTCCTGAACTAGTATCTGGCAAAGGGAAGAAAAATAACTCTAACCTCTTGTCCAGTGAGTCTGTGAGTTTGCCTGAAAGGGGATTTTGTAAAAATCTGCCTGATGGGCCAAGGATGATCGTGAATGGGTTTAAAGCCCAGAAAGAGTCTGTTGTTGCTCAGAAAAGTATTCCTTGGGAGCAAGCCCTAGGTGAAGGGGGTAAAAACAGAATTTCTGTGACCGGTGAATTGTTGCCTAAAGTTGTTCCTGAGGGAAAAATGTGTAGGCAGTTTGCTGCAGTTAAAAAGGTTAAAAGTAATTTAATCAGGAAAGTTTCGGTTCCTAACAGCCAGAAGTTTTCTGAAGTAAATGGATCTATGGATTTTCCTGTGGAAAAGTTCAATGGAAATAGCTTGAAGGAAGAATTGGAACAGCCCTATAACCAAGTGGCTGTGTTTAACCAGCTCGTTGGGAGGACAAAGTTGTTCAGAGAGAAATGTCTCCATGTTAATTCTGCAAGTGAACAGTCTGTGTCCCAGGTTAAAAGAGATGGTGCAAGAGCTAAATCTGTAAAACAAAACAGCTGTGCAATTAGTCCCATAAGGATGCAGGGGATGATAGATATAATCTCATCTCTAGACACTTTAAATGTAACTTGTAGTCTCTTGGTAAACCTAACATCTAATTCCATGTGAAAGCAGAAGTGGGTAAAAAAAAAACACAGAACTTTGAAACTAGCTTGTTAGTAAAAATGAATGGTATCCCTTTAAGACGTAATATAGCCTCAAAGCTTGCTTCTGTCTGTGGAAATGCAGATTACTGGACTGAATGGGGGGGAAAAAAAGAGGACTTGCTAATAGCTATTATCTCAGGGAACCGGCCAGATCAGCCAAAAACTTCTGTTAAGCAAGAAAAAGCAGAATTTGACCCTTCAGGGCAAGGAGGGGAAAAAAAAAGAATTTGATTTTGTAAAGAAAAACCACAAAGTGACCCTAGTAACCCATTAGACCCAAAAGCGTAGCTTAACAAACCTGATTGTAAATGAACACTTGCAATGAAATTATTGTTGTTGCTAATGGTAATTTGTGTAACTACTGTATTGTTATCAGAGACTGTAAAATTGTACAATGGGCTTAATCTTTTGAAAAATCCTTTGAACGTGTTAAGAGGAATACATGGGAACACACTTAATGTTAAAAGGCCTTGTTCTACTGATGTGTCACAGTTAAGGCCTGTAAACAGGGGTGAAACTTTCCAAAGGAAAAAAAAATTCCACATCGAATGTGCAGTATAAAAAGGGAAACTGAGGCACACTACCCTATTGTTTCCATGGCTAAATGCCAAGATTTCTGTGCTGGTGGCCCCTGAAAAGCAGTACCTTTTTGCCTTTATGTGGGGGGTCCCTGGTATTGCAAAGAAGAACAAAAGTTCTGAACCCCTGGAACATTTCACTTAATCTAGAGTGTTATGTAAAAACAAAGTGTGCCATCCAGTAACATTATAGCAGTATATACACAAATGTTTTACCCTTGTGAAAAGTTTTTGTTTACTAAGTCACCTCAAAGAAGACACTGTTTCAGCCACGGTAGCTGGGACCTTTCAAAATTCTTCTGGTGAGCCCTACTGACATTCAAGTAAAAAGCTACCCACCTAAATTCATCACACCCGGATCAAGAGGAGCACCGCTAGGGGCCTGACCTGGAAAAAGGCCTGCCAGAAGTAGACGACATCGGACTTCGATGGTGCCACGCACATTCACCCCACCGAGAACCGGGTGAACCAGAACCAGACAACATCTCTGCCCAAGATAGATGAACTGCTACCACTTTAAAAGACCTAAAACTTATGACTGGAGCGAAAAGGACCTTAACATGGTGGTGCCCTTTCCTTAAAAATGGCCTCGCTTGTTGGACTAAGTTTTTCTGTTTTTAATCTGTTTCTTGTTTGTTATTTTTCTTTTGTAGTAGTTCAAGAAGTTAGAATTTTAAAATTTCATAGTTCTAATACCTTTATACGCTTTGCCCATAAAATGAAGGCCCGTATGCCAGTTTTATATAGCACTTCATGTTGGGTGTGCTCATTAGATAGCCAAACAGGACTCCCTATAGTCCTGGACCCCATCTGGTGACCATAACCTGGGCTGACACTGGCACCGCTGAAAGTAAATATCTTACAGTTTGGAGAAAAATTAGCCAGTAGTGCCCCTTGAAAGAGGAAACAATAGAAGGGGGTAACAGTGTGTGTACAGCCTATCATGTATTGCCCTCCAATTGGACAGGTTCATGTTGCTTGGATTGGCTAAAACTACCTACCTGCATCTCCTCCCAAGCACCCCAGTTCTCCCATGTTTAACATGTGAAACCCCAGAAAAAGGAAACACTGAAGCCTTAGGCGGAGTAAACTCTAGCATATGGGCAAACGGGCAACAGCCGTACCCCATGTAAAAATACCACTAAAGGAAAAAGAGGGCCCAGTTTGTGAAAGCAGTATCCTTTGTCAAAAGCCGCTCAAATGGGCTTAAAACCCTTCATCGAGAAATTCAAGCGATGGGGCTGGCTAGTGGAGGGGTCAGCCCCCCTCAACACCCCAATACTGGGTGTGCCTAAACCGGATGGTACCTATAAATTGGTGCATGATTTAAAAGCAATAAGCAAAAAGGTTATTATAGACCACCCTATGGTCCCTAACACAGATTCCGCCTGTAGCAGCCGTTTTTACAGTGTTGAATTTAAAGGATGCTTTTTTCTCAATACCATTAAAAGAGGGAAGCTGGAAGTTATTTGATTTTAAAATATAGAAGAAATTATCCTTAAAGAGGAAGGATTTCTTAGAATAATGTAGCTTAGAAGTAACTGTATTATGAATGTTGTGTAGTATGGTTTTAAAACAGTCTTAAACTATATTCTCACTCCTTGCATATGCACTCTTGACCCCTGCCCTGCATGCATCTTAAACTCATTCTCACCCTGCCCCAAATGTGTTTTTCACAAGGCAGGAGCCACAGTGTCTGAATATCCTGTATCTCCTGTCTTGAAAGGAACAGACAGGTAAACGGAATCGATTAATACCGGACAATTGGTGTGATCGCCATTAAGCTTTTCCACTTGTTTAAGTGTATTGAAACGCCCCCTCCCTTCTTCACACTAAGGTATAAAAAAGGCCTCAGCCATGTATAGAGCTGAGCCATTTGCTTTGAGTTTTAACTCCTTGGCTCCTGTTTGCTAAGCAAATAAACTTGTATTTCAGAAACCTACTGAGTTTGCCTGTCCTTTGACGGTATATTGGGACAGGCCTCCAAAGGAACGAAGCAGTTTTTGCAACGCATGTGTTGTAACTAAATCTGTAGCTTTAGACCTAGGAGTTTCCTTGACTCACTGGTTTTTGTCTGACTTTGTACCTCGAACAGAAGACTTTTATTAGTTGTACAGTAACACCTAGAAGCTCTAACTGAGATGTGAGTCCCTTTACGCTAGGTGCTGTACAGAGTGAAGTCATACCCCTCCCCCCCCCAAATTGCTTACTGTCTAAACAAACAAGATAGATAAAAGGTGGGGGAAAGGAAAGGATTATTACTCACAGATGGAGAACTGCAGCAAAGAGAGAGATTCAATGGCTTGCCACAAGGTGTGTGGACGCTGTCTACCGCAACATTTTATGTCTATCTTTAGCTGTCTATGCTGGTTCCCCATAGAAGATTGAATCAAGTTCAAGGTCTTGGTCCTTATCTTGAAGGTGCTCACTGGCCTGGGCCCAGAGTGGTTAAAAGACCATCTAAAGCTCTGGGACGAGGCCCTCGGTTGACAATGCCAAGCTTCCGATCTCTACACAGTCAGGGTAAAGCCCAACTTTCCAAGGGCAGAAGGGACCATTGTGGTCGTCTGGTCGGGCCCCCACTACAACACAGGCCGTACAACTTCCCCCAAACAATCCCCAGACAGTATCACTTCATGAAACTTCCAATCGTCATTTAAAAATTGCCAGTGATGGCGAATCCACCACACTCGGGTAAATTGTTCTATTGGTTAATTACCTTCATTGTTAAAAATGATGCCTTATTTCCAGTCTGAATTTGTCTCACCTCCAATTCCAGCCACTGGATTGCGTTGAACCTTTCTCCGATAGAGTCAGGAGCCCACAATCAAATATTTGTTTCCCAAGTAGGTGCTTATAGACTGTCCCCCCTTAACCTTCACTTTGTTAACCTAAATAGATTGAGCTCCTTGAGGCTCTCGCTACAAGACGTGTTTCTCATTCTCAGTGGTTCTCATGGCTCTTCTCTGAACCCTCTCCAATGCATCAACATCGGTGTTGAACTGTGGGCAGCTGTCACACTAGTACTGACTACAGAGGTTAAGTAACCTCTCTCCTCCTACCCAAGGTTCCCCATTTATGTGTCCCAGGATTTCATTAGCCCCCTTGGCCACAGTGTTGGGAGCTCAAGCTCAGTTGACTATCCCCCTATGACCCCCCCTCCCCAAACCGTTTTCAGAGTCACTGCTTCCCAGGAGAGACTCTGGCTGTAAGTGCGGCCGACGTTCTTTGTTCCTAGATGTCTACGGTTACATTTAGTCATATTAATTAGGGTTCCCAACTGTCCCTTATTACAGGGGATGGCTCTTCATCTCGGTGCAATAGTGGAAGTTGCTGTGTGTTGCAAAAAGCAGCAAGAAATCCCCCGGTGAATGTCGGTGAGTACAGCTTATTATTATTAATACTAATGATGATATTGGGAGGACAGATGGGGCGAGGTTGATAAGAAAGCAGTCCCTTATTTTTGAAATACGATATCGGCAACCCTAATATTAATGCACGTGTTGCTTGCTTGTACCCAGTTTAACAAGTGAATCAGTGACTTGTCCTCTTCATTATTTATCATTCCCCCAATTCTTGTGTCACCTCCATACTTTATCGGTGGTGATTTTGTGTTCATGGACCATGCCCATCACCCATCATGGACCTGAGCATCCTCCCATGATGCATCAATACATGCGAGTGGCACCTATCAAGTGTGTTTTCACCCTACCTGCCCCCCCCCCCCCCCGCGGAGCAGAGGGAATTGCACCTGGAATATTTTTGGTGGGGAGAGTAGTTTTGCCTATTTAGAAGGAATTGCTCTTTCGGGCAGGGCCTGTCTCTTACTGTGTGTGTACAGCACCTAGCACAAGGGGGGGCGGTCTCGGTCAGGGCCAGAGGACACTGCAATTCAAATAGGAGCGAAGAGTTGTTTTGTCTGAACTATGCCAAGTGATGTGAGCCAAGCAGGGGACAGTAGAGGGAAGGATTCCTGAGCCGGGTCAATGACGCTGACAGAGGGGAGTGGAAATCACACATCCCTCTACCAACCTGGTTCAAAGTAAGTGACACCAATCTGGCCCATGGTGGGAACTGGTGGCGCTGTTTCCACCATTGTTCTCCCCCGGGGGCTGGGGTGTGCTGTTTAATTTACAGCTGGGCCTTGGTGGGCGTCTGTTTCTGGGATGTGCCAAGTCAGCTCTGTCCTTGTTCCCATGATCCCGCCTGGCATTTCAGGACTTTCCTGGCTTCCTGCAGCTCCTGTACCAGAAGGGAAGGTGCGACTACTGGGCACTGCCGTAACCTCTCCCCTGCCAGATTTGCCAGTGCAGAAGCCCGCAGGGGTATAAGTGAAGGCCAAATTCCTCCCTTAGAGATCAAAACAAGGTTTTCCCCGGCCTGTTACCAAGCGCCTCAAAGAAAGCAGTGGGTTGATCCAAGTATTGTTTCACTGAAATGCCATAAAAATGGCCACTTAGAGCTTCCCATCCTTCATCGCCAAATTACCCAGCAATTGACTGACTCCTCTCCCTTCCCTTTCAAAGACAGTCATTAGTGGACAAGACCATTTGCATTTCCTGTTAATTCACTTGCCTAGGCCAGAGAGTAAAATGAACAGTTTTCTGCTAGTCTCTCTCCCCTGGGACCCACCTTGCCATCTGCTAATGACAATGCACTAGCCCCGTTTCACCTATCAACTAATAGTCATTCATCTTGATCAGCGAGGGTGTAATGAGAATCCAGTATCCGATTACAATGGTGTGTGGTGATTTATTAGCAAGGGGGAGGGGATAGCCGGAGAGGAGTATTTGCAAATACTCATCTGTTATGTTGCTAGGGCGATTTGTAAAGGGGAGCTGGAGTCTTTTTTGCTCGAGCTCTTTTGCTTGTGTGACATGCAAGCTTCCATGGTTAAAATGTTGGTTATTTGTGGTGTTGTAATGTCTGGAGTTAAAACCATGATCCGTGTGCTCCCACTGGGCCCGGAGCTGTATATAAACACGGCGAGAGACCAAAGGATTTTTATCCCCCAAAAGGAAAGGAGATCCCAGTGGTTAGGACACCAGATGAGATCTGGGTTCAAATCCCTGCTGGGACACAGACTTCTCAGTCCATCTGCTATCTGTCCCCCGTCTGTACAATGGGAGTGATAGGCCTTCGCCGCCGCACAGTGTGCTCAGGTGCTGTGCTGCTGGAGGCCTGGGATGGGCTATAAAGTCCGTTCCAGCACACAAGGTCTTAAGATGAGCTCAATTAGTGCATCCAGTCGCACCTGGACGATGAGCCAGGCTCGATTTGGGAAGGGACCTGGCTGGGGAGAGCTGAGTGGTTACTATAAGGAGAGGACTACAGGGCAGAAGAGGGGGAAGCCTGGGGGAAAGGAGGTCTTGGGATGATCTCCTAGAGGAAGCTCTAGGAAAGGTTCAGGAAAGCTGGCCCATGGGAGAAGGGAGCATCCCTGGACAGCAGGCCCCGAAAGACCATCAGGGCTTTGAAAAAGGAGGTAAGCCCTGAACGAGGGTCAGCCTGAGGAGCTGGGCTGTGGAAGAATGCCTGGACCAAAGGTAGTTGAGCCCCGAGAGGAAGGCCGGGGTCAAATCATGACTGGTGTGGAGAGAGTGAATAGGGAAGTGTTATTTACCCCTTCCGAGAACACAAGAACAGGACACCCAATGAAATGAATAGGCCGCAGGTTTAAAACAAACACAAGGCAGAACTTCTTCACCCACTGCACCATAGAACTTGTGGCCGGAGGATGTTGTGAAGGCCAAAAACATAACTGGGGTGAAATAAGAATGAGATAAGTTCAAGGAGGGTAGGTCCATCAATAGGTATTAGCCAAGATGGTCAGGGATGCGACTTCTGTCTGCCAGAAGCTGGGACTGGATGACAGTGGGTGGATCACTAGAAATTACTGTTTTGTTCACTACTTGTGAAGCACCTGGCACCAGCCACTGTTAAGACAGGATACTGGGCTAGGTGTACCACTGGTCTGACCCAGTATAACTATTCTTATGTTAAGTTCAGTTAAAGGTGGTGATACTCAGATACTATGGTAACAGTCCAACATATGGTCCTTAAGGTTTGTCTCCATGAACACTGGACTGCAGCAAGCCAGGGTGTGACTCGACCCCCGCACCGGTCTGCTGCGGTCTAATTTTTGGGTGCACCCTGCTGACCACGAGCAGTTCGTTAGTGTGCTTTGAGGAAGTCGTCTCAAACTGGACTACATCAAAGTCCAGCAGTGGACTGCTAATGTTCATTCGCAGCGTGCACAGGAACAGTTAGTCTGTGGCAGGCCAGGCTGGGGTAGATTCACCCCCCAGCTTGGCATGAACTAGATGTTTGTGTAGACAAGCTCCATCACTGTTAGGGTTCTGGGCTGGGACCTGCTGGAGTAGTAGGCCCTATTCCCCCTGCTGCCAACCCCATTCCTGGGGTGGCGGCCTTCCCACCTTAAGCCAGGAGGCCTGAATATATCTGCCGGAGCCAGGACGTGGGAGCGCCTTTGACTGTTTGATGCCCCACCCTGCCTGAGACCTGGGCTCTTGGACTCTTCACTGCCCTGCCATGACCAAAGGCCAGAGTCCCTTTGACTGTTTGGTCTTAGGCTGTGAGGTGCTCCGTGCTGCTGGGGATCCTGCACTCCAGAGGCCACTACTAAATCAGGGATCGATTTATTGCGTCTCATCTAGACACGATAAATCGATCCCTGAACGTGCTCCCCATCGACTCCAGCTCCGCAAGAGGAGTAAGCAGAGTCAACGGGGGAGCCACTGCGGTCGACTAGCTGCTGTGAGGACGGCCAGATAAGTCGAACTAAGATATTCGTGTAGCTGAAGTCGAACTAGCGTAACTGAAGTTGCGTATCTTAGTTTGAACACTTCTCTCACCTCTTCCCTCCGCCTCCCCCCGCCCATGTAGCCCAGGCCTGAGTCTTTGAGCTCCGTTGGGGTATAAACCCGAGATATACACAAAGAACAGGTGACTAGCAAATTGCTAGAAAATAGAGATTGGGGCAGGTACTGTACTTGTGGTTTAATTGACAAATGCATCCACTTCAGCACACTCCAGAGGTCGTGTACTGCTCTCAGTTCACGTGTGTGTACGTCCCGAAATACATAAATTCACCTGAAAACACAGCGGTCCCGATCCCGAGCGCCATAAATCAGTGCAGCTCTGCTGGTGTCCTGAGGCTCTGGCACTCAGGCAGCTGTTTGCCGTGATGTCTTTGTCAGTGAACTGACAGCTGGGAAGAGTGAGGCAGCTGGCAGAATGTTTTCAAGGCTATTTGTTTTTAATGTATTTCTTCTGGAGCAAGAATTTGGTGTTCATTTTCCCACCTCAGCTCAGCAGGCCCCATAGTCAGTGTCCTTGCTCTGAAGTGTTTACAATATATATAGGCAAGACAAAGGGAAGCTTATTATCCCCATTTAATTAATGGGAAACTGAGGCAGAGAGAAGTTCAGTGATTTGCCCACAGTTACCCTGGAAGGCTGTGATACACCAAGAAATACACTGATCCACAGAAAAAAATAGTGGGTACTCAGCACCCACCAGCCACCCACCAAAAAGCTGAGGTGAGGGCAGGAAGAGGCGGGGTGAGGGTGGGACTTTTGGGAAGGGGTGGAGTGGGGGTAGGGCCTCAGGGTAGAGCAGAGGTGGTGCACCCCGGGGAAAGCTGAAAGACGATGCTTGTGAAACCCAGCTTTCCTGACTCCCAGCCAGACGTCTTACCCACAGGATTATTACTACCACCAGTTATGCATAATCATCCAAAATGCAATATTTGGCTGTCGCAAGCAGAGACTGGCCTTTAGGGAACTTAAACAGAATGCTGTTAAATCCAGGACTGGAATGGCAGGGGAGCTGTGGAAGAGAGAGTTGCCTTTGTGAAGAGAAATTAATTCATGTCTATAAAGATTTTGGCCCAAGATAGTGGACATCTTGTCAGCCCCTTGATTTCCAAGCTGGGTTGGGTTGAAATCACACAAAAACAGCTTGTAAAATGTTGGCCGGATTCAGCCCTCATTCCAGCCTAAATGTAATCCGGGAGCCAAATGCCACCGTTCCTGCCCATTTCTTGTGCGGGTGATGAGGGGTATGATATGAGAACTGAAGTGAAGGAACTCCTGCTTTTAAATTATTTACCATCTGAGCTCTGGTTTTATCCCTTTTAGTACAGAAACTATGAGGGGTTTTCTGTGGCCTAGAAACAGCTAAACATGTTTCCCCTTGTGTATGTAAAATATTGATCTTGGCATGTGCACATGCGGAAGAATTATTTACATTAGGCTAAACTATGGAGGGCACATTTTGCACGCACGTGTGTGGGTGTACATGACTGTTTTCAGGTATTCGCTCTGTGATTCCCATGGCTTTGCACGAACGGAGCATGTCTAGGGAATCGGGTGAAAGGGCTGTGTGGAAAATGTGCAAGTTTCATTTTGGAAAGAGGTTGCCACACCAATCTCACACCACCCTGCTGAACTCGGCTAAAGGCCTCATCCGGTGATTGTGTAAACCCCTTTCATACCTAGTCTTTGTGAGCAGACTCATGGCTGTGAATACAAAGGCTATGCATGTGAGGACTGGGCCTTCAGACTTTATTTATAGTTGATTTACACTCAGTATTGGTTGTTGTTTTTTTAAAGTCCCCCTTTGACTCCTGCGGGATCAGGACTGGGCCCTACGATAGTTCAAACCGTACCTCCAGAAGCTTGGGTCCATAGGCTAGTTTTTCAGATTGAGATGCTAGTCCCATTTGTCGGCCTCATGGTGCGGGCTGGGACTGGGGAATACTTAAGAAATAGTCCCTTTGCCCTCTTTACCCCTCCTTATAATCATCCAGTCTCCCACAACTGTTGCAAGAGCCAACTCTCATCCACCTCTGCTTAGCTGCAGCCCACAGAGGAAACCCCCAGTAATGGAGACTTCAGTGACCATTGGATCAGGTCCCTAGGTCTTCCAGCCACTCCTGCCTTTCCCTTCCTCAGAGAAGGTTGCGTATCTTCCTTTGCCCCTCCCCAAGCTGCTCTTCCCTATAGAAGCAGCTAGAGTACGATGCTGCCTTGGGGAAGGAAAAAGGCTATTTTGTGAGAATTCTTCTATGATATTGACTCAAAATGGTCAGTGCCACTGAAAGTCACCAACCACAGCCTTTTCCACATGAGGACATGGAAATCCATACCACGGAGCAGCAGCTTCCTGGTGCCAATTGTGACCTATCACTATATAAGAACACAAGAGCCACAAAACTGCATCAGACCAAAGGTCCATCTAGCCCAGTATCCTGTCTTCTGACAGTGGCCAATGCCAGGTGCCCCTGAGGGAATGAACCGAACAGGTAATCATCAAGTGATCCATCCCCTATAGCCCATTCTCAGCTTTTGTCAAACAGAAGCTAGGGACACCATCCCTGCCCATCCTGGCTAATAGTCATTGATGGACCTATCCTCCATGAACATCTCTAATTCTTTTTTGAACCCTGCTTTAGTCTTGGCCTTCACAACATCCTCTGGCAAGGAGTTCCATAGGTTGACTCTGCGTTGTGTGAAAAAATACTTCCTTTTGTTTGTTTAAAACCTGCTGCCTATTAATTTCATTTGGTGAGCCCTAGTCCTTGTGTTATGAGAAGGAGTAATAACACTTCCTTATTTACTTTCTCCACAACAGACATGATTTTATAGATCTCTATCATATTGCCCCTTAGTCGTCTCTTTTCCAAGCTAAGAAGTCCCAGTCTTATTAATTTCTCCTCATACAGAAGCCGTTCTATGCCTCTGATTTTTGTTGTCGTTTTCTGGACCGTTTCCAATTCCATTATATCTTTTTTGAGACGGGGTGACAAGATCTGCATGCAGTATTCAAGATGTGGGTGTACCATGGATTTATATAGAAGTAATATGTTATTTTCTGTCATATTATCTATCCCTTTCTTAATGGTTCCCAACATTCTAAATGCTGTAATCAATCTTGACAGGCTGCTGTGTGTGTCTGGGTTTGGTGCATGAAAATTAAGAACCTGACAGCTCAGGAAAAGGAAGATATTTATTTATAGACAGTGATGTAGAGAATCTACATGGCCATTTGAGTTTCTTCAAACCAGCCTTCCTGTGGCCTTGCCTGTTACATGCCCCGGAGATCATTCCAATTTTCTGATACAGTATCTTAGTTTTGGCCTTCATCCTCGGCAAAAAAAGATGACAAAAGATCAGTTGTCTTCAGTTCTGTGAACATTCCAATGGCAGTCTAGCAAGACCTCATCTGTCGTCACTGTTACCCGGGGTTCTTCCAGACCAAAGCTCTTGGTAAGTTTTACTCTGTGCGAGGTGGCGTCAGGAAATCCATCAGGGGATACGGCTGTCCGATGGATAGGTGGCTGACACAAACAGGACAACACAGGAGCGCTGTCACTTAGAGCTGAATTTTACTTGGTCTCAAGCACTTACACACGTCCGCAACAGGTTAGTAAAATACCCGCAACCCTTGATAATTGCCAAAGCTGAGTGTGGCTCTCGAGTCGCACAGTGGCAGCCTGTCTGCCGCTGGGGACTGTAAGATGTATCCAGAGAGAGGATCCAGAAAAGTCCAACTACCTCAAACTTTCCCCCCTTATTTATACATGAGCATGTCCCTTAAAGAAAACGTGTTACAAGCAGTTTCAATGGTCCAGCAAGAGGTTCGTTCTGATGACTGATTAACCAGGTGTGGGGTTTTTCCAGAGTTTGCAGCCTTGAGGCCCCCCCTAATAGACTTATAGATAATGCATGTATCAGTGACTTCAGCACAATTCTTATAAGCTGCCCTTTCTGTGGCACCCAAAGACCCCCTCCCCTACTGCTTTGGTCAAGCTGAGGCTCTGACTTGACTGCTTTGCAGCCTGCTGACTTGGCTGCTTTTAGCAATAAGCCATAATGGTTTCAGGCACTTTACTGGTTTGCCAAAAATCTCCCTGTATAGTCACCAGTGCCCCCCTTTTCACCATACTCCGAGCCTCTGAATGTCAGACCCCTTTGTTACTGATTGACTTCAGCTGCGATTCAGAAGTAAAATAAGTACTTCCATAAATAGACAGACAGCCATTTTAGGTATCTAGCTGTCTGAACTTGCCACCCAAAATTAATCTGCAGATGAATTTAATCTAATCATACAATATGTGACCCCAGTTCAGGAAAGCATCCCTACTCAGCATGGACTTTAGTCCCACTCAGATCAACAGCAAAGCACCCATGCCCAGATATTCAAAAGCATCTAGGCCCTCTGTTGATTTCCATGTGAGTCAGGCGTATAAATACCTTAAAAGAGCAGAGCCCCTTTCATGGTAATAGTGCAGGGTCACGTCCTTTACAATTTCTTCTGCACTTTCATCTCTTTTTTTCAGGGGAAGTGCCAGTGTAATAGAAAAGATACTCTATTCCAGGGGTGGGCAAACTACAGCCCGCGGGCCAGATCTGGCCCACGGGACCGTCCCATCTGGCCCGCCGGCTGGGGAGGCTGCCCCCGCCCCACCCCTCCCCCAGAGCCGCGCTGCATAGCGCTATGGCCAGGTCTGCATGATCCCTCTTCCCCTCAGCCGTGCTATGTAGGCAGCATGCCGTGGGAGGGGGGTGCTAGGGCTGCACACTGAGCCCCTCTCCAGAGCTGTGCGGGCGGCACACTGGGGGGCCGGGGCTGCGAGCTCCCCCCCTTCCCCCAGAGCCAGGCAGAGCACCTATGGTAAGGTGGTGGAGGGGAGCTGGGGGGGTTCCAGGGTGGTGGTCTGGAGGGGGCAGTCAAGGAGCAGGGTGGGTTGGATAGGGGGTGGGGTTCTGGGGCAGTGGTTGGGGGGGGCTCTGGAGGGGGCAGGGTGGGTTGGATAGGGGGTGGGGTTCTGGGGTGGTGGTTAGGGGGAGGGAGGGTGGAAAGGGATCGGGACAGTCAGGGGACAGGGAGCAGGGGAATTGGGTAGGGGGTGGGGTCCTGGGGGGTCATTAGGGGTCTCTGGAAGGGTCAGTCAGGGGATGGGAGAGGATTGGTTGGGTTGGGGATTCCGAGGGGGCAGTCAGAGGGCGGGAAGTGGGAGCAGGCCGGATTGAGGGCGGGGACTTCCCTACCTGGCCCTCCATATACTTTTGTAAACCCAATGTGGCCCTCGGGCCAAAAAGTTTGCCCACCTCTGCTCTATTCCCTACCTCTACAGCCAAAGAAGAATAAAAATCACTGTCTCTCTTAAATAAACACTGTTTGCCACGAAGCTTGTTTTGTATGAACATTTGCAGAAAGTGAATTTTAGTCCAACAGCCAGGTTTTGTTTAAATACCAAGAAACAAATTTCATTTAATGCCAAAACAAAATCCATTTGGGACAGAACCAGAAGTAGCGGAGAAATGTGAGGACACCGGAGTTCAAACAGCTTCCCTTTTTTGGGCAACTTTATAGCAAAAGAAACCCACCCAAAAAACAAAAACAAAAAATGCCACCAGGGCACGGAATGGTTGTAGGAAAACACAAGGGTTATTACTGGGACTGGTTTTAAAAAAAGAAAATAATGAGACATTTTCAACTGGAAAAATTATCATTTTTCCCCATTAAAATTTGTTGGTGTGAAATTTTTCATAAATGTATTTTTATCACCAAAAAAACCTTTAAAAAGGGTCAATTTCAACCTAGAACAACTTTGAACTTTTAATTATGTCATAAAACTAGCTCTTCATTTTTCCCCATTCTCTGGTTTTAGCACTCGAATGGTAGTACAGCCGATTGTCATTTGAGGTGTGTGCACATCTCTGTGGCTTGTTTATTCTTAACTGATATCACATTAAGATTAGAGGATAAATCTTCAGGGCAGAAGGAAGGAAGACGTCCTTTAGGGTTTCTGATTAAGGCCTCTGAACATTACTACCATGTGAATGTTAAATAATACAGTAAGATGGTTACTATGGGCTAGAATTGATTTATAGAGGGAATAATGGGAGAAATGAATTTCCAGGCATGAATTAACTGCAGCGAAGGCAGAGGACATGGATGAATGGGAATGGGGCATCATGGGTGCCTCTTTTATCTTTAAAAAGGAATTTTCCAAGTAGTCTTTGGAAACAGCGGTCACTGTTTTGGTATCTCTGTTCAGTGAAGGGGGCTGATATGTCTCTGTGGGGGATGGCAACTTAATGGAATTTTCAGCAGAAAGCCCAGCTTGGTAGCAGGACTTCACCACTGGAAGTCTAGCTCTCTCTTTCCCCGTCACCCCCCAGCCGGGGTATGGGCCACCAACTGCTGTTGGTGTTTCAGTAGCAATTGGTTCCCTTACAGGGGGGAGTTGCTAGCCCCACACCCATGTGAAGCCTCCAGCACCTGGTATTCCCAGGAGGTCTCCCATCCAAGTACTAGCCAGGCCCAACCCTGCTTAGCTTCCAAGATCAGATGGGATAGGGCTTGTTCAGGGTGGTTTAGCCATATGGAAGTCTAGCTAAGGTACTTATATTGGTCCCCGTTGCCGTTGTATCTGGGTACCTCACTATCTATAATGTTCTTATTCTTATAACCTCCCTGTGAGGTAGGGCAGTGCTGTTATCCCCATTACATGGTTGGGGAACTGAGGCACAGAGCGACTAAGTGACTTGCCCAAGATCACACAGGAAGTCTGTGGCTGACCCCAGAATTTTAACCCCGGTCTCCTACGTCCCAGTCTGGCACCCTACTCATCCTTCCTCTCAGAATGTGATAATGCCCCAAAGGGGCTGAATATTTGGGATAGCAACAAGTCATAACAAATCTCATCTCTGAAGCTTTCCCAACATGTTCTGCTGGATGCTGGCCTTGTAAACCTGGAAAGGGCAACTAGCTACAGCTACTTTGGCCTGTTGTTGCATCAGGGAGCAACTCTCTCCCTTCCGGCAGGTGAGCAACTAGCGTGTGGTGTCGGTTTTCCCCTGCCTTTGCCGCTCTCCTCCTGGAGGGGCTAATACAACTTTATCGATCTTCTCAGACCCTTTCTAAGATGTTACGTTCCTTTTGTGTGGGGGTTAAACTGGCTGGGCCTGTGAAGAGGGTTGGAAATGGGGGTGTGGGCTCTGAGGAGCCTCTCTCATAAGGCTCAAGGAATGGCCATTTGAGGCAAGATGTCACCCTACCAACCCCACCCAGCCCACTCCACAGGGGCTGGAGACCAGCAGGAGAGAGAAGGATGGTGCCTTTCAATTTCTAGGACCTCTGCATGGGGTCTGGGCAACAGCAGGATGGGAACTGGGCAAACAAACCTTTGTTAATGGGCCAAAATAAGGCCTTGGCTGTGGTTCTCTTTTAAGCCAGTTTGTAACCTGATTGGCTCAAAACACGCCTTGACTCAAAAGAGTTAATACTTGGTATTGTAACCATGGCAACTGTGTGTGTGTGTTGCACAGCTGCCAGGCATGCGATTGGCTTCCTTTTGCCTGCTGGCACACTGATTTGTTTGTCTGCAGCTTGTCCTTGGGTACACGCAGACATCCTGGTGCATCCGTTATGGGCTCCAGACCTTCAGTTCTAGGAGCTGTCATCAAGGGGAGAAGCACGGGGAGTAAACACGTGACCTGCAGGAAGCCAGATCGAAGGGTTCCCGTCTCTGCGGCAGAAAGGACGGATTGAGGGCAGCAGGTGCTGGAACAATTTTGATCGTGGGGGTGCTGAGGATGGAAACCATGCATGTGTGTGGTGTTTGGTGTTGCTACTTCAAATCCGGGGGTGTGGCAGCACCCCTAGTTCCAGCACAGCTGACTGAGGGATGGGGAAGGATCTGCGATGGAACGCTCCATGTATTGCAGGCAGGTGGCCTTGGAGCGGTGAAGGGCTGGGGAATCCCTAATGTGTTGTACCCAGAGAGCTTATGGATTGCAGCAGGGGCTGTGAAACTCTGCTCCTGGGGGCAGGGAGAGGCCCAAGCCTAAGGATTTAAGGCAACATGTGAAGAGCTACTTGTCCCAGGAAAGGCCAAAGGACTCTGTGTTGGGGGTTGAATAAACCAGACCCCACGAAGGAGACGTTATTTGACCCACATGAACGTGTGCATTCACTGAGGAGCCACGCTGGGGAATCTGAGACAGCAGCTATGTCCCCTGTCCCTGCAGCAGAGAGGGGACCCAGCATAGTCTAGCGATTCCTGCTTCCTATCCGCTTTCTCTGCAGTGAGACAGCTCAGAGTGTATTGCCCCTGGAAAAAGTACAGTAAATGTAGGGGTATGGAACAACTTCCATATGAGGAGAGGTTGAAAGGACTGGGACCGTTCCGCTTGGAAAAGAGATGACTAAGGATGAATATGATAGAGATGTCTAAAATCATGAATGGTGTGGAGAAAGTGAATAAGGAAATGTAATTTACCCCTTCACATAGCACATCATTCCCTCCCAAGCATCTGGCACCAGCCAACTGGGCTAGATGGACCATTAGACTGACCCAGCATGGCTGTTCTTACATTATTTTGTAATACAGTAGACCAGGGGTCTCAAACTCAAATGACCACGAGGGCCGCATGAGGACTAGTGCACTGGCCCAAGGGCCGCACCACTGACACACGTACACACCCTCGCTGCCCCAGCTCCGCCCCCACTCCACCCCTTCCAAGAGGTCCCACCCCTGCCCCACCTCCTCCTCTGAGCACGCAGCTCCCCATTCCCTCCTGGAAAGCGCTAGGCACCACCAACAGCTGTTTGGCAAACAAAGCAAGAGCAATATAGGAAGTCCAGAGCTAGAAACACGCGTGGCCCAGCCAGGCAGCAGAGAAGCCTCTGCTTCTGGCCCCTCCCTCCCGCAAACTGCTATGGGGGGGGGGGGGGACAGGAAGCCTGGCGGGCCGCAGGGAAGGGCTTCGCAGGCCACATGCGGCCCCCGGGCCGCATGTTTGAGACCCCTGCAGTAGACTCTCGATTATCCAGGATTGGGTTAACCAGGATGTGGATTAACCAGGATGTCAAAAAACCTATGCGTAACCTGCAGGGCCGGCTCTGGCTTTGTTGTCACCCCAAGCACACAAAAAAATCCCACCCCACCAGGGCACAGGGCAGCCAGTGAACCAACACCACCTCCCCCCGGTGCAGGGTGGCTGGTGAACCAACCCCCTCTCCCCATATTTCCTATGGATGGTGATTATCCAGGATTTTATTAACCAGGATTAATTTTTTCCCTATCATCCTGGATAATCGAGAGTCTACTGTATTAATAAAAAAATACTTATATTCTATTAGTCTTCTCAGAAGCAGCTGATTTGTTCTGGCTTGAAATGGTCCAGAAAAATTCAGCCTGAGCCAAATGCCCAGCTTTGAAAATGTCAGTCCAACTGGTTAAAGTTTACCCAAGTTAAAACCACTGAAACAGAGTCTTATAATGGGAAATATCAGGCAACCTCAGAGGCAGCGCCACCAACCTTGCATATAATCATGGGGTGAATAAAACAGACAGATTCGGGCAACCCTAAATCTTGTGCTATTTGTGGTCTGGATCCATATTTGGTCGGTTGAGCCTCTCTCTTGTTTATATTATATACGGTTACTAAAAGGAAGAAGACAAAAATCATTCCAGTCATTTTTGAAATTCAACGTGTAAGGGACTTGCTAATGGAAATAGATAATAAACAATAAATTGAACTAGGATTCCCCCAAGGCTCAAAGTCAATCTCCTCCCTCATCCCCAGTGGTAGAAAAATGTATATACTCTTCTCTATAAGAAGCCCACTTGCAGTAAATCAGTGTGTGCTGTTTTGAATCAAGTTGAAGAGCTTTTCTCAGACATTTGCTAGGATTTCTGATGTGATTCTTCTATTGAGCTGAAGTCAGAATGAAAACTGGACACAGCAAGCAGCCACATAGTGAAATAAAAAAGCAGGCAGATTACACAGCCCATAGAAACTCATTAGTGAATCACGCTAGGTAGGAAATAGGCATAATGAGGAAATGAGTCCTAATTATAATGTCGTAGGAACCAATTCTGATATAATACATTTTAACCAGCATCCCTAGGGGACAGACATTTGACTACTGGTTTTTGAACATCATCCTTCCTAATAAAGGAAATAAACATGAGTGCCAGCTGGAAGTCACTGCTCTCTTGGAAAGCTCACCATACCCTGGATTTCTGAGCTTCTAGTTGTAAACAGCCTCTTATCTTAGAGCCCTATCAGAACCCTTAGTCCAATTTTATTTCAGTTCCAAAAGAGAGGAAACATTTGCCTTCATATACATTGTCTGTTTATTTGCCCTCACCTGGAACACTGTGTTCTGTCCTGGTTGCCCTGTCTCAAGGCAGATTAGAGCAGAAATAGATAGGAGGGACGGCTCCAAGGAAGGGTGACAAAAACGATTAGAGGTGGGAAAGACTTCGGTAGCAGAAGAGATCAAAAAGACTGAGACTTTTTAGGTAGGGAGGGAGGGGATATAAAATAAAGAATGGGGAAGAGCAGGTGAAGTGAGAGCTCCTATATTCCCTCAATACATGTATAGCTGTTAAAAAGAAAATATTGTTACACAGTGCATAATGATCCTGTGGAACTCATTGCCACGAGATATTACGGGGGCCGGGAATTTGGCAGGATTCAAAAAAGGACTGGTCTCTTATACAGTTCATGAGACCCTCCACCATTAAACTGGAGTGGGTGCAAATCAGATAAGGTATTTAAATCCTCGTGCTGCAGGGGATGAGCCAACTACAAACTGCCAAGATTCGGAGAAAAATTTCTCCCACATGCAGGTTATTTCATGGCTGTTCACTCAGGGATTTTTCATCTCCTTATGAAGCATTATGAAGCAGCTGGGAGTAATGCTAGGATGGGCCAACTGATTTTGACCAGAGAGATGGCTGGAAGCCACAAAATAGCTTTTTGATTTGACTCCCCCTTGCGACCCTTTTATTTGATCCAGGTGCCTCCCGGGGTGTGTTCACACCGATGCTTGGGAATTGGCTGCTCTTCATACAGATATCTATTAGTCACACGTGAACAAGATGACAGCATTTGCTATTCACCTTCTCTGCTTTTCCTGCTTTAAAAGGTTTCACTCTGCCACTGAAGGGGCAGAAGCAAAAACCCTGTGATCTCACTGACCTGTCATCCTCTGTGTGTAGTGAACAGCAAATAGCAGAAGGGGAGAGGGGTGTTAATTTGCACGGTTACAATTGGTCAAAATTCTAGTCTGTTCATGATCAAGTCACAAGTAGAAAGTGTGTTGGATATTTTATTGTATTGGCTGGGTGTCCATGTAGGTTTGATTTGGTAGACAGGCTCAGAGAAGGGGAATTGAAGCAAAGTGCTCTTTTGGCAGGGGATCTGACACCAGATCTAGGAGAGGCCGGCACTGGTGTATAAAGGATCTGCTGCATTAGTGTTTGCTGGATTTTACTTCACTCCTTCCAATGCCTTTGAGGTTATGTATTTCTCAAGGTATAATTCCATTAGTTCTAATTAACACTTTACAAACACTGACTAATCCTCACAACAACTTTTCATGAAGCAGGTAAATAAAGAGTTATCCCAGTGCAGCTTTGCATTCCACAAAACTTGAAGGGGAAAGATTAAATGATTTGCCCACGGTCACAAGGCGGGTCAGGGGATACAATTCAGGTGTTTCTGGCTCCCAGGCCTTAGACTTTGCTCCAAACTCAAAGTGAATCTGAACAAAACATTTCTGAGTTCTGAAAAAAATTAAATTGGTGGGGGAGGGGGAACCCATGAAAATACATTTTGTGTTGGTTTTGGCTGGGACAGAAACCAGAAATGGCAACATGCCAGGAGAGGGGGGCACTTCTTGTAGCACTTTTGGTGTTGCTAGAAGTACTGAAAGTCTCACAAATGAGTCTGAGTTCTTTCAAGATTCCCAGCATCCATAGGCACCATCTCGGTGGGTGCTCCGGGGCTGGAGCACCCACCGGGAAAAATTGGTCTGGCACTGGCAGCTCCCCGTCCCGCCCCTGCTCACCTCCGCTCTGCCTCCTCCCCTGAGCAAGCTGCCGCGGCCTGCTTCTTCCCCCCTCCCTCCCAGCACTGCAAGAAACATCTGTTTGGCATGGCAAGCCTAGGAGGGAAGGGAGGAAGGGAAACGCGGTGCGCTCAGGGGAGGAGCGGGGCCGGGGTGGGGATTTGGGGAAGGGGTTGGAATGGGGTGGGGAAGGGATGGAGTTGGGGCACAGCTGGAGGTGGAGGGGGGCATGAGCCCCCACCGGCACTGGAGAAAGGTGGCGTCTATGCCAACCTCTTGTTGCAGACCTGAAGGGCTTGGGTCAGATAAGGATCTGAATAAGAATCCAAGTGGACCTTTATCTTGTCAAAGCCAGGATTAGAACTCAGGAATTCCTGGCTCCCAGTCCTTTGCCCAGACAGAAATAAATGCTAGGAACAATTTGAATGTTAAGAGGGCAGTGAGTTGGAGAACAGGTTTAGGGAGAGCAGTGTTGCCACAACTGTTGTTTTTTCTTAAATCCCCATATCCTAGAGTCACATGAGAATCTCTCCCTTCATTTTTTAATGAAAGGAACTTTCTTGTTCTCTTGGTTGCAAAGAAGAACTTGAGAACTTGCCCTAAAGTTTCCTGAACAAGAAAACAAATAGAAAGAAACCCGTATTTTTATTTTTAAAAATCTCTCATCACTCTTTAGGGCAATATCATGATTTGGGGAGCAGGGTCTGACTCGCACTTGGGTTGGCAACACTGTGGGCAAAGTGGGCAGCCTGGAAAGCATGCAAGTAGGAGAAATGGGCATCAGGTTTGCATTGCAAGGAGAGTAAAGAGGGGAAGGAAACAGTGCAGGTCAGAGAACACATACAAATCACGAGAAATGCAGTAACGTGAGAAAACTCTTACCTCGTCCAGGATTAGGCAGAGACAGAGCCGGGGCCTGGAATATTATCTCTTTACACACACACACACACACACACACACACACACACACACACACACACACACACACACACACACACACACACCAGCTGTCTCTCAATTCCTCACACACTCTCCTTGCAGGTGTTTGAAAGCAAACAGCAGCTGTTTCTAGATGGTCATTGTGATGTCACTCTGTCCTTTGCATGCCGTTACCACATTCTGCCTGTTGCTGTGATATCATGGTTGCCAAACCCTAGGCAGAGCCGCCATCTTGAAATTTAGCTTAAACTATTGCAGGAAAAATACTCACCTTTTGAAATATGGTGCGTACATTTAAATGTGCCCCCTTTTTTAAAGCCAGTTTTTAAATACAACTTTGGCAGAAAAGTCTTCTGCTGAGACTCTCACTGGAACTGAATGAACAGTGAGGGAGATTGCTTTAAATGTAGTTTTTCATTTTCAGTGCCCTCCATATTCTAAAGATAAAAAATGTTGGCATAAAGCCAAGGGCTCATCACAGGGACATTTCAATGGTGCCAATGGGAAAAGTTACGTTTTTTTAAAACTGGCTCTTCTTAAGGTTCCTAGGAGAAGCAAGTAGGGGCTACACCAGTTGGTATCCCCTATTCCCTTGCTTCATAACCAAAATCAAATAGACCAGAGGTTCTCAAACTGTGGTCCATGAGTCCCATTCAGGTGGTGCACGGATAGTTTCCTTTAAGGTGCATGCCTGGGCAGCCACACAGGAGAGAATGAAGGCCACCCACCTAATTAGTGGCGCTTTGCAAGCATGGTTCTACTAATTAGGTGCCTGGACCCTGGAGAAGACTTGCATGTAAGGTGCGGTGGTGGCCTTGGGATTTTCAAGAATCCCTTGGAATAGGGGGGTAGGTGGGAGAGGGCAGTGGGGTGAGAAGAAGGGGTGGGGGGAATTTGGGACATGCAGGGCTCTGGCGGCCAGAGAAAGAGGCCACGTTCCCCAGCTCCAGGGCTGAGGCTGCTGGGGAGAGACGTCCCTCCTTCCCAGCCCCAGCTCTGTGGCTGCTGTGGTGGGGGTGAGACCCCCCTCCTTCCCAGCCCCAGCTCGGGGGCTGCTGCAATGGGGGAGAGAGGGCACATCTATCACACTAGAAAGGTAAGACTACTGATATTAAAATACGAGTTGCGTGCTTTTATTTGTACAACAAAAAGTGAATTATTTTTTATATATAGCACTTTTATCCAAAGCACTTTACAATCGTTAGCTAACGGTACAAACAACATTTGGAAAGATCGTTTTGAGGAGAACGACTGAGACCGACAGACTGGGCCACATATTCCAAAGAACCTGGTATCTATTGTGATGAGCTCTTTTGAAAATCCGGCCACTTAATTTTGAGCTCAGATGGGAGTTGAGCTCTTTTGAAAATTCTGACCATCCAGCATGAATACAAAAGATGAAACCCACAGTAAATGCTACACGTATTATCTGAAATCACTTGGCACATCTTTAAAAAATATACCTCTAGGTACCATCATTGCACCTTTCCTAGTTAAAGCTAATTAGACTATCTCACTAAATTAGCAGTTAGTAAAGCAGGCCGATTGCCACGACTGGTCATTTCTTCGCCAGTGGGGCAGTGAAGTGTCCAAGCCACAGCATCCCTGCAGCACAGCCAGGGCCTGAGAAGGAGACCTGGGACCTACAAGGACCAGACTGTGAGTTGCAGAGACATTGTTTGTGATGTTCCCTGCCATAGAGAAGGGTGATGTGTTTTCCTTTAACCTTTCCCAGTTTTCCTTTTTCCTTTTTAAATGAATTGTTAATTAAATAAATTGTGTTGCTTTAAATCAGGGAAGTATCCAGTGCAGAGGGAGCACCCCGGAGTGGGGACACCCGAGCCTCAGTCCCAGGTAAAGCCCACGAAAGTTTATGCTGAAATAAACTGGTTAGTCTCTAAGGTGCTACAAAGTCTTCCTCGTCTTATTTTCAGATACAGACTAACATGGCTGCTAATCTTAAACCTACCACAGCACGGTTTGGGGTTGGGCCCCCCTGGAATCCTGGGCCCAGCGTTGTCCAGGTTTATGATGACTCTGCCAGACAGGAGAGTGCAAGGAGAGTCCCTGAGGGCAGGGAGGCCTCTGGGTAAAGGAAGTGGGAGCGAGGACTCAGATCCTTTCACTAGCCCAATTCACTGGGGTAGTGCAGAAACCCAGAAAGTTCCCCACAATAGCAGGACTATTCCCCCGCTTACACCATGGTGGAGTGTCCCAGGAGAAGTATCCTGTAGCAATCCAGCCACAAGGTGGCAAAGCTCTGGAGCACGGAAGAGACGGAATGAAAGGTGACTCTTAATAATAATAAATGGAGATATACCAATCTCCTAGAACTGGAAAGACCTTGAAGGTCATCGAGTCCAGTCCCCTGCCTACACTAGCAGGATCGAGTACTGTCCCCTGACAGATTTTTTGCCCCAGATCCCTAAATGGCCCCCTCAAGGATTGAACTCACAACCCTGGGTTTAGCAGGCCAATGCTCAAACCACTGAGCTATCCCTCCCCCCCATGTATGACTCTTTATGTATTTAACTCTTGACATCAGGGCAATTGTAAGGCAAGTTTCTGTCCAATACAATTTTAAACAGCAGCGCGAACTGCTAGCCCTCAGGGTCCAAGTTCTGTAATGGAAACACCAACTCAGCCGTAATGATTCGATAAATAAAACAGTGCCTCAGCCCGGTAGAGAACGAGCTGTCTTTCGCAGAAGGGATCGATTGATGTGGTTTGACAAAAGGATTCAAAACACACACACACAAATGTCTTCAAAACCATTAAAGGGGGAGAAATAATTTGGATTTGAATAGACTCAAAATGACACATTTTCATTTTTTCCACTGGAAAAAGGGGGGTGAAAAGGGAGAGTGGGGGGAACTCAAAAAAACAACACCCATTGTTCTACTCCTGGCCTTTATAGACAATGGAGGTCCTTGACTGCTCTTACAATCTTCCCACACCCTAGCTGTCAAGGGCATATTTTTCCCATCGATGATAATTCACAGTAAGAGCATTTACATCTTGCTCATAATCCCTCAATCTTCTTCATCAGATACCATAAGAATGTCCTTCCATAGAAGATTTATTTTCTGTCAAGCTAACTGCATGCCCGGCTCACTGAAATGGCGACAATTTCCCTACCTTTACTATACTTGGTTCTCCATAGACCTCTGAAGTTCCCTATTAGATCATCTTCGCCAAACTCCAAAAAGCCAAAACAGAATTTTTTTTGTTTCACTTCCATCTGGTTCCAATCAAAAGGAAACTTTTTTTGGTTGATTTGATTGAAAACAGATATTTTTTTCAATCTCAAATTGTTTAATCAAATCAGAAAATTTCAAATGGTACGAATATTTTTTCAAAATGGTCCATATGATTCAAAAAGCCACTTTTTTAAAATCGAAAACTTCCTGATGAAAAATTTTCAACCAGAGAGAGACTCTGGTAAAATGACAATCAAGAAATTCTTCCTGGGTGGAGGTCAGTACTATTCCAAAATGTACTCAGTCCCTGGTGAGGTTTTGAGCAAAAAAACCTTTTCCACTAAGATTTCTGAATATTTTATTAGCCTTTCAAGAAGGCTTTATTTGTTTGTTTCCAGGGCTGAATAAATGGTTTATCTTTCTTTTAGACCCAAGTTTAATATTTAGCTCTCTTTCTATAATAACCATAATTCCTACCACCAGCCAATAAAGGCGTAGGCTGTTATAAATTCCCTCAAGTAAAACATTCACTTTAGAATTGCTAGTGCTTTGAAAAATTATTGTTATGGGACTTGTGATTGTTGTGTGTAGTTTCATGGCTCAGAAATGGACATTCCCTTTCTTTCCCCAAGAACTCCAAGTAAGGAATTGCTAACTATAAATGTGTTTCATCAAGAAAAAAATATTTTTAAGGCCTCCCCCTGCCCCCCCCCCAAAAGGGATCTTACTCAATGCACGCACAGAAGTGGTATTGTACTGCTATCCATCCCTGGCAAAGTATTGGCTACTGTTATGCTGAATTGAATGAAGCAGGTAGTTCATGAAATATAACAAGAAGGGGAGTCTGGTAGCCCCGGTGGACTTTTTCACTGGTGGCTGGAACTAGCCTCCCTATGGCAACCCTGGGCTCTGCTGATATCAACTCCTGAGCAGCAGACTCCAGGTGATGAGAGAGACCTGGGGCATGGGGAAGATCAGGTAGGTCAGGCTGTGAACAGATATTCATTCTTTGTCAGATCATCAAAAAAGCTCCTGCCATTTTATTTAACTTTATCGCCTTCAGGAAAACATTCAGCAGCGTCCACAGGGAGACTGTGGAATATTGCTAGCTATTGCTAGAAGAGCAATATGATGCTGCAGTGAAAACGGCTAATATCATTCTGGGAGGCATTAACAGGAGGGTCATATATAAGAAGGAAATATTTTTTCCGCTCTATTTGGCACTGATGAGGCCTCAGCTGGAGTGTTCGGTTTTGAGCACGACATTTAAGAAAATGTGGAGATATTGGAGAGACCAGAGGAGAGCAACAAAAATGATAAAAGAGGTTTAGAAAACATGAAAGATGAGGAAAGGCTGAAAGAACTGACCAGGATTAGTTTAGAGAAGAGAAGGCTGAGGGGGGAACATGATAACAGTCTTCAAATAATTAAAAGGTTGGCATAAAAAGACTGGTGATAATTGTGCTGCATGTCCACTGAAAGCAGGACAAGAAGTAATGGGCTTCATTTGCAATAAGGGAGATTTAGGTTACAAATTAAGAAAAACTTGTTTAATTATAAGCACAGTTCAACTGGAACAGGCTGAGTAGGGAACTTGTGAACTCTTTGTCTCTGGAGGTTTTAAAGCGCCTGTAGACCATCCTGGAAAGGTGTTTATACGTAGTCCTGCTTCAGCACAGGGGGCTGGATGAAGTGATCTCTTGAGATCTCTTCCATCCTTTCATGTCTATGATTCTGTCAAGGTACCTTTTTGTTTCTCACATCAAATACCTGAAGCAACCACCTGTGCACTCACCTCCTTAACTAGCCCTTTGTCAGCCTATGGCATTGCATTAATCTGGATCAACAGCCCTGACTGAGTAGCAGCAGACAAAAAAAAAAAGGGGTGGGGGGGCAATGAAGCAGCACCACTGGGGAGGAAGCTGCAGGGGAGACCCCAGAGCTCCTATTAAAGAGAATGGTTCCTTTACTTTGAGTTACAGCAGTACAATTTTGTCTGACAACACAGCGTTATCCAGGCTGATGGCTAAGTATGATAGACAAGGACTGCCAGGCATGAGATTCAACATCAAATTTACTTCTCTCTGGGGGGCCTGGAAATTAATCTCATGTGGGCAAGTGGCGGCTGACACTAGCAAGTCTTACCTTAAAGCCAGAGTTTGAGGATTCCATATACTCCAGGGGTCGGCAACCTTTGGCACACAGCCTATCAGGGCAATGCACTGGTGGGATGTGAGGCATTTTGTTTACGTTGACTGTCCACAGGCACAGACCCCCGCAGCTCCTGGTGGCTGCGACTCACTGTTTCCAGCCAATGGGAACTGCGGGAAGCCCGCATGGGATGTGCTGGCCGCCACTTTCCGCAGCTCCCATTGGCCGTGAATGGTGAACCGTAGCCCCTGGGAGCTGCGGGAGGCCATGCCTGAGGATGCTCAATGTAAACAAAATGTCTTGCAGTCCGCCAATGAATTACCCTGCCAGGCTGCGTGCTGAAAGTTGCCAACCCCTGATCTACTCAGTACTAAAATAACCTATTCTGGTCTGGGAAGAGTAATTAGTTTCACTTACGGCCAGGGCCTTGTGTAATCTGTGCCATGATGAAATGAAGGTCCAGTGGTTACAGCTGTAGCCTAGAGCTGAGAAGATGTAGGTTCAAGTCTCTGTTATGCCACAGACTTCTTGTATGACATTGAGTAAGTCATTTAGCTTCTCTGTGCTGCCCATCTGTATAATGGGGACAATAACACTTTCCTACCTCATAGGAGTTTTGGGAAGTTAAGTATGTCAGAAGTTGTGAATTTCTCAGATACTACAGTAGTGGGTGGCATGAAAGTTTCATAGATACTGGGACCAAATTCTACAACAACAACTCCTGGATTTTGCAGCAATGTGAACTTATTCTACTGCAATGAAATACTTTTTATTCCCATCATTTCCAGTCCCAAGTGCCAAAAATGGTCAGCCCCACCCCAATTCATGAGACTGTCCCTAAAATCATGAGAGTTTACAAACCCCCTACACGTCAGGTTCTTCTTACTTAGTGTCTTGTTTCTGAACCTTTGGGGGGCACGCAGGTCACATTTTCAAGCTTTTCTCCACAACCATCAGGGCTAGAAACTCTTTTAAACTGAAACTGAGATTTTTACAGAGGAGCTGGGGGCTTTAAGAAAACCACCTCATATTTTGAAGATTCTGAATAATATTGTGAAAGTTGGCAACATTGCATTATCCCTGCACCTGACATTCCAATTACAATCCATACAGCGAGGCCTCACAATTAAAAAATGCTCATTGATGTAAAATCTGCCAGAGGCTATTTGTGACACTGATTGTTTGTGAGGATAGGGTGTTTCCCCCCTATGCTTTCCATGCATTGTGGCTTAAGATGACTATAGGTCCTAGTCTGACTGAGATAGCCTTGGTTTTTTCATGTGATGTCCCATGGACTTCTTTTGGGACAACTGAACTGTCCCAATTTTTCATTAATCAGAACATTTGTTGCTTTCGTAACTACAAAATGTTGGTTCAAGACGTGCTGCTAATCAAGTGGAAGTTGCTGTGTTTACCAGGAGCAAATGGTTCAGTGGCCCAAGCGTTCAGTGGGATGAATGGTGTTTGGAGTGAAGACAGAAGCTGACAGAGTATAAACACACCTAAAGTTGTCCTTTGACTCAGAGTGAGTGTTAAGGACGCTGGTTCAGAGTTTCATTAAAAACCCATTCAGCCACTAAGGGTAGAATTCACAAAGGTGTTACTCCCATTGCAAGAGCTGGTGCTTCAGAACCTGGCAGTTGTCACACTAGCACAGGTTGTTTAATAAGTGCCTGCTTGTCTTTTGTATGAGTATTTCACAACTACAGAACATGTCACCGCAAACATGTCCTGCTTTTTGCACTTGGAAATCTGGTCACCTTAGCCTCCCCCCAATCCCTGGGCCTTACCTCCCACTATGTTCTCCAGGCAGCTGGACTCTAAACCTCCCCCTCCCCACCATGTCTTGTGTACCAGTGAACAGGGGACCTTGCAGCTGGCTTCTGCCATGCATCACCCCACCGTGACTGCCTGCTGCACTGTTCTCCAGGCAGCTCAGCTGGCCAGCCTACACTTTTAGCAGTCTGACAAGTCATTCAATCAGTTCTGATTCCACTGGCTGGAGGCATGGAACTACACACTGGCCAGTTCATGACTAGCAAGGCAATTGCCTGGCCAGGGCTGGAATGCAGCATTGAGGAGATGGTCACTGAACGCCCATCAGACGGTAATGACTTTTACTCATATCTTGTGAGTCCTGAATTATGGGGCTACATCCAGAACTAGAGCAAGAAAAAAAGCCATTTCCATTGTGATTCTGACCCAGAACCCCCATCTATAGGGGCAGGTTTTTGATCCGGGCAGTGGGATTCATCTCTCTCTCTCTCTCTCTCTCTCTCTCACAATGCCAGACGATGGGATCCGAGTTGATCTTCTCTTCTTGGCCTCTCACATGGAAACACTGTCCATAGGTTAACCCTTCCCTTCCCCACCCATCCCCACTGCAACATCTCGACAGACAAAAGCCATCTCCAAGATGGTGACTTCATCCTACATCATTAATCAATTATTGAGCAGATTCATAAAAAATGAAAGACACATTTTACTTCACTAGAAATCCTGAGGGGAACCCAAATATGTCGCACAGACTGATTGTTACCAATGGAGGAGTCCTGCCCCTCATTAAATATATAGCAAAGTGGGGTAGAACATGAAAGATGCATGGTGATGGGACGAGAAATAAAGTGCTTGCAATCACAGCTGAGGGAGAGAAGGATGGAATAAGGAAAGGAAAAGAGAGAAATTGGTCAAAGAAAGAGAGAGAAAATGAGGGTAAAGAATGCAAGTTGGGTTTAAAGGCATTAAAGTGACCAGGAACATAAGTCCTAGCTCACTTAGGGTAAGAAACATTTCCATGCTTTTGATTTTTTAGATGTTAGGGCCAGTCAGCTCCTCAGTTGATATACATCAGCATTGGCAAAAATGGAACTATGTGTAGTTACACCCACTGATTATCTGGCCCATAAGATGGCATTAAGGGGTGTACTGAAAGTTGGGGTGTACTCCAGCTGAAAGATTTTTGGAGTAGCTAATCCTGGAATATACAAGGGAGAGGCAATTCTTGATTTAGCCCTAAATGGAACCCAGGAGCTGGTCCAAGAGTTGCATATAGCTGAGCTGCTCTGTAATAGTGACCTTAATGTAATTCTATTGCAAATCCTTGTGGGGGAATACTGAAGGTGCCCACCATAGTAGTATTTAACTTCAGAAAGGGGAACAATGCAAAAATGAGGATGCTTGTTAGAAATTAAAAGGAACAGTCACTAAAGTGAAATGCCTGCAACCAATATGGAAAATTTTAAAACACTATATTAGAGGCTCAAATTAAATGTATACCCCCAATTAAAGAGAGTAGTAAGAGGCCCCAAAAAATAAATGCCACCATGGTGAAACAATGGTGTAAAAGAGGCAGTAAGAGGCAAAAAGGCATCCTTTAAAAAGTCCTACCAAGGATAATAGTGAGGAGCATAAACTGAAAAGTGAAATATAAAAGTATAATTAGGCAGGCCAAAAAATAATTTGAAGAGCAACTAACAACAAAAAAAATGTTAAGCACATCAGAGGCAGGAAGCCTGCCAAACAGTCACTGGGGACACTGGACAAACGAGTTCCTAAAGGAGCACACAAGGAAGACGAGGCAGTTGCAACGCTGCTAAATGAATTCTTTGCATCAGTCTTCACTGCAGAGGATGTGAGGGAAATTCCCACACTTGAGCCATTCTTTTTGGGTGACAAGCTGAGGAACTGTCCCAGAGTGTCAATGGAGGAGGTTTTGGAACAAATGGATACATTGAACAGTAATAAATCACCAAGATTCGCTCACGAGGTCTCAAGGAACTCAGATATGAAATTGCAGAGCTGTTAACTGTAATATGCACCCTATCATTTAAATCAGCTCCTCTATCAGATGACTGGAGGCTAACTAATGTGACACTTATTTTTTTAAAAGGGTCCAGAGGTGACCCTGGCAGTTACAGGCTAGTAAGCCTAACTTCAATGCCAGGTATATTGGTTGAAACCATAGTAAAGAACAGAATTAGCAGACACCCTTAGATGAATACAATATGTTGGGGGAGAGTCAACATGGTTTTTGTAAAGGGAAACCATGCCTCGCTAATCTACTAGAATTATTTGAGGGGTCAACAAACACGTGGACAAAGGTGATCCAGCAGATATAATGTACTTAGATTTTCAGAAGCCTTTGACAAGGTCCGTCACCAAAGGCTCTTAAGCAAAGTAAGGTGCAATGGGATAAGAGAGAAAGTCCTCTCATGGATCAGCAACTGGATAAAAGGTAGGAAAAACAGGTCAATTTTCACAGTGCAGAGCGGTAAATTGGATCTGTCCTAGGACCAGTGTTGTTCAACATATTCATAAATGATCTGGAAAAAGGAGTAAACAGAGAGGTGTCAAAGTTTGCAGATGATATAAAATTATTAAAGATCGTTAAGTCTGGAGAAGACTGTGAAGAATCCCAAAGGGATCTCACAAAAGCTGTTATCACTCAAGAAATAGCTCTTGGAGTTATCCTGAAGAGGTCTCTGAAAACATCCATTCAGTGTGGAGCGCAGTCAATGCAGTTAACAGAATGTTAGGAACCATTAGGAACGGGATAAATAATGACAGTAAATAAGGGTATGTCTTCACTACAGCAGTAGTTCGATTTCCTTTATGTCGATGTTGTGAACGCGACGGTATACAGTCGATGTTGTGTGTCTTCACTAGGCACAGCTACGCACAGTACGTCGACAGTGTCTGTCCGCAAAACTTTTGCAAGCGTCGACATGACGAGCGTTGCACTGTGGGTACCTATCCCACAGTTCCCTGATCCCCCAGCAGGCACCATTTCGAGTGCTGCACTATGGGTAGGCATTTCCAAATTTCGCGCCCTTTTTCCGCGCCGCCCACCCCCATTCCGAGCGGTGCACTGTAGGTAGGCATCCCATAATTCGCGCCCTTTCTCCGCCGTGCTAACGCCATAGCATTGCAAGCATGGAGCCCGCTGACACCACGGCTGCAGTAATGGCTGTTGTGAGGACCTCGATCACGGTTGCTGAGTTCCTGCTGCACCGTCTGCAGAGGAGGAATGCGATCCGGGGAGAACTGCGCTTTCCGGAACCCGACGACAGTGAGGAGGAGATGGACAAGCACAGCGGGGACGACAGGGACACTGCCGTGCACAGCGGGGACGACAGGGACACTGACGTGCACAGCGGGGACGACATGGACACTGCCGTTTTTGCAAGTAGGGCGACTGACAATCTGTCAAGAATGGTGGCAATGGAGCAGGCTCATGCCATCGAACGCCGATTCTGGGCCAGGGAAACAAGCACGGACTGGTGGGACCGCATAGTGCTGCGGGTCTGGGATGACTCCCAGTGGCTCAGAAACTTCCGCATGCGAAAGGGCACCTTCATGGAACTTTGTGACTTGCTGTCCCCGGCCCTCCAGCGCAGGAATACCAAAATGAGAGCGGCCCTTACAGTGGAGAAGCGAGTGGCGATAGCCCTCTGGAAGCTTGCAACGCCAGACAGCTACCGGTCAGTGGCGAATCAGTTTGGGGTGGGTAGGTCTACAGTGGGCTTTGCTGTGATGCAAGTAAGCAGGGCAATCGTCGAGCGGCTGCTACACCGGGTTATAAACCTCGGAAACCTGCAAACCACAATAGATGGCTTTGCCGCCATGGGATTCCCTAACTGTGGTGGGGCTATAGATGGGACTCATATCCCTATCCTGGCACCGGACCACGAGGCCGCCAAGTACAGAAACCGGAAGGGATATTACTCAATGGTCATGCAAGCAGTGGTTGACCACAAGGGACGTTTCACCGACCTGTACGTGGGGTGGCCGGGAAAGCTTCATGACGCTCGAGTGTTCAGGAACTCTAGGGTTTTTAGACAGCTGCAGCAAGGCACTTTCTTCCCCGACCAGAAAATTTCTGTGGGGGGGGGGGTCGAAATGCCGATCGTGATCATTGGGGACCCAGCCTACCCCCTAATGCCCTGGCTTATGAAGCCCTACACAGGAGCCCTGGACAGGGGTCAGGAGCTGTTCAACTACAGGCTGAGCAAGTGCAGAATGGCCGTGGAGTGTGCATTTGGCCGCTTGAAGGGGAGATGGCGTTCCTTACTCATTCGCTCAGACATCCGCGAGAGAAATATCCCCATTGTTATAGCTGCTTGCTCTGTGCTCCACAATATCTGTGAGAGCAAGGGGGAAACGTTTATGGCGGGCTGGGAGGCAGAGGCAAATTTACTTTCTGCTACTTATGAGCAGCCACACAGCAGGGAAAGTAAAAGAGCCCACCGTGAGGCCCTGCGCCTCAGGGACGCCTTGAAAGACAGTTTTATGAGTGGTCGAGATGGCGTTTGAGAATCTGCTCCCTTGCTGTGCTCTAAGCCTGCTGCCCTTGTACCCTCTTTCCCTCCCCCCTCCCCATGCTTTCCCTCCCCCATCCCCATGCTTGCAGAGGAAATAAAATCACTGTTGGAAAAATCATGGTTCCTTTATTGGTTCATCGGAAATACAAATACAGGGGATCACTGTCCTGGTATCCTGGAGGGAAACCGGCAGTCGCAGTGGGGGAGGAGCGGGCAAAGGAGGGGGGGGGAAGGGGGAGAGGAGGGGTGGGCAAGACACAGCAGCTTTTAAAAGTTTTCTGAGAAAGTCAGCCTGCTGCTGCTGCTGCTTCTGCTGGCTTGTGGGGTAGAGTGGAGCGGCCCACGGGCCTTGCCCCCCCGTGTTCTCACCCCGCGTCTGGGTGGGGAATCTATGGGAGTTGGGGAGGGGGGGAGGTGGTTACACAGGGGCTGCAGAGGTGGTCTTTGGGCATGCTGCAGCTCCACCAGAGATCGCAGCATGTCGCTCTGGTCCTCCATTATGCGGAGGAAAGCATCCATGCGTCTTTCCTCACGTTCTACCCTCTTTTCTGCAGCGGCTTCCCTCTTTTCTGCAGCGGCTTCCCTCTTTTCTGCAGCGGCTCTCCTTTCCTCTCTCTCTCGATTCCTTTCCTCTCTGTCTCGTTCCCTTGCCTGTATCATTCTTTCCCTCCAGTCCGTCTGGCGGGCTGCCTCAGCGCGCGAGTTCTCCAGGAGTTCAGTGAACATCTCATCGCGCGTTCGCGTTTTCTTTTTACGCTTTCTTTTCTGCGGTGCAGGGCGGGAGTTCATCTGTTGTTGTTCATCTGTGGGCAAGTGTGTGGGAAAAGAAAGTTTGAAAGTTATGAGACCGATACATTCAAGGTTAGGAGGCAGATGCAGTCTCGGACGGTACACAATGGGAGTACTATGCCATTTGCAAACTCAGTATTCAGAGGCCTGATATGATTTCTGTACAAGGTCATGTTCTACACCTAAAAGGAGAGGAGAGCTCACAGAAAAGTCAGAGCATCTCAGACACATATGCGTGCCTCAGCCCAAGACGGCTTCTGAAATCACTGTGCAGCCGGCCATGGTAAGTTAAAAGTGGCGCCTGCATACTGTAGAGCAACCCCGCCCCCTTCCCCCCACCGCGTGGCTGGCTCCCACTGAAACCGCAAACTGCAAAGCAAATGCCAAAAAATCTCTCGCTAAGGTCTTTTTGGGGCTCTTCAGACCGCGTGCAGACGGCTCGGATTCCCTGCCAGCTAACGCTACGGGCTGGGGGGGGGGGGGGCGGGCGGGGGGGGGGGGGTTCGGTTCGTCGGTCCTCAGCAGAAAAGAGTACTTTGCAGCTGGGACTCTTTATTTCCCGACTAATTGCAGTCCGTATCTCAAACAGGCAACCCTGAATGACATCACTTTGCTGAGAATTTCTCGGAGAGATAGGGAGCGCATGCTCCTTGAGTCCATGCAAAGTCCTGGTCCATACGCCGCAATGCTAGCCTGCTCAATGATACCAGACAACCTACTACTTTCGTGGCGTGGGTTGGTGTCCTATCACGGGGGACCAGATAAGGCAGCTCTCCCCAGAAATCTGCTGCGCTGGATTCATCGCTACCTCCTGGATAGCTTCCTTGAAATGTCCGCGGAGGACTTATGGTCAATCCCGGAGTATATTGACAAACTCTTTGAGTAGAAATTGACCAGCAATGAAAGCACGCTAAGTCCTTAGGGCAAGTTACTCATTAATAAATGCTTCCTTTACAAAATCACGCGTCATGTAATCACTTAAAAAAGAAACACTTACCCCCCTGGGAGGCTTGGGAGGGTACTGGCTCCAGGGTGACAAACAGCTCCTGGCTCTCTGGGTACAAGGGTTCTCCGCTGGGCTCCTGCTGCTCCATGAGATTTTCTTCTTCATGCTCGTCCTCCTCGGGATCAGTCTCCTCCCTGACGATGATCCCATCGGTGGAGTCCACGCACACTGGCGCGATGGTGGTGGGGGCGCCCCCCATTATGGCATTTAGTTCATTGTAGAACCTGCATGTCCGTGGTGCGCCCCCTGATCGCCCGTTTGCCTCCTTGGCTTTCTGGAAAGATTGCCGCAGCTCCTTAATTTTCACGCGGCACTGTGTGGTGTCCCTGTTGTGGCCCCTTTCCAGCATGGCCTTGGAGACTCTTCCGTAGGTGTTGGCATTCCGTTTGTTGTTTCGTAGTTCCAACATCACGGATTCCTCTCCCCAGATAGCGATGAGATCCAGCACCTCACGAGTGGACCATGCTGGAGCTCTTCTCCTCTGGCTGGTCTCCAGGGTAGATGAGCTCATCATGGATTCCTGTGATGCTGAGCTCTGCATGGCGGCTAGTGCTGATTGCTCTGAATGGCGACTGATCAGTTCAGGTGAGCTGGCCACGCTGACCAAACAGGAAATGGCATTCAAATGTTCCCGGGTCTTATCTACCTGGCCAGAGCAGCGAGTTCAGAGTGCAGTGCAGAGCGGTCACAGTGGAGCAGTAGTGAGGCAGTCCAGAGCGGTCAGAATGGAGCATTGTGGGACAGCCTCTGGAGGCTATTAATGTCGGGTTCCGTCTTCACTAGCCCACGGTCGAGCTTGGAACGTCGAGATTAGCCTTATGCCACTGGTTAGGCTGGAGTGCCAAGATCGATCTTTAAGGCCCTTTACATCGACGTTAAGGGGAAGTATGTGAAGACAGGTACACGTTTACTTCGACCTAACGTCGTTAACATCGATTTAAAGTGGTAGTGAAGACATGCCCTAACATAATGCCACTATAGAAATCCATGGTATGACCCACACCTTGAATACTGCGTGCAGTTCTGGTTGCCCCAGCTTAAAAAACATATATTAGAATTGGAAAAGGTACAGAGAAAGCCAACAAAAATGATTAAGAGTATGGAAAAGTTCCCGTGTGAGGAGAGATCAAAAACACTGGGACTGTTCAGCTTGTAAAAGCGAACCAAGAAGGGATATAATAGAAGTCTATAAAAATCATGACTGGTGTGGAGAAGGTGAATAAGGAAGTGTTAATTGCTCCTTCACATAACACAAGAACCAGGGATCACCCAATGAAATCAACAGGCATCAGGTTAAAACAGACGTAAGGAAGTACTTCTTCATACAATGCACAGTCAGCTTGTACTTCTTCATACAATGCACGGCCAGCCAGGGGATGGCGTGAAGGCCAAAATTATAACTGGGTTCAAAAAAGAATTAGGTATGTTCATGAAGGATAAGTCCATCAACGGCTATTAGCCAAGATGGTCAGGGAGGCAACTGTATGCTCTGGGTGTCTATAAGCCTCTGAGTGCCAGCTGCTAGTACTGGACCATAGGGGATTGATCAGATTGCCCTGCTCTGTTTGCTCCCTTTCAAACATCTGGCACTGGCCACAGCTGGAAGACAGGATATTGGCCTAGATGGACTATTGGTCTGACCCAGTATTGCCATTCTTATATAAAGCCTAACTGTGGATCAGCATTTATAAGGTGTCACACTAAACTATACCAATAAATGGTAATGGGGAAAGGTGCAAAGGGGCAGATTGAATTAGTCCAAACACAAAGTCCTACTGATGTAACTCAAGGTCTGTGTTAAGGTCATGCCTGGTAAACAAGCAAAGTGTGAGACTAGTAATCAATGAACCGAAATTGCTGTGTCAGAAATTAGGTCTAATTGGTAAGCAAAACAGCGAGGGGATGGGCTATTCCACCTTTCACTCCCTTGGAGCCTTAACAAAAAATATTTTGAAGGAAGCTAATGCAACAATTGCTGACTGAAAGCAGGGGAAGGGATGATCTTGCTGCCTTCCTAATCCACTTCATTAGTCTGATTTTGAGGTATGTCCCGGCCTGACTGGCCAAGAGCAGGACCCAGATAACTTTGTCATAAAACACACACCCACACTCACTCACTCACTCCTTTTCCTTCCCCACCTTATATCTTCTCTTTCCTATTCTCCTCTTGCCTTCTGTCTAAAGAGACTGAAGACTGTGTATCATGCAACATTGGTATAAAGCTCTAACTAGAAGGAGGCAGCCAAAATCAATGCCCTAAACAGCCCGATGCTGGTACAAGTTTGCCAGATGTCAAGGTGACTGATAAAAACTGTTTGCTGTGCCTGTGTTTTTTTCCAGTAGTCAGTTTGCAAGTAAAATTTAGCAGCAGAGACAGAAGCTGCAGTTAGTTGCTGTTCTTTCCTTTATCCTTTTATGTGTGTTTGTCATGTTTTGTCTTCTAGGAAAGGGGATTAGACGGCAACAACAGCCCATCGTAACTAACCTCTTTCCTATGAAAAGGCCAGTTATTACCATCTTTAATACCACCTCAGGTATTAAAACAGGTGAAAACGGGAGGGGGGGGAATGAAGGTTGTTAATTTATTTTAAACTCTCTCTGCAGGGAAACAAAGGATGTTGGTAAAATGAAGGCCTTACTGCAGGGGTAGGCAGCCTATGGCACGGGTGTCAAAGGCGGCACGTGAGCTGATTTTCAGTGGCACTCACACTGCCCGGGTCCTGACCACAAGGTCCGGGGGCTCTGCATTTTAATTTAATTTTAAATGAAGCTTCTTAAACATTTTTTAAAACCTTATTTACTTTACATACAAGAATAGTTTAGTTCTATATTATAGACTTATAGAAAGAGACCTTCTAAAAACATTAAACTATATTACTGGCACGCGCAACCTTAAATGAAAGTGAATAAATAAAGACTCGGCATAGTACTTCTGAAAGGTTGCCGACCCCCACCTTACTGAATACTTTATATTTCATAGGCTTTAACTCTTTTGCTTTCTGTTCTGTATCTTTATTAAAGGTTTGAACGGTGTGTTTGCCATGATACCATGCAGGCTGAGGTCTCTGCACACCAAACCCCAAACCTTGTCAAAAACTACTTACTGTTGGGCAGTTTCTGCGTCATGTTAACATCTGTGATGCTTTGGGCCCATTTATTCCATCAACATTGATACAAAAGGGGCAAATTCAGCTGATTTCAGTGGAGTTGCATCAGGGATGCCTTCTTCCTTGGACTCATACCCTGTGTATCCCCCTTAACTCTGAGAGGAAGATCTGTAGATGGTTGAAGGCTTTGTTTGTACTGTCTTCCCAGGCTCTTTCAGTCATGGAAATAACCCAGATTAGGCTTTTTACAACACTAATCCCTCATAATGCAGTTAATGCCTTTGGGGTGCAGTGAGGTTTCACTTCTCACCAATGCCCTGTATGTGCCACTCACTGAAAACCAGTACGAAGCCTGAGAACTGCGGTAGCCCTGGGCCTGCCATAAAACCAAGAGGTAATCCAAATTCAGAAGTGGTCTTCCTTGTTTTCAGTCTGGCCAGTGCTTTGCTCCAGTCTATTGCTCCTCTTCACTGCTCTATGACAGCTCCCTTCTCTGGTCCATTCCCATTACCCAGCCTGCATGCGCCCAAGAATCGTCACCCCTTCAGCCCATTCGTCGCTGTAGCTCCTCGTCTGATTTCAGCTCACATCTGGAAAGATTTCGTTTTCTCTCTTTCCTCTAGTTTTTTCTTTTTTTAATCTCCCATTGTCTCTTCCTGTTCCGGGCATAGCCATGTATGGGATTTTTTTTTGCATTTTTTTCCCCACCCCTACAAATACCTTTGAAACTGCTGTTTTGTGTAAATAAACACTGCTGCTGTGTTGTAAGAGGCAGAAAGCATTTTGTATATGAACAACACTGTGCAAAATAAAGTCCCATTTAATTGCTATTACTGCTGCGAGTATGATTCTGGATCACTTGATGGGATCAGCAGGCTATATCTCACCTAATCAGCTTCGACCCTCAGTGACATAGGCAGTGGCTTCCTCCTTTCCCCAGGGCTGCTCAACACTCCCCCCCCCCACCCCGCCTCTTCCTGCCCAGGTCTTCCCCCTCCCCCAGAGCCTCCTTCACTCCCTGGAACAGCTAGTTGCAGCGGGTGGGAGACACTGGAGGGGGACAGGGGGGAGTTGATTGGCACCTATGGTCAGTGACATCTTAGTCTCTCCTGTTCTTTAGCATACAATTTAGTTTCCTGAGGACTGACATGTTTTGATCTAACTAAAGTCTTTGGGCTCAATGCTGGAGCAACTGGGTAAAATTTAACAGCCTGTGTTGTACAGGAGATGAGACCAGATGATCTGATGGTCTCTTCTGGCCTTAGACTCTATGAAACTGTTAATTGTGTTTATTATGGTAGAGCCTAAGGACACCAAGAACGGGGTCACATTGTGCTAGGACAGGGGTCTGCAACCTTTACCACTCAAAGAGCCATTTGGACCCGTTTCCCACAGTAAAGAAAACACTGGGAGCCACAAAACCCTTTTGACATTTAAAATGAAATAACACTGCATATAACGTTTTCTTTGCCTTTATGCTATGTATAAACAAACTATAATGTGTTGCATTTAGATCAGGGGTGTCCAAACTTTTTGGGAAGAGGGCCAGATTTGGTAAGGACGGTGAAGATGTGTGAGGGCCGCCCCCTCCCCCCCCCCTCCGGCCGTGCTCTCGCTCTTCTTCCTCCCCCCCCCTTCCTCCCCCCCCCCCCCGCTCCGGCCGTGCTCTCGCTCTTCTTCCCTCCCTCCCCCACCTCCGGCCGTGCTCTCGCTCTTCTTCCTCCCCCCCTTCCTCCCCCCCGCTCCGGCCGTGCTCTCGCTCTTCTTCCCTCCCTCCCCCCCGCTCCGGCCGTGCTCTCGCTCTTCTTCCCTCCCCCTCCCCTCCAGCCGTGCTCTCGCTCTTCTTCCTCCCCCCCCCCGGCCGTGCTTTCACTCCCCCCCTCCCCCAGCTTGCCTTGCCTTGCCTCGTGCCCCGGCCCTGGCTCGCTCTTATCCGCCGGCTCCACCGCGCTTCGCCTCCTGCCCCGGCCCCGGCCCGACTCGCACTTCTCCGCCGGCTCCGCCTCGCCTCGTGCCCCGGCCCCGGCTCCGCCTCCGTTCTTCTCCCCCCCCCGCCGCTCGCCTCTTATTGACCCCGCCCCTCTCTTTCGGCTGCGGCTCCGCGCACTGGTTGGACAGTGCTGGCGGGCCGCATAGAGAACAGTCTGCGGGCCGGTTAAAATTAGAACACACAGGGAGCCGCATCGGAGGGATGAAAGAGCCGCATGCGGCTCCGGAGCCGCGGGTTGCAGACCCCTGTGCTAGGACCTGTAAAAACAGAGTAACAGACAGTCCCTACCCCAAGAGTTTACAATCTGAATATTCACAGCAGACCAAGGATAGGGGAATGGAGTGTAACCCACAAGCAGAGTGAACAATGTGATGGTGGCAAACGATTTTGGGGTGGCAGGAGGGATGGCAAGGAGTAGGTAGGAGGGGATAAGAGAAACAGGAAGGAAGCACAGCCAACACTGGTCTCCTTATTGCTCCTTAGCAATAAGGAGTCCAGAAACCAGTGCAACGTAGAAATCATTAGGAACTATCTAACTAACCCAGTCTAATACATGGGTGGTTTTTAACTGTGCACACTTCTGCACTAGTTAGAAGCCAGGATGCCTTTATTGGAACTCTGATGCAAATTTTGACTTTGTGAGTGGTTGTTGATCATTGAAATCAATAGAGATGGGCTGGGGTGCGCCAGGTGAGGCTTTGCCTTATCTCCAGGGCGATTTTCCCCACTGCTGTTTGAAGGTCATACCAGCCATTGAAAATATGCTCTTGTCATGCCCCAAGTTCCCTGGGGAGGCAGATCAGCATTGTACATTGCTAACACTGTTGGCATTTGGGAAAACGTTCAAGGTGTGAATGGGAATGGAAGTTTCCTTTGCAGGTTATGAGAGGCCAAGAGGGAGGGGGAGAAGAAAAAAAAAGCAGAAAACGGGTTAATTCCGCGCTTTGGCTGGGCCTGAGATAAGACATTCACTGCAAACAGGCCAAGGCCACAGCACAAATTTGCCTCCCTGCTGCCTGCCAAATGAGCCGGGGGAGGAGGAGGGGGGAGAGAAGGGGGCTTGAATTCCACCCCAACCAGCCGTAAAAATGAAAAGTCAGCTGCATACACTTACAGGGTGAGACCGTAAAGGCCAAAAAAACCAAAACCCACAACAGCCATTGTAGCGTCTCTGAAGCCAGTGTATTTTGGGGAAGCTGATGATGCCACAGAAGGCCGTCTTGGACTGGAATACCGAGCAAAGGTCTCTGAAAGGGATGCCCCCAAGAGACCCCAGGGCATAAAAACCCTCCCAAGAGCAAGAAGCAAGTTGGAGATCTTCTTTGGCAGAGGACCTCTGAACAACCTGTGCACAGGACAACCTCCTGTCCATTTCTCTCTCTTTCTCTTTCTCTCCTACCCCCAGGCCTGGCCAGCCTTGGACAGCATGTCTGAGTATGAAAGTGGGTCAGGGTTTGAGCACTAATGCTTCCTTCTTCCTTTGAGTGACGTGGAAGTAGTTCTCGCACTCCCCGCTGTCTTTTTATTAATAAAGCTTTAAAATACAGTCACATGGTGTGTTCCCTTCATCTCCGCCCCTATGATCCTGCTGTCTTAGCCTGATCACCTGAGATCCTAGACAGATTGGTAACTGAAATCTGTCACACTTTGTGAGCGCAGAGCAATGCATACATGGTTTGTGTTTTTTTAAATACCGCAAAAAGCATCCTCAGTTCCTTTTCCTTGATCCCATTTCGTGGTCTTTGTATTTAATGACTCGTGATGGGCCCGAGCTGACAAATTGGGAGCGAGACCTGAATGGTGCCAGATCTCAGGGTGGTTCAGATCCAGCGTTTTGGCTTAGCCCAGTATAGAGACAGCTGCAATGATCTTGAGTGATTCCTCACAGCTCCAAGGGTGTTTGCAACTGGAGCTTTGCTGTGTGCCCATCTCTAGTAATTGCGTGATTATGGTAATTACACACAAAAAGATAATTTCTTAATCATGTGTAATGAGCACCCTTCAGCTAACAAGCTATGCACACACTCATTCCAGCTATTCACTGGTTTCTAATCCAACTCCTTTTGTACTGACTTAGTTACCATATACAGCTTCTCTGAGATGATTTGTAATGGTTTGATGACTGGATTTAGTCTAATTTCTTCTCGGCTGTTACCTGACAAACGCTGTCACTACAAATACTGTGCTGGGTTTTATCAGGTGTTGGAATTTCCTAACATCCATTCCATTTCCAGTCACCATAATGCAGATACTAAAAGCTTATATTTAGCAAGCTCTGTAGAGCAAAGACCCTCTTTCTGTTCTGTGTTTGTATAGCGCAGAGCATCGTGGGGTTTTGGTGCATAAATAGGGCTCCTAGATATTATCACAACATAAACAATAGCAATAACTATTAAAGGTCAAAAGGTTTGAATCTCTTATCGCAGACACTGGTTTTATACTGGTGTGAAACTATTAACTACATTGGCATTACTCCAGATTTACATTGGTGTGAGAGGCAGAGAATCAAGCCCACAACCTTCCAAATCCATGTTGAAATATTTGGGACTTTCTTCAAGTCATCTTGGGCCACTTTTGAATCAGGTTCCTTCTGATTTTGTACCCAGCCCAATGTAGGGGGGACATTGTTTATGGGCTCCCGGAATGACTGCCCAGCTGTCTTCCTACCTTACTAGAAATAGCTACCTCAGCTAATGGAGTCCGAAAAGAAAAGCAGGCCACCCTGGTCCAGATCCTCAAAGCTAGTTAAGTGCCTAACTGCGTCTGAGGATCTAGTCCTTTGTGCTTCTAGTGATGACTCACTAAAGGTGAAATTCACTCCATGCACAGGGCCAGCCTGAGTCATATGCACTACGTAAGTCTTATCTCACTAGTTCTCAAAGTGGGGGTTGGGACACCTCTGGGGGTCACGACCCGGTTTTGCGAGGGTCGCAAACCCCTGCTGCCTGCAGCCGGCCCCGACCCCTGCCGCGGGCTGCTGGCATCTGGCGCCCCCGCGAGCTCAGTCCCGGTCGCGGCGGGCTCCCCGCGCTCCCCCGGCCGGCTCCAGGCACCCCCACGAGCCGAGCCCAGTTACAGCAGGCTTCCGGTGCCCCCGTGAGCCCAGCCCCAGGCGTGGAGGGCTCCCGGCGCCCCCCCTCCTGGCCAGTTCCAGGTGCCTTGTGAGCCGAGTCCCGCTCACAGTGGACTCTCGGTGCCCCTCTGGCCCCGGCCGGCTCCGGGCGCCTCCACAAGCTCAGTCCCAGTCGCGGCGGGCTTCCTGCGCCCCCCCCCCCCTCTGGCCAGCTCCAGGCACCCCACAAGCCGAGCCCGGTCGCGGCAGGCACCCGGCACCCCCCCCCCCCCCGGGCCCCAGCTGGCTCCATGCACCCTGTCTCCAGGTGGCCCCTGCCCCAGGGGGGCTGCTGGAACCCACCACCCCCAGCCCAGCCCCTGCCCCAGGAGGCTGCTGGAACCCCCCACCCTTAGCCTAGCCCCTGCCATGGCAGGCTGCAGGCACGCCCCCCCCCCAGCCCGGCCCCTGCCCCAAAGGGCTGCCAGCAGACCCCCTCCCAGCCCGACCCCTAAGGGGGGTTGCGCTTAGAGGCCTGTTGTCCAAAAGGGGTCACCAATACAAAAAGTTTGAGAACCACTGTCTTATCTGAAGGTTTCAATGGAGTATACTAGAGCAGTCAACATTTTTGCATTAAAACAATGAAAATTTGGTTTTTGACTAACAAAGTTTTTCGGGAAAAGTATCTGATCCTTGAGCAAAGTTATGATGTTTCACCAAAGAAAAAAAAGGACATCTGAAAGCAGAAAACTTCAGCCAAAAGGCTGAATAATTTTTTATTAGAAAATCCCACTGCAATGCATCATGGGAGTTGTGGTTCATGTGTCTCATGTCCTCATTCATCTCTGTGAGCTGGGGTTTCCAACTGGATGCATCTCCCATGAAGCTATTTGACTCCCATGATGTGTTGCAGTATCTTAGCAAGAGGGGACACTGTGGTGCATTATGGGAGATGTAGTCCTACGAGGGTGCCTGGCCAATAGAGGAGAATGGGGGCATGAAACACCTGAACTACAACTCCCCTGAGGCACCGTGGCAGCATTTCTCAAGTGAAATTTTTGGGTTTCACTTTTCCACCCAAAAAGTTCACCCTGCCCCAGATTTTAGGACTTGTGTTGGCCGTAAAAAGCATCAGATGCTCTTGACAGCAAAATAAAGGCAAGGGAGTCTATCTTCAGCTGAATATTGTAGACAGCCTGCTTAATCAAATGGCATCCAAATGCGGATTTTTAAACATGAGTTAAGTAATTATATTGCATTAACTCTCTGTGGAATTCAAAAAGAACTGCTGACCCTGTCAATTAGGCTCCTAGGATAAGCCCTAAAATCCAATATGCTACCTGCAAAAATCTGTCTCCCATCAGCTAATATGAGCTACAGTACCTCAGCTGAAATCAGTGGCATTTCACCGGGGTTAGCCAAGGGAGCATCAGACCCATTGGCTTTCCCTGCTCAACCAAATATCAGTTCTATCATGCTCAAGTGAAATAAATGACGCTGATAGACGTAAAGTTTAAGTGACTGATGGGCCACAGAAGGTCCCATTCCAAGCAGTTCACCAGTTTTATTGTACGCCGTAGGACTAAACACATTTCATGCGGACTATGTCTTTGTCCCAGCTGCCACTCAGAATGAAGTGCTTCACTTCATGTGGGTGGGTCCTGGGCTAAGGTACTTGGTTCCTGGTCTGTAGCACCGGTGGCTTTATCGAGGGTCCTGCAAGCAGAAAAAGAGAGTCATTCCACAGCTGCTAGACTGAACCGGTGATCAAAGACCACAGAACATGTCCCCCGCCCCCTCCCGCCCCTCGACAATTGGTATTGGCCTAGAAGTGAATCACTCCATGGAGTGCGTTCAGTTAGTATAAACCCAATAAATAGGTCATATGTTCACCGTATTGATGATGGGCCTGATTCTGCTCTCATTTAGGGACTGATCTAAAGCTCATTGAAGTCAGTGGGTGTCTTTCCATATACTTCACTGGGCTTTGGGTCGGGCCCGTGCACTGGTTTTATTACACCTGTACAGCTTCATTGACTACAGCAGATTTGCGCTGGGTTTGGGCACAAACAGGATCAGGCCCAATAGGAAGCCACAAATGGACTATGAAAAATGTTTGCCAATTGATTATAACCGGCATAGGAAGTCAAAGGGCATCTTGCTGTACAAGAATTCTCGCAAAGCAAGCAATGGATGCTGGTGAATGTCCTGTAACATAAGGGAGCTGTGTGCTATAAATTAAGGGGGGTGACTCGTCTGCTCTGAGCTTCTTAGGGAGCCCTGAAGGGCTCAGATCCTGCCGGGTCATTAAAGTGATTGGCTTTACCAAACAGCAGCTACCTGAAAAATACAGGCCAGGGTTTAGGGTGAGCAGATAACAAAATTAAATTCAGCAATCCACGGGAGATGACAGACATGGACGGCGGGTGAAGCTTCCCCTGGGGCCGCCCACACTTCCCCCCCATCCCCCCACTGCTGCTTGTCATGTCCTGCTTCTCCTCCACCCCCCCTCCTTGTGAGACCCCCCCCACCACTCACCATATCCCTCCTCACCGCCCTACCCCTGTGTAACCCCCCCCCGCCCCATACCCGCCACATCCCTCCTCACCCCCATGAGACACCCCCCCCATTCACCACTCATCACATTCCCTCCTCACCCCCCCATCCCTGTGCGACCGCCCCCCATGTCCTTCCTAACCCCCTCCAGTCCTCCACCATCCACTGCATGTCTTGTTCCCTTCTCACCCCCCCATCCCGTGAGCCCTCCCCCCACCCCACTGCAAGACTCCCCCACCCGCCGCTGGCTGTGTCCCTCCTCACCCCACCAGTGGTGGGTGGAGGAGTGAAGGGAATGTGGCGAGCAGCAGCGACCTCTGTGGGGGGTGGGGGTGGGGTGGAGCGAAGAAGAGGGACAGCCTCACCGAGCAGCATTGGGCACCTCGGGGAAGGGCGGAGCAGGGAGGGGAAGCGGCAGAGCGCAGGCGGGGCCACCATGTGCCAAGCATCTGGCAACGGATCAGAGGTGGCTGTGCCTGAGGAGATTTAACTTCCCCTGGTCTATTATACTCGCCACCCATGATGCCAAGTCCTGTTTTTTGGGGGCAGGGGGGAACTCAGTTGTTGAGCATTGGTATTGATTAGAGCTCCAAGGGGGCCAGCTTGCAGCTAGTGGAAATCGGTGTAGTTCCATTGGGGTCAATGCTGATGTAACCAGCTGAGGCCCTGGGCCCATATACCGAGGATGACAGTTCATGGGGCCACAGTGGGAGGTGCTACATGCCCAGAGTCAGCGCAGGTAGAGGCCCCTGGAATCAGGGAGGATGGTGGGGGGACAAGCTGAGGGAGATCAAGGCAGGAGGCAGATTGGCCCTTGAAGGGGAAAGGTGCAGGTCTGCGGGGTTGGAGTACAGCAGGTGAGAGCTGGAAGGACAGGATCTATGGGGTCAGGAAGGACAATGGACAGGATGCGTCTTGGTCAGTAAGGAAAGAGGAGGGGGGTTTCTGGGGCAGGGGAGAAGCATGGGAAGGGAGAGATGCACTGGGAAGGGCTCTCTGAGGACACAGAGGCGGAATGGAGACACCGGTGGCATCCTGGCCAGATTTAAAATGGCTGCTGTCACATGATGGCAGCCATTTATCTAGGAACTGCATTACCCTTTTCAGTTAGACTTATATGCAGGCTCTGACCATATGTAGAGACTGATGTTAGCTGGGGATTAAAAGGGAGGGCGGATTTTGTGCCCAGCACCCTGCCCATGTGAGTGTAGGTACAGTAGTGTCTGCCCATCTGATCACATCCAGTGCCATCCTGGTTTGCAGCCTGTGCGGGTGACTTTCACTGCAAGAGGCTCTATCAGTTCAGGCTCGAACCCGGACTGGGAGCTGCTCAGCTGGGGACAATTTCACTCATGAGTCCAGGGTTTACCTGACCTCCACACTCACAGCAGGGAGGATTTTTCTGCCAGAACATATTGGCAGGGGGCCTGTGGGAGCTGTCGTGTAGCAGGGAGTCAGCTGGTAACACAGCTGACTTTCTGCAGAGCAGGCGGTGCACAGGGAGAGAGCTGAGAGCTGGCCATAACTCGGGAGGCGGGGACTCCAAGGAGGAGGTGAGCTCAACACCTAAGGACAGTGGAGTCAGTGGGAGTGTCAGGCCTACAGCGGTGCTCCCCCTGGCCCAGTCAGGTTAGGGCACTGCACTGAGTGCCTTGGGGCATATTTACACTGCATCTAGGAGCCAGCCTGGGCCCACAGACTCCTGTTAACATGCTAAAAATAGCTGTGTAGATATATTGGCTTGTGCTGGGGCTCTGAAGACAGGGGGCAGTTCAGAGCCTGAGCTCCAGCCTAACGGACACCATCAAAGCAATGTCTACACAGAGATGTTGAAGGTGCTCGCATGAGTCTGTGAACCCAGGCTGTGAGGCTTTCTCCCCGATGCAGTGTAGACATACCCTCAGAGGCCAAAGTCCTCTCGGCATAGAACAGGAACAGCAAGGCAGGTTCCCCTGCATCACCCTGTGCAAATATGTCTCAACCAGCAACACACAAGCAGGCTACTCATCTGTATTTAAACTGGACAGTCCTCGTTTGGGGTGGTTTGTCCCTGGTCCTGTATTGGATGGGGGGTGCCATTTTGAAGAGGCCATGTTGGTGAGGAGGGTGGAGTGGTGCACGTTTCAAAATGGTGTCCTTTCTGTGTAGTGTGACCTCGTCCACACCGCGCACGTGAAGGCAGGTCAGTGGGGGCAAGGCTGTGTCAGTGGGGCAGGCCTCCGCTATTCCCAGAAGTACCAGAATGCTCAGTATTCTGGGAATGCGTCAGCAGACACCCTAGCAATCCACACTAGAGGTGAGAGGGCCTTTCAGTCTCCATGCCCGCCCATGCAGCACTTGTGCTGTGAACAGTTCTCCCCTAGGAGCTGAGCTGAGACCATCAGCTTCTTTCATGTAGGCCACTGACCGGCCATGGGATGGGAATGTCCCTGCAGGCTATTCACCAGCCTCCTGGAGGAGAAAAGGTCCACCAGGCCCTCATCTCCCCCTTCCCCCCCCACCGACGTCCTTCATGAGAAACTGAAATACGTATAATGGTGTGATGCTCATTTCAAATAAAACTCATTCACAACAGGCGCTAAAATGGGGGAGGGGGAGGCCACATTAATTCCCTCTGAAATCCCTATTCAAGGATGGACACAAGAAACAAAATGCCCCCCCCCCCACTCCCTACATCACCCAGCACACACAAAACAACGACCTGGCTCGTGTTCAGTGGACTTTGCCCAAGTCAGTCAGGAAGGTGAACTATCTCCTGTCAGAACAAGGGGTGGTTTGAAAGAAAAGCCAGCTCCTGAAATAAAATTGTCTCAATTTATAGACGGTGCTAAAAATTCCTGTTGTCTTCAGCCAGGCGAGGCACTTCTCTGTAGTTCTTTGCACTCTCACGGACCATCTCTGACAACGGATCGTCCAACAAAACTGGGGGTCTCACCTAGTGTGCGGTAGAAATGAATGATGTGCTATGACAAGGTGACAGATCGGTGTCCTAAGGCCGGGATGGGTGCTAGGCAGCAGCTCATAACTCTGGTTGCAGACAGCTTGGGAAGGAGATCTAGCATGAAATGCAGGGGTTTAGTAGTGAATTATCAGGCATTTAACAGCTTTAAACAACAGATTGAGCTACTGTATGTCACACACATAACTCCATGGGTGCTAACAGGAGGCTGTGGCCCCAGTTGGGTAGGCTGGCGACTAGCTGCAGTGTAGACATGCCCCAAAGCACTCAGTGCAGTGCCCTAAACTGACTGGGCTGGATGGAGAGGTGCTTTGGGCCCACTGACTCCATTGTCCGTAGGCGTTGGGCTCCCCTCCTTCCAAGTTATGGACCCCAGAGATGGAAGCCCACCTCCTGGTTCTTCTCCCCGACACCACCACTATGCTGGTGTCACACCAGTGAGCTCTGTGGTGCTCCTCATGCACCTGGTTTTTGTGGGCGTAAATGTGCTTAGAATGGGCCAGCTCATCTGCTGGTGGACATGGGCCTAGCTCCCTTAAAAAGAGTGGGCCAGATCCAGCGCTATGGGGTGGGCATGAGCCTAGGAGGTAAGGGACCCTGGTTCTCATCCTACCTCTGATACTGACTCACTTTGGGCAAGTCACTTAACCATTTGGTGCCTCAGTATATTAGGGATAAGAGATTTCACCACCTCTGTGAAGTACTTTGAGCTCTGCAGATGAAAAAGAGCTAGATGCAAATGGCTATGATTTGTTACTATGAGCTGCTAAGAATTTATAAGAAGGAGAAGTGGTGGTACCCAGCATGTGCCAGAAAAACAACCAGGCCCATGCACATTCTTGCTCCATTTGGAGGTTTTCTTCCTAGCTTCTTCATCTCTGTACATTCATTTATCCTAAGGACCTGAGCCTCAGCGGGTGTCACTGGGCATCGCTCCGTTCCATTTACACCAGCTGACGATCTGCCCTTGAATTACGCGTCATTTATTTGCTTAGACGCCTGCTCTTCTCATGTCACCATGAACCCTAGATTCACAATGGACTTAGCCACCTAATGCCTAGGCATCCTGCTGTCCAATGGATCCTCAACCCCAAGTTATGCACCCCAGGCTCCCCGTGGGAACAGGAAGGCACCTAAGAAAGGGATTCACAGAAGGCAGGATGCTGAGTGAGGAGCCACCCATGCTAAGCAGTAGGAAATGCCAAAGAGAGGAACTGGGAGGCGGCACACTTGCAAACCAGCCCATTATAGCCACCACCCTGTGGCTAGTCACTTACCGGGGAGGCAGAAGACTCGGGTTTAAATCCTGAATAAATCAGGGATTGAAATCTGGATCTCCCAAATCCCAGATGAGTGCTCTCACCACAGGGCTATTGGGTAGCCTGGCACAGACATGTACTCCAGCCAGCCCCCTACATGCCTGATCCTGACTGTGTGCAGGTGAGGTATGCTCTGAGCCCCCCAACCAGGTCAGGGCCCACAGACGAGCTAAGTGAGGGAATGCCTCGTCTGATCATTCTTCCAGGGCTCAGGTGTGAACAAGGGCTCCCGGCAGCTTAGCGCCAGTGGGACCTAAGCGGCTTTGTGCTTGTCCACCGGAAGAACTTTAGTCACTTATGGCCCATTGGGCTAGGAGTCATCTGAGCAGTGGTTTTGTAAATGTCTGTGACACCTAAATGTTGGCCTCGGGTGCCTTAAGAGGCGGTTAAGTGCCCACGTCCCTTTGTGAATCTAGCCCTTAGTCACCATCCTACTCCTCGAGGAAGAATGCAGTTTTGTGGCATCTGCCATGTTAGTCGCTTCCCCGCCTGTGTGTTCTCTTTTCTAAGATGCTGAGAGATAGAGGCAGTGTGGTCTAGTAGACTGAGCATGCAGATGGGCCTTCTTAAGTTCCTAGATTCTGCCATAAGGGACCATTATGGTCATGACATCTGAGATCCTTCCTGGCACAGACCAAAGAACCTCACCTGGTAAACTCTGTCTCAAGCCCATAACTTCTAGGTGAGCTAAATTCGAATTAAGATAAATTGTAATCCCAGGTCTCTAAATGTCTTGCTGTGAGGCCTCAGGCGCATCACTAGGCCTAGATCCTCAAGGTACTTAGACGCATTGCCACCCACACCCTCCTTATAGGATATTTTCTTGGGGGATGCTGTAGGAAATTAGAAACAGGGATCGAGCTGTGACTCTGTCAGTCTCAGTGCAGTCCCTGCTCTGCCCCTCACAAGGGCAGGCCAAAGATGAGCGGTGCAAACCAGAACACCCGGGCTGTCATCCAGACTCAGGCTGCGAACAGCCCCGTTGAAATCCACCCTTGAAATGTCTCCTGCTGCTGATCCAGCCTCGGCAGCTTCCTCTGGAAAAGGCGTCTGCTTTGGTGTCCACTGATACAGCTTTTGATGTGGCTCCTGCTGCTTTCTCTGTTCTGCTGTGAGAGGCTGTTGCGTTGACATCTGCTGCTCCTGTGGCTTCTGCAGCTTTCTCGGCTACGCGAGCTCTTTCCACAGCTCAGGGGGCTGCACAGTCCCATGAAAATCCTTGAGCCCCAGTGCATTCCTGTGCACGGAGCCCCATGTTCTGCAAAGGCAGAAGGTCACATTACAGCGCCAAAGAGCGAGGACACCGGTGCAGAAGGCACAGGGGGCTGAGTGGGGTTCCCCACGGTCGTAAGAGAGAGGTGTGGGAGGGAGCGGAAACAAAAACAAAGCAATCCCCAAAGACTGCTACGATAGACATAGCAGGGAGGCCAACTGCTGCCCAGGCAACCAGGCCAGACAGACAGTGCTCTGGCAGACTGGAGACAGGGGTGCCAAAACTGTACAGCAGACGGAGAGGGAAGCGGGGCCCTTGAGGGGTTTATTATCATTGTTTATTCTCATCCGTTACACAGAGATGGACATATAAGCTCAGGGAAGCCCCGACAAGCTTACGCTGCACATGAGACGAGACAAGGCATGAGGCAGGTGCCCAGGGAGGGCAGGTGGACGGTGGTGGGATTCCTGTCAGAGGCAGATTTTCAGGATGGCTTTGAAGGAAAAGGCACTTAATGGACGGGAAGTGGGAGAGGTTTAAGGGTTGGGGCTGCATGACTCTCCCAAAACTGAGGAGGGGAATGAAAGAGGAGCACAGAGAGCAAATGGGGAAGCAGCGTGCAGGGACAGAGGTAGAGGCAGTGATGGTGACCTTTCTCTTCCCTGAAGGGTGGCTGAACCACACTCTGTCCTGAGAGGATCCTGAGGCTTGTCCCAGTGAGAGGAGGTCGCCACAGACAGTCAGCTAGCAGGACTGGGGATCTGGGAGCGGTGTGACCAGCAGTTCCCCGGGCTGTTCTGAGCTGCAGCCGCCTCTCCCTGCCCCACCCACCACACGGAAACACCTGCTGCTGAGATGGAAAAGCCCAGTGCAATGCCCGGCCTTTTGGAACGATGTCAGCTCCCAGGACTTACATGGCCCTTTCAGCTCAGTTAGGAACCCAGTGAGTTTCAATGTATGGGCAAGGGGCCCACTCTAATAGAATGGAGCAAAGCAACACACACATCCCATGCACCGGTGTCTTGCTGGCCGCAGGCCATGGGAAGAAAGGCCACTACTACACAACAGGACACGCAGACAATTTGCTTTAAAAGCCGACGCGGGTGGGAAATCATGAGGTATCACAATGACAACAAAGTAGTTTCAAATCGCAACAAGTATTTATTGGAAATTAATTTTCTCTTTGCTGGCAAACATTCCTTCCAGCAGTGGCTTGTGTTTACTTTGCCTTAGCCACTGTCTTCCGAGAGAGCACGGACATCTTCACCCTGTAGTTCACTTTATGCAGCTGCCTCTCCATAAAGCAAGCTGGCATTCGAGACACGCAAAGGTCCTTTCAATCCATGCACATATTTGTCATGAGTCTCACGTGTCCTCCATGCTGGCATTCATTGGGTAGGTAGCTTTTCCAAAGGCAGCCTGCAACAGAAATCCATGCTGTTTACAAGGAATCTCCACCCTTCACAATCAGCCACCAGTCATCAAATACCAGAGGTTTATTACCCCTTCCTGCAAACCTTTACTCATGTGAGTAGTCCTAGTAATTTTGAAAGCCTTACTCGCATGAGTAAGGATTTGTATGATTGGGCCATTAAATCAGACTTACCAAGTAGCTACTGCAGATAGGTGATCAAGATCTGGCTGAGGTCTGACGTCTCGAAGCACCAGGGCATTTTGCTACAGCACTGGGGATAATATTCTTAGCACTGAACGCTAGCACATATTCAAGTCCACACTTAAGAGAAACATTTCTTGCTCCAGTATAGTTCTTAAGTTTCTGATGCTGCAGTTGTTGAAAGAAGAACACAATTATTTCTAGGACACTGGGAAACACCAGTAATGACAGAGACATCAGCCATGACATTCTTGTTCTCTTTGGCAGTGGCAGATAACCCAATGTATCCTAATGCCTACAATATTGAGACACAAAAGACAGGACTCATCTCTGCAGCTGGCACATCAACCAGTGAGATACATTCTTGACTTACTTTGACTTTAACCATCAGGAATTGGGACTGATTAGTTTAATAATCTGAGATTTTCAAAGATGATCTGGAGATTTAGACACGTAACTTGGAATATCTCAATCCAAAACCACGTCTTAACCAACCAGGCAATCTAAAGTAGTCAATTGTGAAGGAAAATCTAGTGTATTTTGTCAAATTAAACTGTTTTCTGACTGGCCAGCTACTGGCAGCTGAAGCCAACCTCAAACATTCAGTTTCGGAGGGTGTAATGAATTAAAGTTGACCATTGATAATTTAAATTTATACATTTCAATTCTTTTAAATCTTTTCTCCGGTAAATTCATATCCAACACTGTGCTCATTCTGGTGAAGGTTTCTACCTTTTAAGTGATCATCCACATGACATCCCTTTTAAAAAGTTTTGTACCAACAGTCCCATAACACCCTTATGAGATAGATGAATTGTGTCAGGAACTGACTTGCTCCATGCTACACAGTGAGTCAAAGGCAGACCTGTGATTAGAGGTACCTGTGATGTATCGTTCACATATATGTAGTGCTTGAATTCACAGCTAATTCTAAATTATGTTTTCCAGCACTGAGCATGGTGGTTTCCACCATGTTCTTGTTGGAATGCTAAACAGAGGTGCTTAGTGCTTGCATGGTAGGCCAAATCCAGGTGCATAAATGCTGGATGTATGAAAACAATTCTGATTAGCTCCCACAATTACAAACAAACTCATCCAAATTGCATACTCTTAATGATGCACGTTTTCCCTGTCTAGCTTCCGGACCTAGCTGGATGCAAACACACCTCTGGAAATGAGAGCTGTGGCTGTGATACCTTTAGAGCAATTGAAATGTTTTACGACTGTATGGTTGTCATGTTTGACCACCGGCTGGTATGTGTGTGTTGGTGAGAAGCTGCGGAGGCTAGAACGGGGTGTTGTTTTCAGCGCTTGATGGAAATGGAATATATTTAGCAGATTGTTTGTAGACTAGGCATAGGTGTGAAATCTGGTAGGACATACGGTATAATGTCTTCTTTTTTTTTTTTACATAGACCAATTTCCCAGCTGGTGTGAATGGGCATCGCTCCACTGAAGTCAACGGTGCGATGCCAACAGCCACAAATCTGGCCCAAGAACAGATGATTTTCTCCATTTGAGGATCTGGCCCAGGGCCAATTCCAGGCACCAGCGTGTGCCTGGGGCGGCAAGCCGCAGGGGGCGGCCTGATATTCACCGGCAGGGCGGCAGTTAGGCTGTCTTCGGCAGCATGGCGCAGATTCGGCGGCATTTCGGCTGCGGGACCCGTGGACCTCCAGCAGAAACACCGCCGAATCCACGGCACACAGGACCACCCGCGGCGTGCCACGGAACATGCACACTTGGGGCAGTAAAATCCATAGAGCCACCCCTGATCTGGCCCAGTGGGTTAACATCTCTCTCTCCGTCACCCCCCCAGCCGGGGTATGGGCTACCAACTGGTGTTGGTGTTTCAGTAGCAATTGGCTCCCTTACAGGGTGGAGTTGCTAGCCCCACGCCCATGTTAAGCCTCCAGCACCTGGTATTCCCAGGAGGTCTCCCATCCAAGTACTAGCCAGGCCCGACCCTGCTTAGCTTCCACGATCAGAGGGGATCGGGCGTGTTCAGGGTGGTTTAGCCATATAGGGTGTTAACATAGCATTCACTAAATGAGAACAGAGGTAATGGTCAAGGCAGAAGCTTGCAGATCTGGATTAAAAAAAGATGAATTAAATTCTCTGGCTGTTCATAACTTGAAGCCAAAACATCACA